>JAHWFO010005128.1:124405-156526 GCA_023313115.1 Rhysida immarginata | reverse complement strand
CACCTATTCCAGCATATCTTCTACCAAGCTACCCATCTTCGTATTTCACTTCCAAGCTACCGATTGGTTCCCTTCTGTTCTCCCCAGCCAATAATTTCTCCCTTCCTCCATTTTGTTTGTATAAAAGATGTCGTCGAATGCCCCTATTATCACTTTCATTCTTTGCTTTGACAAGGATAGCCTCTATCCGAAACGTCAGCTTTTTTCAGGGTCTTACCACTCTGTGTTCAATTTCACTTTTAATTTTATTCCACGGTTATTGTGCCTATTTACTTTACTTATGCTATTTATAAAAACCAAGGTATATGTAAATTTCTTGTAACTGTTTTTTTAATGAAATCTGACACGTTGTTTAATTAACCCCCCCACCCCTCCCCGCAATAAAAAAAAACGTTTACGGAGGTACTTTCCGTTTGTTATATAAAGGTCGCTCAAATGAAAGTGGGATTCTCATAAATAAATGCGCAGTCGCTTGAAGCAGCAGAATGGCAGGCGATATCGTTGGAACGCGCCAGCTGCATGTGTGACAGCGTTTAAGGAAGGTCACCGGCAACCATTCCTTGGATCAAGGATGCCTTCGAACGTAGTCAATGTGCAGTCGTGTAATTTTTGAATAACCCTTTGAAGAGCCGTTCCAAAGGGGTTATTCTGTTGCACGACAATGCCCGCTCTCATGTGGCTAAGGGTGCAAAGAATTGCTGTTGCAGCTATTTCGATGGGAAATCCTCGAACATCTCCTGTAGAGCCCCGACCTCTCACCTTGCCAATACCATGTCTTTGGACTACTCAAGACAGTTTTGAAACGACGACAATTTGCGGACAATTTTGAGGTCTGGGTCGCGGTTGAAGATGGTTCCTCTGCCAATCCCGGAGGTTCTTCACCCAGGGAATTCATCTCGTGGACTACTGGGATGCTTGTATCAACCTTTAAGGCAACTATGTATAAACATTTCGTTCCTTATGTATTACCGGGGAGGAAAGAATATAGGGAGGCGACACTCCCATGTTTCTGGAGAATATCGCAAGAGGGCGTAAATGAAAAGCGTCAGCTGGCGGCAGGAATAAAACGAATAGAAAATTCCGGTTTCAGCAAGAAAGGAAAAGTACTGTCGGGAAGGAAGCGTAGCCATTGTTGTAGGCTATGTTTTCTGTGTAAGAAACGAGTAGAGGAAACTAGGCTTGAAAACGAAATTCGCACGCAAATCAAGGATGGAATATTCGTTAAGGTTCTTGATTTACGAAGGAAATTAACAATGAGGAGATGAGCAAGTGAGCACAAATTATACCATCGTTCAGAAATAAAGTTATTATTTCTTGTGTTTCCTGTGCCTATTAATTAAAATCACGAGATTTTGTGATAACTACAGGTACTCTTAAAACATATAAATTTAAATAATATTTATTGTGTCTGAGAATTTAATTTTTTTGCAATATTAGTAACACTTTTCAAGTTGTAAATAAATCGCATCAAATGGATAAAGGAGGTTTTTCACGTTAAACATCATTATCCGGGTATTGACTGAGCGAGCAGCCTCGCGAGGCATATGCTCGGCCTGTGAGAACGTGCCTCGCGCGAGCCAAACGCACGTGCTGCCTCGCCCGAGCCATACAAAGTCGGTTTTTGTCGATGGTCAAAGCCGCCTCAGAACGAATGTCTCGCGCACTCAAGACGGTTCTATCTTGCCTCGCTCGCTCGCGCTATGGAGAAAGAGAACGTTTTAAAGCTCATCGAATTATATGGTTCTTTTAATGGACTTTGGGATTCACGATGCGTAGAATATACAAATAAAGGGCTAAGGGAAGACGCATGGCAAAATATAAGCCAGGAAATGAACTGAGATTAATAAAATTTGTGTCATTCTTAAATATTTTGGCATTTACAAGTGAGTAGAGTGTTTCAAATTCGGTCTCAGCCATCCGTGTAAAAAAATTTTTCTTCATCAAAACACAATTCTTCAATTAATTTGTTCCCATGTTGCAATCTGTATTCATAGATTTTTCTCACCCAAAAGCACTTAGATTTTTTCTTCGTTTTCTTTACAACATGAACTAATATAAACGCGGAAGCTGCAACGGCTATCCGTATGTGCAGTCTAATTGAAAGTAATAAAATGCTCGGCCGGCTTGTGGCTCGCGCTTGCATCGCAAGTTTTGCGCAGTTTCCTTGAGACCGAGGCGAGGCAGCCTCAGTCAGTACCCGGTTATTTGTGGTACTTGGGATGTGACGTCAGTGCTTTAGTGGCCGAGGCTAACGAGAAAGACAGGCTCCGGCACTGAAAAGTCACCTGACCAAGATAGGTCTATTAACAATGTAACTTTCATTGTTTCCATCTTGTATTTTAACAATCAGTGTTTTTTCCTTTGTTGGAAACAATGAAGGTTGGATTGTTAATAGACCTATCTTGGTCAGGTGACTTTTCAGTGCCGGAGCCTGTATTTCACGTTAGCCTCGTTTAATGGCGCAATTTAATCTTTAAAATTCACTCCGTCCGGCAGAGGGCAGCATATAAGCGGAAGCACGGCCTTTTCTATAGGAAAATTGTCGCCTCCCAGTATTCTTTCCTCCCTGGCATTACTCTTATTCTGTATACTTATCGCACTGACACCATCAAACCATTTGCCAAACCGACAGCAGTCCCACTTTCATTCGGAGCCTTATATAATAAAAAGTACAAAGAACTATCAAAAAGTTCCCGGAATTGTAGTCTGGACGGAGAGCGCCATAAGTCTGGAAAACGCCGCTCTGTAATCAGCGCCCTCTACATCCCAAGCGCGCGCACGTGTGGTTGCATCGTCTTCGGACGTGTCATTCGTGAGCTGCAGCGTGTGCTTGTAAAAGGGTGTAACACACGTTGGCACGATGTCACTGTTTGAGCAGAGAGCAAACATCAAGTTCATGTTCAAGCTTGGAAAAAGTGCTACGGAGACACTGCAAGCACTGAAACAGGCGTACGGGGATAGTGCCCTTAAGAAATCAGCTGTGTTTGATTGGTTCAACCGGTTTAAGGCGGGCCAGGACAGTCTTGAAGGTAAGCCGCGGTCGGGAAGACCAACAACCTCCAGGCAACCTGAAAACGTCGCAAAAGTGCTAGATTTTGTGCGTACTGATCGGAGGGTAACCATCAACTAAGTGGCTTCAGAAATGAACATTTCGTACTGGTCCGCTCAGGCGATCTTGGTTGAGGAACTGGGGATGCGACGGGTCTGCGCGAAGTTCGTTCGCATCAGTTGAATGCACATCAGATAGAATGTCGAATGTCAATTGCTGGTGATCTGTTTGAACGACATTGAAAACGGAACTACGGGGGAAGAGATCGAAGCAAGTGCGACAGCCGGTCTCAAGTCCCATGTCAAAAGAAGAGTTCGCACGGACGTTCCAGGAGTAACAGTCTCGTTGGAGTAAGTGTGTATGTGTGTGTGTGTGTGTGTGTGTGGGTGTGTGTGTGTGTGTGGTGTGTGTCCAAGGAAAGTACTTTGAAGGGGGTTAAGGCCGCGATGTGCATACTGTATCCAGTCACCGGCCAGACTACAATTCCGGAAACTTTTTAATAGTCCCTTGTATGTTTACACTCAAAATAAATTTTTACAAAAAAGAATCTCCATATCTTGAACTATTTTTCTATGTAGTTCCCACCATTTTGAACTTCTAGCCACCAAGAAGAAAGTTCAAAGTTGTCGACGCCTTGAGAAATGTAGGAAGAACTGGTGTAGTACGAGAAAACAGCGGAAGCCCTTAGGTCATCTATTTTTACCCTTTTATCTCACCTTTTAACCTCCCTTCAATTTTTTTAATCGAACAATTGATTTTTTTGAACGTAATAGTTAAAAAGTAAGTCGAATGTTGTAGCAATCTTGGAGAAGGAGATGTCATCTAGAAGAATTGTGATGACTGGAAGAATATTTGTGCTTGAAGTGGGGTAATATTGGTATTATAAAAAGCGTTTTCGAGAATTGCCATTTTCATTATTCAGGTGCAAAAGAGATGAAAGTCGCTAGATAAAAGCGGCCAGTATTTCAACAACGATGACGGGGTAAAAGAAGCTGTCGCTACGTGGTTGACATCACAGGCAGCACCTTTTTATGAAGAGAAATACAAAACCTCGTGCCCCGCTATGATAAGTGCCTTCAAAATGAAAGAAAACTAGAAAAATAGTTCAAGATATGGAGATTTTTTTGTAATATTTTTTTTTTCTTAGTGTTCACTTGTTTTTTTATGTACTAACAAATGAAACTTCTTTTCTGGACGTACCTCGTATCTAAAACGCCGCGCTCCGTCTTCTTCGAGGTACACGCGACCGTAGTTTTGTAACAGTTCAGGCGTATTTCTTTCAAAATTCTCCTGAGCAAAATTCGGCTCTCCGAAAATGATGACACTACCTTGTTATCGTTCTTAGGCTTAAATGGACTGTCTACAAGGAAAAGTTAGTTTAAATTATTTTTATATAATCTTATTCAGAGAATTATAAAAAAGGTCACGTAGCACATTGAAAAATGAATAAAAATTATGAGCACAATACACGGGCAAACAACAATAATTAAATTTTAATCGCCATAATAAATAATAATCAAACTAAACTGCACTGAGATTAGTATTTCTTTTTAGGCTCCTTGAGAACCTTTCGCTCGGTCGATTGGCAGAATGGAGGGAGATGAAGGTGGCCAGCAACAGCCAGCAGTTTCCACAGTCGGGGAAGGGGGTGAACGTCAAAACTGTCATGTTTTTGATAAAATTACCCAATTATCATTTGATGTCGAGCCGGCCCCTGCAATCGAGCGGGTAGGCTTCCCGTTATACTGCCCTGTAGTTATCTGCAACACTCTGTACGTAAGGGCATTAGAAGGAAATACTTTCGTCGATGAAACGTATTTACATGTATTCATTTATTCTGTGACAGATTTTAATACTGCCCCTTGTTTTTATTAAATATTTTTTAATAGACGTATCGTATTTTTAATCATACTTTTCATGAGTTTAAACGAGTATTTCGCTTTCATTTTATTGACTCCGCCTTCAGTTTAATCTTACTGTTTGTTTTTATTTTTGTTTTCATTAATCCCGTTTTGGCTAATGTTGCCTTTTGGGAGGTAATCTGATTTAGTTAAGGTTGCTACGTTCTTCTTGTTCTTCTTATCCTTCTTCTTCTTTTTCTTTTTCTTCTTCTTCTTATTATTATATTGAAAAATAAAGAAAGTTTAATGGATATCTTATTATTGGTACCATAATGATTGCGTATATAACGTTCTGATTATTGCTTACAATCATTGGAATAATAAGTTTTCAATCAATTGATTTACCTTAATATTCTTATATTTATACATATCTTCAGAATATGTATTTGAGATTGTTTGTGGAATCAACACCCGTCATGTATGATATATGAAATTCTAAAAGTATATGCAAGTCAAACCCAAAACATATTATAAATAAGCTTACAGGAACAAAGTTGTTCCTAAATTGACAAGTTCTCTTGATACCATCAGGGAGATAAATTTGGCAAATCAGAATCGACCTTTTTTATCCTTTTTTTATTAATGAGGAAATATAAAAAGCTTTCTTTATTTTTTTCAATCTAAGGGTGTCTGATGTTTCATATACGAGAACCCAGTACATGGACAGTAATATGATCCAAAAATAAAGTATTTTTGTTTTGATTTATTTTTCTCCCACTTGCGTTTTTAGTGATCTCATGGGAAATTCCATGGACATATGACACCTATTAAATAGGATGATCTAAAATGCAATTCTGGCAATTGCAGCCCATACGATAGCGTTCAGCTCTTTTTCTTTTCGTTTATATTATAAATGATTTTATTATAAGTGGGATTATATGCGAAATATAAAGTTGTTTATGTCCTTCCGATATGTAAGTTTGATGATATCATTCACATTATGCATTAAATTGTCTTGTATTATTATCACTCCTTAAATAAATTGAGGTTTCATAAATTCCTAAATGATTTAAGGATAATAGATAAACAATTAATTACACCAAACTTGAGTGAATCACAAGTAATAGTGCCAGGTAATAAAATACAGATATTGAAAATTTTAGACAAATAAAGGTTGAATGCATTTGTGGGAAATTTGTTAAGGAGAGAATTGACTCGTTTTCATAAATGAAAATTACTAAACGCATATAGCTGTCAAATACTGTTTTAGGATAATTTATTGATGTTTCTATTGTGAAAGTTGCATGAATGTGTATATTACATTGGCATTTGATTGCACATTTATTCGACGGCATAAAACCTTGAAACGAATGTTTTGTGTGAATTTTCCGCGCTCACTCTTTCACTCAACCCTTTTTCTCGCATTCGGTTATTTCCCTAGAATCGTGACTTCGCGGTTGTTCACACAGGAAGTTGTATTATTGTTGGGTCGGTAGCTGTTGAGATTGCCACCCAACAGGTGCAGAATTAACCAACAGGAAATGATGTCAGCGCAAACAGGGGGGGGGTGATGAAGGACAATACACCCCTTAGTTTTGTTGTTAAAGATATCCGGGCTGAGAAAGCATTGTTCTCACATAGACTTTATAGTAGCCATAATAAAAAAAAGAGAGAAATCACGAGATAAACTTTACTGGCGAAGGGGGTTCAAGTTGATCAATGGTAGTTTCAATTTCGTTTGCTACCTTTTCTACTGGCAGAATAAAAATGGGATTGGGATTTTTAATTAAGCATGACTGAAAGAGACAGTAAACGTTTTGGCAGTTTTTTTAGGTGAAACGCGATATCCTTAACCGTCCTCCCACTCCTTCCTGTTGCCGTTGTTTAGGTTAAGGTGGAGTCGCCACTGTTACATAATCACTTGTCGTTTATGAATATCTGAATTCAGGGTTAAGACCTTTCATAATGCCACCCGATACCACTGAAAAAATTTTCGACGCCATGTAACCAAAAAAGAATTCAGGTGCATTTAATGGTGGTCGAATTCATTTTTTATTATTGTAGGTATTTAGCATGCTGTGGCTATAATCAACAGACTAGCACTTCATTTCTCATTAATATTATGCAGCTTTTTACACACTTTTATTTCACTTTATTTCACTTATTTGTGTGTTTGTGCGCAAATTTTGTAAACAATATTTCGCTCACTTCCTAACTATCTACAACTCTGAAACTTTCCCCAACGTCATCTTCTCGATAACAATGAATGTCTCAATCGTTAGTTTCAGTAGTTATTCATTTATTCATTCATAATTTAAGTTTAACATGTATTAAGTGCCGAGGCCAACGAGAGACAGGCCAGGACACTCAAAACTTATCATCGGTGTCCGAGCAACAATGATCAGGTTCATTGTCTCCATGTTGGATTTTAATAATCAGCGTTTTTTCGTTTGTTGGAAACAATGAAGGTTGGATTGTTGTTCGGACCCCGATGATCAGGTCTCTTTCTCGTTGGTCTCGATACAGTGCCGTAGCCAACGAGAAAGACAGGCCTCGGCCAACACACCTAGACAGAAGGCCTGCGCACAAAAACGACATACATTGTTACATCATACTAAAGCGGCTATTGTTAATCGTATTTCTACCAATAATAAGCCCTAAATTTGGCCGTTTGATGATATTGTAACAATGTATACAGTTTCTGTGCGCAGACCTTCTGTCTAGGTGGTGTTGCCTCGGCGTAGAAAAGTCACCTGACCATAGTAGTCCACCCAGCAATCCAACCTTCATTGTTTCCACCAAACGAGAAATGTTGATTGTTAAAATGCAAGATGGAAACAATGAACGTTACCTTGTTACTCTGACTATTATGGTCAGGTGACTTTTCCGCGCCGGGGCAACACCACCTATACTCTGTCCAACGAAAGAAAAACTGGGCGTGCCCATTTAAATTTCCAATTTCAATTGTTAGCGATTGTTAATTTTACTTAGCAACAATGTCTAACAATTGAAATAGGAAATTTAATAAGACACGCCCAGTTTTTCTTTCGTTGAACAGTGTATAGACAGAAAGCCTGCGCACAGAAATGTCATACATTGTTGTATCACACTAACACGGCTCTTGTTAATCGTATTTCTACCAATAATAAACCCTAAATTTAGCCGTTTGATGATGATGTAACAATGTAAGACGTTTCTGTGCGCAGGCCTTCTGTCTAGGTGGTGTTGGCCGGGCGACAAGAAATGCGCACGACGTGTGCGACAAGAATAGACACACTTGCGCGGAATTCATCCGACTGAACGTGCTTATAGCACAAGAAGCGGTCTACTTTTCCGTGGAAAAAATGGGTTCTAATGCTTTGAAGAAGCGAGAATTGCTTTTAAAGCAGCAGAGAATATTATTATTATCAATATTTCTGCACTTCTATAGTTAACTCTTCGTTGAAAATTCTTAGTTCATGTTCAGCTCTCGCTTCGACTGAACAGGCCTCCATTTTTTAATTTGTTGTTATCGAAACTCGAAAACGAATGATGACGTAGAAGAAGCGAGCAATGTGATTGGTGGTTCGCTTGTTTCGTGCAGAAGAAAGTCGGATGAGCTCAAAGTCACGCGTATCGTTCGTATGAGTCGTCCGACTAGTTCCTAAAAGATGATAAGTTGTCGCATGAGTCGCGCACGACAACTTGTCGCGTGGAATCCGTTGAGCCTTTAGGCTTTCTCTTTAGGTGCTGTTGCAACACCTCCTAGACAAAAGGCCTGCGCACAGAAACGTCATACATTGTTATATCACATTAAAGCGGGTATTGTTAATCGTAGTTCTACCATAGCCTAATAATGAGAAGTCTGTCCACTCTCGTTTTCAAATGTTGTCTAAATTCCCTAGTGGCGGACTAACTCTAAGTCAAATCCATTGTTTACTACTGCAATCATAACGGAGACAAAATGTCGTTTATTAAATTGGAGAAATTTTTATGAAGAAATTTAATTTCCAAGTCCTTTACATTAAACGTTTTTCTATTTTTTTCTTTTCGAAAAGAAAAACAAAAACAAAAAAAACCCCAAGAAATTAAAACAACCGTGAGCTATATGAATTGAAGCGGCAGTAAGTGTGCACGCAACTGTAAATTCACCCATTTGTGTGACTTTCGGTAAAAATCATTAACGTTTGCCAAAAGTGTGCAAGAAACTGTAAATCCACCCATATGAGTGACTTTCAGTGAAAATCATGAACGTTTGGCAATAAAGGTTGTTATAACGGAACTCTTATTCAAAATAGTTTGAAATAAAAAGGATTTTGCCATATTAGAAAATTTGATGAATGGTTTTCATTGGATTCCCTAAATTAGATGAAATAAAATCTTTTTTAAAAAATTATAGGACCTCTAAAGGTTTTTTAATTCTTGCTGTTATGAATAGAAAATTGCATACATACCTTTTTTTGCAGTCAGATAAAATGTAATGAAGAAAATCGTAAAAAGCTTTTGATAACGACCTGTCATTAACAAAACTCAATAGCAAAACAGTACCTGAATAGGTCCAGAAAAGAGAAGGAGATAGCTGAACGCTTGGCGCGCTGCTGTCGTTATTATTGTTGTAGGACGTCGATCTGGCAACAGCTATAACAATGAAACCGACCCGGAGTGAACAGACTTCTCATCATTAAGCCTAGTACACACAAGTTGCAAATGCCCGTTGTGTTACACCGGATGGAAACAAGTGTGGACGGTTTGGTTGTGTCAAAATATGCCTCGAAGCAAGCAACGGGCACGATCGCTCGGAAGGCGGTTTTTCTCCGCAAAAGATTGAAACGCCACTGGTGTGGACGGGGAGCGTTTCTTTTCCTCCTTCCTTATAGCCCCCTTTCCCCTGTTTAAATAAAATCAGTGGTTTTATTTTCATTTCTTTAAAGGAATAAATATAGTCTTCTCAATTTTTAATCGATTTATTTTTTAATTTATATATTTATATAAATTGATGATTTATTTATTCTAAAATATATCTCATTTATTTATTTACTTATTTATTTATTTATTTTAAAATATATCTTATTTATTGATACATTGAATACACAAGTATAAATTCACGATTGTAATGAGTTAAAGAAATATTTCTCATTGTTTAAGATGTTATGGGAATATAAAATATTACAGAAGTGAACCGTAGTTTTAAACCGTAGTTTTAGACCATACTTTTAAAAATATGTTATATATGTCAAAATCTTTGGGCAGTTTCTATATTATTTTTTTATATTATTTTCTTTAATACCAAAATATTAAATATATGCTCTTTATAATGATACCAACGAAAGAGAGGAGGCTATTATAAAATCTTGATCTTGACCATTTCTGATCACAATTAGGAGTGCCATCAATGCTTTTTCTGGGGCCCCCCCCCCCCCAAAAAAAAATCTTCGATTCAATGCCCAAAATATTACAGACGTGAACCGTAGTTTTAAAATATGTATTATATATGTCAAAATCTTTGGACAGTTTCTATATTATTTTTATATTTTTTTACTTCCATAACCTTTCAGTGATGGAAATCGCCTTCCGAAATTTCGTGTCATTTTTGGCAATTTTAGGGCCGATTGAAGATAACAAATTCGAAATCTGTTGGGTGCATCCGAGCCAAATTTTGTACATTCCACTCACACTCTGAAATCACCCAACAGATTCGTGCCGCCTTCCTAGTAGTATAAAATTTACTAATTCACCAACGTCAAGGTTTCCTTTTTATTTTATTTTTTTTTTCGTAAGCTCATGATATACATAAATATTGTATATTTGTATACAGGGTGAATACAAAAGTCTGAACCCCCTTTTATTTTTTGAACCGAAGCAGATATGTCAATTTTGATGAATCCAATGAATAGGAAGTTGTGGGTGGCCTATCCCATGGTGCACTTTTCATCATCCCAAATATGCAAATTAGGACACATTCAAAATTTATCTCAAAAACCGTAAGGGGTAGAGAAAAAACCAAATTGCAAACTTCTTCAGCATAAAAAAACAAACAAAACAAAAAAAAATCATCCAAATCGGACCAACCAATCAAAAGTTTACTTTTCTCACGTTTTGCACTTTTTTCTTTTAGTGTTTTAACAGAAACAGCAAGCGCGTAAGAACGTAGAACTTGATAATGTTATTTGTTACTGCAGTGTTATGGAGATTGCATCCAACAGGATTTATACGTTTCATAGACAAACATTTCGCAATGTCATTTAGCATATCTGAATGCAATTCTGTTTCAATTCTGTTCCACAGTGTGAATGCATCTTCCACTTTCAAAATCAAATCAAATAATCCGGCATTTTAATTCCACTCGTATTATTAGTAATAATCCTCCTAGATTAAATTATTATATTTTAAATTTTTCTTTAGCGACACATAACGAAACCGTAAAACAAATTTAAATCAAATGGTGGAGCAATTTACCTGAACATATCCGATTATCTCCCACAAGTGCTACTTTTAAAAAATTATTGAAATATTCGCTCCTATCTAATAAAATACCTACTAACCCCTGCTAAAACTTTTTACTATTTACAATCTTCCCTATATATAACCCAATTTTCTTTTTTTTTTTTTTTTTAATGATTCTTAATATCTCATACATTTTCCTACAGATACTTAACTGCCAACCCCTCATCCATCTTAACTCCATCACGAACTACCATAAAAATTACCATTTTGTTAGTTGTTTTCTTTCTATTTTTAAAAATAGTATATAATTTCAAACCTTTACTATAAATTAATACTTAAGATCTGTTATACAATAACCCCGCCGGAGACCTCACACGTCGGCCAGCTGGCCATACAGGCTCCGGTCAGGGCTTTTTGTAAATCAATTCTAAAGAAATAAAGAAATAAATGAGAAAAATGGCTATTCGATTAAATAATAAATAAAACGAATACTGCTTTGAAATTAATTTAATAAGTTTTATCTATATATTATTTCAAGTTTACAATCTTATATTATTATATTAAGAAAGAAATAACTTGAGGTGTTCAGAGCTCGCTAGCGGGAATTCTATTAGGCCAAATGCAGTACATTTTGGTGTATGTACTTAGTGGAACACGCAGTTTCGATTTCTGCAAAAAAAAAAAAAAGTACCAAAAGTCGCCATAGGGGGCGCTTATTTCAAGAAAACAATGAATACATTTGCATAAGCGCGTTCCGTGTTGAGCAATCATGACAATAAAAGGCAAGGCTGAGGATTTCCCATCATTCACGAACGAATGGCCTGACGATGACGCTTACTCTGCCTGACCGGGCGTTATTAGTCAAGTTGTTTTATCAGAAGAGCGACAATGCAAGTGCTGCCCTTCGTGAATTCCGGCGATTGAAAACGTTACGAAGAGGACCGATGAGCATAACTAACTTACGGAAAATGATTGAACGATTTGAATCTACCGGAACTCTAGGAGTGCAACCAGGCCGGGGACGCAAACGAATCAGGCAGCAACACGTTGAAGAAGTTGCAACTGCTGTTGTGGAACAGGAGATGACTACTGTGCAGGGTACCAGCAGTGCACACGCAATAGCACGCCAAACAGAAACAGAAACGATATCCCATATTCGACGGTGAGGAAAATATTGCATAAGATATTGACATTTTATCCCTATAAACTCACACCTGTTCAACAATTGCTTCCTGGAGATGAACGTACCCAAACTGACTTTTCGTTGAGATTTTTAGCACGTATGGAAGTGGATGATGCATGGCCATGGCAAATTTTATGGAGTGATGAGGCACATTTTTATTTGAATGGTGATATCAATACCCACAACTGCCGTATTTGGGCTGCATCAAATCCACAAGTGTGTCTGCCAACTCCTATGCATTCACCGAAACTAACAGTATGGTGCTTCTTTCATCATCGGCCCGTACTTTTTTGAAGAAATCCATCCTCGTGGACCGGTGACTTGTTCCGTCAATTCTGCCAGGTATGCCGATATGCTTGAGAATTTTGTGATACCACGATTGCAGGAAAAGGGTTGTCTGGATTCTTCCATTTTTATGCAGGATGGTGCGCCACCGCACATCGGACGTCAGGTGCAGCAGATCTTGCGAGAACGTTTTTCAGACAACAGAATAATTAGTCGTGCATTTCCCATGGTATGGCCACCCAGGTCGCCTGATCTCAACCCTTGTGATTTTTGGTTATGGGGATATTTGAAAAGCCTTGTGTATCAAGCACATGTTCCTGACCTCTCAACCGTAAAGGATCAAATAACGTTACATATCAGACTAATTAATGCAGATATGCTGCAAGCTGCCGTAGAAAATGTCGTGTACCGCATGCAGCTATTGGAACGGCACACTGGTGGTCATATTGAAACACATATGTAATTAAAAATAAAACATTGTTTATTGTTGTTACTAAAGTTGGTTTGTACGGTATTTGTTCATTTGACAATTAGGTATTCATTGTTTTCTTGAAATAAGCGCCCCCTATGGCGACTTTTGGCACTTTTTTTTTTTTTTTTTTGCAGAAATCGAAACTGCATGTTCCACTAAGTATATACACCAAAATGTGCTGCATTTGGCCTAATAGAATTCCCGCTAGCGAGCTCTGAACACCTCACGTTATTTCTTGCCCACCCGGTATTTTTAAAGCGTTAATGGTGTTAAACTTACATTGAATGCCATGCTTTATAGAGTAAGTGTCGGCGCGTTAGATAGTCATACCATCTGGCGGTGTCATCAGTCATCATTACGCTTCTCACGGCTGCATTCACAGCCCACTATGTTATCTAGTGGGCTGTGGCTGCATTTACCGTAGTATTCAATGGGGAAGAATGTATAACATTTTTCAAGCAAAACACCAGATGGCGAATTGTACTACCCATCCTAAAGCAGCCATTTTTAATGTTAACTTAAGGGGAAAACGGCGGTTTTAATTGAAGTTTTTTTAAGTACGAGGGGAAACAATTCGGTTTTCAAAGATTTATTAAAATTCAATAATAAATAAAAATTGTTAAAAAAAATTGTTTAAGTGCCAGATGGATTTTCTTATGAAAATTCGCATAAAAAATACCGCTTTTTTTAAACATCATTTTGCTGAGCTACATAATTTATTAATTCCATAAAAATGTTTAGCCTGGCATTTTTTAATTTGAGAAAGCAATAGCTATTGCAAATTGTTAAATTTTCACTTCTGTTAAAATTTTTATTACAAATTTATTTTAAAAATTCATTTTAATTAAAAATAAGAACTTGTGAAAAAGTGATAGATATCAATAAAGATAGTGAGACATTTAATATTTTTAACATCATCATTTTTATTAATTCAGAACAAAAAATTGTAGTTTCTCCCATAGGTTAAAAATTAAAAAATTGCTGCCTTAGGGTGGATAGTACAATCTGCCATCTGGTGTCTTCTGATGTCTAAATTCTTCCCTATTAACACACTATTATGTACTTCTAGCAACACCTCCTAAAAAGAAAGCCTCGCAACTGAAAAGACATACATTGTTACATCATCATAAGTCGACCAAATTTAAAGCTTATTATTGGTAGAAATGCGGTTAACAATGGTCGAAATATGATGATCACGGTCTATAGATATTCATGGTCATCGAGCTTCGCCATTTTCCATTGTTTCGAGAAGCTAAGGAAAACAGATCGCGCCAGGTGCCGCATAGATCGCATCAGGGCCGACCGTGACCTGCGATTGAGGTTTTTCATTGAAACTGAAAATGAAAGTAAAGTTTCTGTCTGTCGATAGAGCGGCGCTGCAGGCGTTTTTGGGCCGATTGTACATGCAGCGCCACTTTTAAATAGAGTTCCCGCCCTATTGGGAGCTAGAAACTTTAGCTTCATTTTAACATTGGAGCTCGATGACCATGAATATCTATAGGCCGTGATGATGACGTAACGATGTATGACGTTTCAGTTGTTTGGCTTTCTTTCTAGGAGGTGTTGCTTCTACTACTGTAGCTAGGATAAATATAGTAGCTCTAACTGCTTGTATTGTTGTTTATTGTTTTCGTTGTTAATTATTGTTTGTGATTGTTGATTGTATGTCTAACAATTGAAATAGGAAGTTTAACTGGACACGCCCCCCATTCCAACTTTCGTTGGATAGAGTATAGCCACGTTGTTGATTCGGACCTCCTTGTATAGAGGATTGCTTATGATTAGTCAGCGTAATGCATTGTAAACGCTTTCCCGAGATACAGACATAGCCGACTAGGCAGTTTCCAACGTTTTTTTTTTTTTATGGTCTAGTAGTAATCATATAGAAGCATGCTATTGTTTTTTTTTAAATAAAGGCTAAAAAGAATAAAATAAAAATATAAATAAGAACATTTTAAGAACACACTTTCGTCTTTAGAAGTGCGGTAAAAAGTAAAAAAATACAATTAAAAAAAATTAAGTGTGGTGGCACGTTTAATATTAAATTTCGTTTCTTTCTATTTTCCATCTCTGTGCATTTGTCTTCCGCGCGACCTTATTGTTATTAGGATTATTGTATAATATCAAAAAATGAACTCAAACCCAACTATGAATTAAGTGTATGTATCTAAAATCGGTTGAGATTCTCAGGTGTTTAACTTCCAGATTTACAATTCATGGAGCCATCTGAATCGGCAGTCATTAAAACAAGCCAATCTTGAAGCCTTTTAATTATATTTTGAATTAGAAAAATGAAACTGCAGAAAGTTTAAAAATGGAAACCCGATCAGCTCTCGTTAAAAACTTTCAATTTCTACGGTTTCGTTAATTATATACTTTCGTTATATAATTTTTAAAAAATATTTTTATATGAATTATTTCTTACACCAGAAATTGAGCTTTACTCTTATCTGCTGCTCGTAAGTCCAGAATCTACTGCTTATCGTACGTTTGTACAACTATCCTCATCATGCACCATGTTAGAAGTGTGTCTGTGGAGAGGTTCGTCGCTGGTTTGATTGATGGGCTGCAATAAGTCAAGGCAGAAATGAGGGAGGATGACGAGGAGAGAGCCATCGTCGTGACAACGCAACGACAAGTTGAATGGGCTGCTAGACAAAGCAGTAATTGTGAATTCTTATTTGAAAGTAATGACTGTCGTTTGTTTACAAATGTGATGGAAGCGAAGAAAAACGAAATATGAGAGAATTATTTGAATATACAGTAATTTGCTCGATAGATCTTTATTAATTTATGAGAAATTCATTATTTATTTATATATTGTGAGAAAGTTGACAATAAGTTGAAAGAAATTTTATAATTATTTCTTATGATGACCTCGGGCAGCTACAACTATAGGATCATGGGTTCAAATTGGATAGAGACAATAAATTCATTTGATCTCAATTCGCAGCTTTTTTACTAGGTACCGGACAAAGAAATTGCACTGCTATTCTTTTATTTCGCTTCCTTTCGCGATTAAACCTGCAACAGGTTTTTAACTCGCTAATCTCGGTTTTAAAGGACCTAAATTTCTATTATGTAAACAAGTCGATCATTGCAATCTCCAAAAACGGTGAATAACTGAATTTATCATTTTGATATAACTAGATTAAAGAGTGTAAAATTGACTTCCTATAAAAGCTACGGGAATGTGGTTTAACTTATAGATTAAATTACGAATTCTCTTCCTTTAATTTCTTTGTTTGCTTATTTTTTTCTCTCTTGCTTCGTATCAAAATACCATCACAATAACCACCAAATGAGAAAAAAAAATGTAAAACGACTCGAGGCCGTGTAACCGATACGTTATTGCTGACTCGTGAGTGGGTCTTTATTGCTAGGCACCATTCCGTCTAGTATGCCTATGAGAGAGATAAAGGTGACGTCATGTTGGGCGGGTGCTTTAATTTTATTGGGCTGTTGAGTTCCTTCTCCCAGCACTGTTTACATCCGATAAGGCCAAAGGATCAGAAGCAAAAATGAAATGAGGTGAGATGCTTTCGTCGTCTTATTTCACGTGATCGCGTTCTCACGTCACCCTAACACGAGGGCATAGTTGACCCTCCTACACTCGCCTTTGTTTATTGGGAGTCGTAAAGCAAGAGTCAGGGAGAGAGGCTCCTTGACAAGAATTATTTGTCTGATTGAAGCACTCATGTAGGCAGCTAAGAGCTTGTTTCTGTAGGGAGAAAATAAAACTAAATAAGCAAACAACGCTTCATGTTGAAATAACGCCATGACAAGCCATAACAATTTTCCTTCAAAACTCACAGTTTGAAATGAAGTTAATTTTATAATGTTTTATTTAATTTATTTTCAATATACTCGTAATTGATATGGAATTTCTGAAGTAATGAGTCAATGATCACTTTTGTCTTAACTACTTTTAAATTCGGGTTTCAAAACCAGTATGCCAAACTGTTAGCAGAACCAAAATATTCGACAGGTAACCTTAATATTTAAGGGATTCAACTTACGATTAAAAATAGAGCTTTGCTATTAATATCTAATCAGAAAAATATTTAAATATACTTTAAAAGTATTATTGCTTTATGCATATCACATCATTTCACCATGCTCAGAAATTCCGGCATTGCTTCAACCAGTTCTGAAAATGGTCCCCAGGGTCCTCTCCAAGAATGACTTGCTTAAAGTTCTATTTATCTAGAACCTTAATGTTCTATTTATCTAGAACTTTAGGCTTGCTCAACGTGTGCGATGTTCATTTGTGTGTATGCATGGCATTTTTCACCATCTTTCGTTCTTCGCCTAACTGATTACAACAATCGTCATGAGACATTCGCAAAAGTGTGTTCGTGAGATATTGTCGCAACACTTGTTCCTTTACTTCAGATGGTTCTTATCGCGAATTTTCTCTGCGTAAACAAGTTCTTTCAAGTAACCTCGCCGAAATAATTAAAGAGGGTGAGGTCGGTTGATCTCGGATGCCATCGTGTCGATCGTGTGCATCGCGTATCGATAGAGCTTTTTATTGAGGAGGTGAGTAAATACCCCCAAATATTTGATAAAAGGCATCCTCAATTTAAGGATACCGCCTTGAAAAAAAAAGATAGATTATTATTTTGCTTTTACCATTTAGCAATTCCTGTTTTTAATGGGCAAATTTATCAAACATTATTCTGGAATAAGTGCAGTTGAATTTTAATTTAAAATCCACATCTGCACTTATGTGCAAAAAAAAAATAAGTGCAAAGAAATCCACATCTTATTTACAGAAGAATGGTTGTAAAACCACCCTTGAAAGAAATACATATTCGAGAATGGTCGGAATGGGTCCGCAATCCAATTTATTGCTGATGAATTGGAACGATGAGTAGGTTAGTGTATTGTTTTGCGATGAAAAAAATGGAACCTAAATGAACCAGATGGTTGGGCATCCGATACATGTCCTGCGGACAGAAGACAGAAGAGAAGTCTTTCTTCAGTCGACAACAGGGAGCAGGTAATGTCATTGTTTGGGGAGCGTTTGGCTATAAGGGACTCACAAGTTAGGCGATTATTTCTGGTTATCAGAAATCTGAAGAGTATCAAGATACCTTTGAATACCACCTCGTTTTTTTTTGTCAAACCCAACAATATGTCCAGATTTCTTTGTCCAGAAATTATTTTACAATATGACAAAGAACCCATTCACTCATACAAGCCTACATCTGCCTGGTTAAAGAAAAAATATTCAAGTAATGAAGTGGCCAGCACGAAGTTCTGACCTTAACCCGATTTCATTTGAGGAATTGTGTGTAGACATTGGGGAATTATGTGTAGACAAGTACAGTATATGCCGATCAGAAACAATATTATTGTGTGGAAGACTTGAAAACTGCTATTGAAAACTGCAGGTATAATTTAGAGCCACACATTCTGCAGAAACTTATCACAACAATGCCTAATCGTGTATTTAAGATTATTAAATGTGAAGGAAAGCAAATCAAGCGCTAAGATTGTTTTTTTTTTCATGTTTTTGTTGCACAATTTGTTATTAAGACTATAGGCCTTTTTACCTGTAGGCTATATTGAAACTGTTGAAATTGAGTTATGAATCAAGTTGCTCTCTTCATAACTAATCAGAACATATGCAGCATTGTCATTAATTTATTAATGATACTTCTATTAAAAATTCAGCCAACTTTGGTTAGCCGATTCTTTAAAAGTTTATGCTAGGATCCTGTGACGCAGTGAAGGGTGTTATGATGATTTGCCACAGACTTTAGACGATTTGACAAGCAAGCTCGATTTTACGGGCAAACCTGATTTAGTGAAAACTTGTTTGGGGAAAAAAATGGACATTTTTTTTTCACAGCGTCCAGATTTCAATAAATTATTGCACAACATAAAGACTTCTCTTAGTCTGATTGAAAAGTAGGAAATATGAACGTCTATGATTTTGTAGTATATGTATGGGAAGAGGAAACAAGCATAAAAAATTTTCTACTTTTAACAACTGCCCTCTTCGAAGGGATGCATCAACGATTCTAAAGTTACCTCCTAAAAAAGACCTATCTTTCCTCTGTTATCCTATAATGTACTTTATGTATCTTCCCCCCTCTAAGTTTTATGATGTACTTTTTTATAGCAGTGGCTTCACATTTTCGGCATAAAAAATCAGCATTTGATCCTCACTCCTCTTAATGGACTGAAGATTCGTCTCTTTTTCTGTAAGAGATCTTTCATATGATTAAGTACAGTATCAACTCATAAAGAAAAATTCAGAATTATTGCTAAAAGTAAATATAAAATAAGAATTCGCGTTCCATACATTTATAAAATTCTTCATATTAAATATTAAATATCTGTAAAATTTCAAAATTTTGAAATGGCTATATCACTATTTACAACTGATGTTATACCGTTTACATATATATTATTCCCGTAATTTCTGTCAATTTATTGCTTGTTTTATTTCTTTAAGGTAGGACATTCGATTATTATCCATACCATTGTTCTTTGCCGCTAAAAATAAGCAATGAATGCATATGATAATTAAACAAAATATAAACGAGTTCACACCTTAATTAAGTATCTGGAAATCATTCGTTCATAAGAGCTTAGAAACAAGAGCGAAAATTATAGGGCTTGCATTACTGCTTCTTGGCCACCAATGTCAAATTTTTTAATGGATTAAGTTTGATTGCAGAGTTAAACAAAAATGCCAACACCTTTATGTGAACTGCAACACTTTGATTCTCCTGAATACTTAAAAAAAGAGAAGGAATTGTGATGTGGAATTGCCTAGATAGGAAGGAAAAACTTCTTACCAAAAAAAACTAAAAAAAAACCATGCGAGATATGATATGAAACGCCCGAAGGTTTTTCCTTCCTATCCAGACACCTTAATACTGGCTGACATTTCTGTTAATCTGTAGTAGAGATGGGCGATAGTATCGACAGATTCTGTAGCATTCGGTGCAAGTGCTAAGGACGATTCTGGCGTTAATTTTTAACGCATTCAATTGGCTGCAACAATTTGACTCGTTTTCACATTGCCCATTGGCGAAACATTTTTCTAGGTCAGTCTTCTGTGTCTGAGTTCAAGCTGTAATCGAATCACCTATGTTGTTCAGGCAGAGGTCCTAAACGGTCGCAAGTTTCTGGATACCTTCCACAGAGAAGCTGATGGGCTGGAGCCGAAAATGGCCGTCCCTTTAAAGCCATTTTCAGGGGTCCGAAGGTGAAAAAGTCACAGGAGGAGAGGACTGGACTCTATAAAGTTGGGCAGGGACTGCTCAGCGGAAATCTATCATAAGTGTATTGCTACTGTCATGAACAGAGCACTGCATGGAACAACTTTTTCGGGTGCTGGCTTTTGATTTCTTTGCAAAAGCGCCTTTAGAGTTGCTCAATATCGTGCGGCATCAGTAGCAGTTCAGTGGCGGCTCGTAGCTAAAATTTCTGGGGGTGCTGCGTCAGAAAATTTTAATTTTTTCACAAACTAGAGAATAGCTAGTGACATTAAGCTTAAGGATCATGTAATATACATGTATAAGAATAGTATTAAAGAAAGAAAAGACACATTATATTGCATTTTATCGATATCGAAAGAGAAACTGGGGGTGCTGCAGTGCCGCAGTGCCTATGGACGAGCCGCCACTGATCAGTAGTCATCCTGTTACGAGGCTTGTCCGTAAAATAAGTACCGTTTTGTTCTACTGCCACCGCAGCGATACTGTCGCAGTTCCGAGCAACACTCGTCTCTCTGGTTCATTATCTTTGCACTGACGCCATTACAGCCGGATTGTGTTGTGTTTACATTTGTTAGTAATCGTTGAAAATGTTTAAGACAATTTCTGACCCTGCGGACTATGAAGTGCGTTCTGTAATACGGTTTTTGAACGCAAAGAATGTTAAGCCAGCTGAAATTCATCGTCAACTTGTAGAGAATTTATGGGAAAAATATACTGACTGATGGAATGGTGAGGAAGTGGTTTAGGCAGTTCAATGATGGACGAACCAATGTTCATGACGAAGCACGGAGTGGGCGGCCTTCTGCTGTCAATGATGATTTGGTTGAAAAAGTGAATGAGAAAATTCGTGAAAACAGACTGGTTCACAATAAAAATGCTTTGTAATGAGTTTCCACAAATTTCAAAAACTGTTTTGCATAAGATTGTCATAAAACATCTTATTTTCACTGGCGGCATCTTTCTATAAAGAGGACATAGAAAAGTTGGTTTCCCGCTACGACAAATGTCTGAACAACGGTGGAAACTAAGTAGAAAATTAGTTTAAAAAATGCTCTTTTACGTAAAAATAAATTTTATTTTGAAAAAAATGTTTTTATGTGTTTATTTTCCAGACATGCCTCGTACATTCATTCCAGCAGCCTATGTTCTCAGTAATTATAACAGTGCTGTTGGAAAAGCGAACTCCTTTACCAGCGAAGCTTCATGTCAACACCGTATACGACAAACTCTTTCTTCCCGGTCTCAGCCTATACATTGCTTCCATTTACCGCCGAGCCAAAACATTTGAGCAGCACGACGGGCAGTCTGTTTCATTTAAAAAAGTATGATACTTCGTGCAAATAATTTAATGAAATTTTGAAGAAAATAATATACATGTAGGATACAGGAAGGTTCAAAATTTTAGGCCCGGTTAGAAGCTCATTCAATGTCACACAGTAGCGCTGTTTTGTATATAGGAATAAGTAGCACAGGAGAAGACGAATTTTTGTGTTGCAATTTGTAAAATGCAAATCCATTGTACAAATGCAACGTGAATTCCACCGTTGATTCAACAGACAGAGGTCTCGTCAAATATACGAATTTTTCCATAACGTATAATAAAATTTGCTTTCACAGTATCAAAAAACGCTTTCATGATAACCTGCGTTCAAGTGTTCATACAGATTTAGTGACGTATTAAGATGTATAGACGAACTTTTTTGTACATATGTTGTTAATAAATTAAGAGACGGCGAATGCCTTCAGTGATATAAATTTTAGTAATAACTTTTTTTTTGTATGTGAGATTGGATAAACTATACATAATTTATGCATTTTTTATCATCTTATTGCTTATCATTTGTTTCTAAATTGGAATTTGAGTTTTGCTGTGCTTCTTCTTTCATTTAATACATCACAGAACAATCCCATCAATAGTCTTGTCTTTCTTTATCGGTCTTACTTTTTTAAATATTTATATGTGAGAATTGTCTGTAGAGTAAGGGTTAACGACTTTTTATTGGAATTCTATGGAAGGATTAAAAAAATGATTTCATTAAAAAAAATTGAATGTAAACATAGGGTTAATACAAGAGAGAGGGGGCAAAGTTGTTTGCCTTTTGTTCGAGACAATTAATCGAGTGTCTTAATTCGATAGGAATAAAACTGAGTGTTGAGCGTTTTTCATTGCATTCATTATAATTCATTTGAATTATAATGTTTTGATAATAGCGCATAATGGAAGGTACTGATTTTCTTTTTTTTATTTTTTCATATTTCGTTTTTCAAGCCGCTGTTGGTGTTAAAATCATGGCAGTAAAACATACAAGCCGTCAAATGTCATTTCACACTTTTCTTTTATTAACTAAATTTATAGTGTTGAGAGAACACTTAATTGTTTACCTTAATAAATTTCTTTGGATTTATGCAGTGGCCATTACAAAAAATCCGAAAACTGTCGTGTGTTATAAACGGTTTAAAAAGCAAAAAAAAATAAAAACGGAATATATAAATTAATTTAATTTTAAAAGAATTCAATCTCATTTTCTTGAGAATATATTAGCCTTATCTTGAACTACCTGCGAGTTTTAAGCCTGATTTATTATCATTTATGCTAATGCCTTAAACGTTAGATAAGACAAAGACAGAAGTACTAAATGTCCCTTTTTAAGTGTTTTCTTTTCTTGAGCTCAGCTTCCGAAAAGTGGTTATAATAATATCGGCTACTTTCCCTTTCACAGATTATCATGTAACTGAACATGTACCCATCTTTATACGCACACAACAGTTAAGTACTCTGATAACTATGATAAAAATTCCATCTGACGATTTATCTCAATATTGTTAACAAACATTTTATAAGTTCAAATTTCCAATAAGATTAAAAGAGATAATCTGGTTAAAATTAAATGTAACAGGTAACCGCGTAAATTCGACCTTTTCCAATGGGGTTTGCTGCAAGAGTCGAGATGATCGTGCATGCATTTGCATCGGACAGCTCACATATAGGACTTGCTCCCCGAAGAGTTTCTCAGTGTTCGGTTGGTGTTTGGTGTAGAATAGCACCTTCGCAATGTCTGTGAAAAATACCGTTATTCAAACGCGTTTGTTATACGAATTCAAACTCGGCATAGACGCTTCTGAGGAATCCCTAAATTATACACTGGATTTGAAAATAATGCAGTGATAAAAAGTACTGCACAAAAGTGGTTCCAAAAATTTCGTTTCTGTGACGAATGGCTATGGCAACCTGATACGATTTGGCAAACATCAACTGGTATTGGGCACCACACAAAGCAAAACCAATGCGATCACGATCTATACTCGGCAACTCGATGTCTCCACGTTTCCTTGCGTCGCAAATAGAAAGCACTAGCACCAGTGAACAGAAAGTGGTGCGTTTTTTGCAGAGAAAATGCCAGACAACCGCGAAAGTGGCCTATAATGCGATTACCGTTTTAGAATGAGAACTGATGCCGCTTCCACGTTATTCCCCAACTATTTTTACCAAGCAAATATGACATGTTCCATGCTCTGAGCATCTACACGCGAACGAGATATAGCATTAAATCCGAGGTGCCAGTTTTTTTGCCATTAAGGCCAGGACATTTTACCAACACGGTATACATAAACTTATATCAAGTTGAGAAAACGTTATCGAGTGTAATGGTGACTATTTCGATAAGTAAAGTCTTTTTTGTCATGCACCTACTGTGTTTATCTGAAACAAAGACTTGTTTCATATGTCTTGGTGTTTCATTTGCAAAAGCGACAACATTTTTGGTTACCTGATAGATTATCCGCGGAGAAGTTAAACATCCGCAAGAATTTACGATATCTGTTATTCAACAAATTAAAAAAAATGATAAAAATAGAGAGAGTTTCTGACTGTCCTCTATAAAAATTTAGCGATAAGTTCTTGTTATAATCTCATCATCTTTCCGGAGAAGGGTGCTAGTAACATGTGGGAGTACATTAAAAATATAAGGTTCGTCAACATTAGGTACAGTCAATAAATAATGAGACAAAGGATATTTCACAGTAATTATTTAACGAAACTCAAAAGTATTGTCCGCAATAAGCCATATGCAAAACTCCAGTGCGCATGTTCAATGGCGTTTTCATGCAGTGTATTTGGCGAGTGATAGTGTCAGGTAGTTCAAACGTGTGCGTTAGGGCCCTGCAACAAATACAAGACAAAATTCATCCTAAATTATCAACTTTCTAGAGTAATAGTAAACGAACGCGTGAAGCCACTTTGTTTACCATTGCGATTGCCTCGGCAATTACTATCAATTGACGGTGGTTCTCCCGCTTTTCGTCTGGAGACATGGGCCTGGAAGATGCGCCAAGGTGCGGAAGACCCAAAGAAGTGGATGACGCAGCCCTACGGCAACAATTGGAAGCAAACCCAGGCAGCACCACTCGTGGACTAAAATGGGAACATGGGGACATCACAATCGAGTGTGGTTCGACATCTGCACGCCATGGGAAAGGTCAACAGGAGCTGCCGAGTTGTGCCCCACGAGCTGACGCTCGCGCAAGCACAACAAGCAGGTGTGTGAAGATGTGTTGTCAACAGCAGGAAAAAATCGAGGTTCTGCCACATCCTGCGTACAGCCCCGATCTGGCACCTTCCGACTACCATCTCTTCCGGTCCATGGCGCACTTTCTGCGTGGACGGCGCTTCGCCAATGTCAGTGAGATTGAAGACGTCGCGGTGACTGTTTCGCCCAGAAACCGGAGGAGTGGTTTCGCGAGGACATCCGCCAACTAGCTGATCGTCGGATGAACACCATCGAGCATTGGAAGATTAGGTTGGTTGGTTGGTTGGTTTATTAGAATTTTTGGCATCGATTACTAAGGTCATTTTGCGCCTTTTACGCGAGTTATATCTGTACGCAGCCCCGGACAAGCACAAACATCCATGCCCACGGCGGGATTCGAACCCACGACCAGGCGGACTCGAGAACTAGAAAGCCTACACCCTAGCCCTCTCAGCCACCTGGCCAGCATTTGCAGATTAGCAATGAGTGGTTCCTGTCTGGTGCCCATTGAAAAGTTTGCGCGGCGATCGGCCACTACTTTTGACTCAACCTCTGTAGTTGATGCCCAAAATTAATAGTGAGCTATGTAATGCATTCAATAGTTGGTTTATCAATTATTTATTTGAAATTTTATAGAATAATTAATTTCGGCAGTATTATGTCAATAATTCTGGCTGCATTGAAACTGAAAATGAAACTAAAATTTCTAAATGACGGGTCTACGCAACGGATACTACACGTAGCGGATAATTTATTGCCGACGCACGTTTCGGTGTTACACCATTTTCAAGGCTCGCATAATAGTAAAACCGGAAAAATTAATTTTGTTACTATTATGCGAGCCTTAAAAATGGTATAACACCGAAACGTGCGTCGGCAATAAAGTTAACAGTATCTGTATCGTATTATACCCATCCTTTATTTCATATTCACAACGATACTAGACCATGGAAATCATGAATAAAATTTTTTAGCTCACGATAGGGCGGTGCTGCAAGCATTTTTAGTCCGATTGTATATGCAGCGCTATTTTTCAAAGGAGTTCCCGCCCTATCGGGAGCTAGAAACTTTAGCTTCATTTTTAAGTGGAGTTGGATGACCATCTACTATCTAAAGACCATGGCCATGCTCGTGTTCCCAGTCCCAGAATGCATCGCGGCCAAGCTAGCTCGACATCTCGATCGAGTTTAAACTACTAGCTCCAGTCAATCCAGTTCGAGGAGTTTCAATCTAGCTTAAGTTGGGCTAAATGCGTTCGCACCGCACATTTCAAACCCGATTGAGAAGTTGAGCTAAATAGAAATGTGTAGTGCGATTGTCTAGGTATAACTAAAACCTGAGCTAGTTACTAAGTCACTACTAAAATTGAATAAGGTAGTCCGAGTTTCTGAAGGAAGGACTGAAGAGATGCAGCTAAGTGATAGCATTAGTATCACCACAAATAAATGCGCCGATAACACTGGGCAATAATGAAATTGCTTCTTAGTTGAAAGTACCCAATCTTGAATGAATTTAACGTGCTGAACACGAATATCACATTGAAAAAAGTTGATTGGCTCTGGTTGCAAAGATACTGACGTATTGTTATTTGCATAGTATCATCTTTTAAGCCTGGAGAAACGAATGTACAGCGCCCACCACTGGCAGAACTACACAAAATCATCATTCCTCCTTTACACATCAACCTCGATCTTGTTAAAAATTTGGTAAAAGCCATGGTAATTCAAGCACCTACATGAAAAATGGTGCCACATGCCACATGTCGAACAGACATGCCACATGTCGAACCGACTCAGTTGAATCCAAAATTAAAGAGGGCGTTTTTAAGGGGCCGCAAAATCATCAGACATGCTTCCCACGATGTTTACCAACGAGAAGCTAAAAAAAACGAAAGTCCGAAGATGATTAAGGTATTCTTAACATGTATTATAATATTTACATATATACATTTTTCTAAAAAAATTCATACACATTACTAAGAAACCTTAGCCAATTCAGCTTTTTCTTCGTTATATTCGTGTTCAGCACATTGAATTCCTTAAGAAATGACTATCTCGGAAGCAGGAAATTTTTAAAATTTTGTTGCCCAGTGTAATAGTAACTTTTCAAGAAGCATATAACTAAAAAGTAGCCTCGGAAAATTCACAGTGCCCTTATCCAGACGCTCTAAAATGATATAAACTTTTTAATCCTTTTCAATTTTGTTTTGCTCTTAATTCTGTTTCACAAGTGTCTCCGCTACGCTATTTAAATGTTGTGAATTTTAAAAAGCAGACTGCCTGTCAGCCCTGGTATTTGTAATTTAGTGCAAGTAAATGCACAGATGGCTTGCTATACATTCTTATCAAAATTAACTTTGGCCGAAATCGCAAACAACGTAGTTCTCCTAGGCAGACGTTTAATGGGTTATTGGCCTCTAGAACTACAAGCGTACTTGAACAAGTAGCAATGGATTTTTAATAATACGAGAACATTGATATGCTAGTTGTCAACTTACAGTGTACGGCATTCTGTTCTACGTAATCCTCTTAGCTATCATTATTTTTCTCCTCTACAGCGACTAGGAGGAAGGACTGTCAATTATTCTTGGACTGAATAGTGACTTAATTGGTTTTGAACTTTTCTGACAATTAATTAAGCCGCTGTTGCGAACTCATCATAGTAATATAAATTTCCAAGAGAATTGAACTAAAATACTTCATTACAATATATATCAAGAACTTTTATTTTACATTTATTGACTCTAGTTATGTTTAATACATTGTATGCCACACAAATGGTAATGAATTAGTTATTTTCCTTTGAACACCACACTCTCTGTTTCTTACTTCCACTGCCATACACAAAAAATATACGCGACAATAACCTTCGTTTTAAAAAATAGAGCGAAACAGTTTCCGTCCATGTAGTTATTTGTGTCATATTGCAGCTGATTCTACTGATTCAAGTTAGACAGGGCAATTTCATTTTCGAAATGCATTTAGCGTTCGATTTGAAGAAAACGGAGTCATTAAGAATGAATTTAAATTTGACATTTAATAGAAGAAGGCCGATGAAAAAACTGAAATATCGGAAATGAATATAAGCAGAAATAAAGAACTTTTACTTTTTTGAATAAATGGTCCAGAAGATTGTTAATTTCAGGCTTTTCTTGATTATTAGCCTGCTCTTTTGTACGAACCAAATCTATAATACCAATCATTACATGTAATTAGATTAGTTTATTCTGAATGCTAACAGGCTAATCCTTCTTTAAGCTGCTGGATATTGAGATATGTTATGTTCAGAATATGAATATACGTTTATTGTAAAGGATAGATAAATGTGATCAGTCCCCATAGAGTACTGTAAATCCCCAATTCTCTGAACGAGAAGTTATCATAGCCGAATGATTTTGTTAACTTCTTGCATGTGCTGAAGAAGACACAAATTACAATTTATTAAGTTACTTATATTTTTAAAAAAATTTGAATGTATAGCTAACAAATAATCTTGAAGGCTGTTTCCCCACCATCCATTCTCGCTATCGTTCTTGTTATTTACGAAGTGGATGGAAACCGCGTCATCTCTTTCTCTTCTCGGATCAAAATTATCGAGATAAGAGAGTTTAATATAGGGGTAGAGCGAGGGGATGGAGTGGGTCTATTTGCCTCTGATAGTGATGGTTAACTCCTACGTCTTCTTATCTCCCTCTTTATCACTGGAGTGGAAATGGTCTCCCTTCCATAACCCCCCTTCTGTTCAGTTTTCTTAAACATCGCTCATCTAGACCAAATTTTTCTGTCCATTCTTTTACGAGATTCTTTTTGAAATTCATTGTTCTAATTGTTATCAGTTGGTTTTGGATTTTATTTATCCTTTTCGTCATGCGTTTTGAAAGCGAATTTACTTTTGGTAAAATTTAAACTCTTATTTTTTAAAAATTATTTTTGAGTATGAATATGTTAATTACACAAGTGTTTTTTTTCTTCCAAAAAGAACATGCAGCTGTTAATAAAATCTTTTAAATTGCCAGTTTTAATCTTTAAACTGCCGACGGATTAAAAAAAATATGGAAAACGAATTTCTTTAAATTTTCAATTATGGCTTTTCTTCGCTTATGTGTCATAAATTCGTAATATTTAATCATTTCTCTAAAGCTTTGTTATTAATTCAATTTCTCTTTACTATTACTGTTTCAGAAAACTAAACGCAGCATTTCCATTTCTATCATTATAGGAAAACATAGGACACATGCATATTCAAATAAACCTTTGATTAAGAAAATGCTTTTATAATGTGAACATTGCTTCTACTTAATAAATAATAAATAGCCCAAATGGTAGAGGCGTCGAGTATATGACACTCGAGATTCCTGGTTCGAATCCAGGTCGCAGAATTGTTCCTTCCATTTTTTTTCAAATAATATCATTACCATTGTTTCTAATTACTATGAATATAATGCTCATATTTACTTGAATTATTCACCATGAAAACGCGATGAGTATATTTCATATTCAGTCAGATTTCTAAATTACTAAACATTCTGATGATCGGAGCCTTTAAATTTAAGGTTAAAATCAAAGAACAAGATACAGATTTTAAGCGAATTAATTTAATAAATAAGTGAGGCGCATAACACTCAAAAGGTTTGAATGAAATAAATCATTACTATATTTAATACGTTAAGCCTGATGATAAGGTACTTTCATTAACGTATTGTGGTGTCCTTAAGAGATCAATACTCTTCTTTGGATTGGTGTAGACTCTGAAGTAGTGACTCCCAACAATCAGACTGATTGGTTTGTTAAGATTTTGGGCGCAGCAACGTCTATGTCATTTTGTGACCTTTTAACGTGACAAATATCTTTACGCATTCCTGAGACAATTTCTTCCTGGGACAAACACTAACATCCATGCCCGCAGCGAGATTCGAAGCAATGACCCGGCGGGTTCGAGAACTAGCGTTCTCGACCACTAATCGAGAATTGGCTCTGCGGTAATCTCCCCACTCTTCCTCCCTAACCATCAGAGTGTGAAACTTTCCCTAATGATGTCTTTTTTTTCTTTCTTTTATTTTATTTGTTTCCTTTTTTTACTTGCAGCAGAAAGGAAGGTATGGCAATAAAAGTCTCCTGAATATACACTCACATGCCAAAAGTCATGGGATAGCACCTAATAACGTGAGGGAGCTCCTCTAACCCGGCGAAGTGCCACAGTACGACGTGGCATTGATTCCACAAGTCGGTGGAAAACATCTGAAGACATTGCCAACCATTCCGACTGGAGAGCTTCCCACTATTACCCATTACGGAGCCACCACCGGCTTGCATAATGCATGCTTGACAACTTGGGTCCATGGCCTTCATGGGGTCTGAGCCACACTCGAGCCCTACCATTAGCTCGTATCAGCTGGAATCGACACTCATCAGACCAGGTCACACGTTTCCAGTTGTCAAGTGTCCAGTCGATATGTTCATGGGCCCAGGAGAAAAGTTGCTGACGATGTCTTGTTGTTAGCAAGGGCACCCTCGTGGGTCTTCTGCTTCCATATCCCATGGACACCGGATTTCGTTGCACAGTTCGCATCGATACAGCTCTAGTATTACCCTGGTTAAAATCTGATGTCATCTGTCGTAGTGTCAGTTGCCTGTTAGCGGTGACCATCCTACTCAGACGCCGTTGGTTCATGGAAAAGGTGTGGTCGACCATTGAGTTGTCCATGGTGGGAGGAAACCATGGTGGGAGGAAATGCCTTCAACTTGGTATTCTCGGTAGACTCTTGAAACTATGGACCGTGGGATGTTGAATTCTTGAGCCACCTCCGATATTGAATGACCCATATGTCGTGCTCCACATACCAGGCCACGTTCGAACTCGGATAGCTCTCGTCGTGTAGCCATTGTCACACTGAATACCTCACCCCTTACTCAAGACAGTTTAACTAACCTACTGACACTGATTTGCACATTTATAATGTTTGCACATGATGCTACTGTCACTTGAAAAATAATCCACTGCTATCCATGACTTTTGGCATGTGAGTGTAAGTCTATTCCACATGAAATAATCAGTCGTGTTTGCACCGTGATTTCATATTTACTATTTAAAAAATTATACGTATTTTGAGTTTCGATAATGGGAAATAGCAGTCTAAAGAAAACATTACATCTCAGTATCTCAGATTCTGTCCCACAGGTGGAATCCCCTAAAATGTATTTAATGAAAGGTAAAGAAGAAGAAAAAGTATTTAAAGATTAAAGAATTATTCAAAAAAGCGGCTAAAACAATGCAAGTTGGTTCTATAGAAACTTGATATTAAAATATTATCGCACCTTTAAAAAAATGCAGACTCTAAAATTTAAAATACTACCCCAGAATTTGTACCATTTCATTCAGTATATTGTAGATAAGCAAATAAATTACAGTGCTATTAAATATTATAATCTAAACAACCCGCGAATTATCGCCAACAGGCCGAAGCCCAACACGGGGTTTTCTTTTCATAATAAAGGACAATCACAAACTTCCATGCCCCAAACGGGATTCGAACCCGCAACTTGCTGGTTGCGAGAGCGATAAGATCTGCGCCTCAGCGCTCTCAGCCAACAAGCCGGCTTAAATAATTATAATAAAAATGCACTTTGTCTTTCTCTCGTTTTCCAGTGGTTTCTGTCATTTTTAACACGTTTTTTTAATAAAAAATTGCTTATCGCTTTGTCCAGTTATCCGTCCGTAAACATGATTCCAATAATGGTAAGAACACGCGCAAGATGAACCTTCTCAGCATTTATACGCGCGGCGCATGTTCTGATTGCAATAATGTAAATCAAATGAAATTGTGGATAGAATCAACACCTCCTAGAAATAAAGCCAAACAACTGAAACGTCATACGTTGTTACATCATCATATTTCGACCATTGTTAATCATATTTCTACCAATAATAAGCCTTAAATTTGGTCGAAATATGATGATATAACAATGTATGATCTTTCAGTTGTGAGGCTTTCCTTCTAGGGGTGCGTTCACTTATTTACTTGGAGTCACAACGAGTGACTCCCGTGACTCTGAGTCATTCGGATTCCGTTTCTTTATTTGCTCCGAGTCATTTGGTCTCCGT
>JAHWFO010005128.1:60020-124005 GCA_023313115.1 Rhysida immarginata | reverse complement strand
CACGGGAGTCACTCGTTGTGACTCCAAGTGAATAAGTGAACGCACCCTAGGTGGTGTTGCCTCTGAGCAATTCATCCTCCATTGTTTACAACAAACGAAAAAACACTGATTGTTAAAATCTAAGATGGAGATAATGACAAATGGGTTGTTGTTCGGACCCCGATGGTCAGGTGACTTTTCCGCGATGGGGCCTATTATTTCGTTGGCCCCGATCGTTATATAAGACTTCGTTAATAACGACATTTTTGGGAATCCGGACCTTACGCCCAGTCAAAGTTTCGTTGGACAGAGTACAGAAACGAATTTTAAGATCGTGGCAACGCAGGAGGTGGCACAGAAGATTAATGTCTCTAAAAGCTTTTGGTGGGAGGGAGCTGGATTTATAACTTTTATCTTCTTATTATCTTCCTCGAAATATATTTGAGAAATGTTATGTAAATATAAATAAATAATAATAATTTACACATTTAACAAAATTTCAAGTATAAAAATGATTCAATTTTATATTTTTGCATTGTTTTACGTGTAAGTATTGTTTTATATTTTATTATTTTATATTATATTATATTTTATTATATTAGACTATTTAAGTGTATGTGAATTAGTATTCGAATTTAAATTATTTTAACTAAAATATTCTAAAATATAGGTAATATTTCTGTGTTTTCTATAAAATGTAAAAAAAAAAAAAAATCATCCGTGGCTATAACACAAAAACATGCCCTCTTTTATCCGGGATGCGGATAATATGGTCCCGGAGATAATGGAAATATTCTGGTTGAAGTTTAAGCTCTTTAACAATTATATAAAAACCTCATCATCAAATTTTTTACTTTTTTGGTGCAGTTTTTTCCATCGCCTCTCCTTTAAGACTCAGCTTCAGAAATGTTTACATATTTTTATCCTACATATCCTTTGTTACTTCTCCTTGTCGATCATCTTCCGCAAAGAACAACATTCAAACGGTTTAACATGTCTGAGTGTTTTTAAAAGGATAAGAATTATTGTTGGAGGGCTGTTCGAGAAGCATTTACGAGCAAGGGGAGAGGATTCGTTCCTGACGGTCTACCCCGTAACCAAGCCTGTAACATGATCCAGACGGGGCGACAGAGCAGCGGCGATCCGGGTCGACGACAGGGTGATCTGGCGCTACAACTCCCCACCCCCAAAAAATAAGATCGCCATTTTTTCCCCCATTTATCCTTCATCTTTCACTCCCTTTCACGTTTTAAGATGAAATTGAAACTAATTAGCAGCTCATAAAAAATAAAAGGGGAGGAAGAAAAGGGAAGGGGGAGGGATGAAAACAGAAATTGTTAAATTTGTAAATGAATGTAATGATTGGACAGGAAGTGGTAACATGTTAAGGAAATAGTAATTTAATTAGTGAAAAAAATGTTATAAAAAACAGATACATGACAATTTTTCTACTCATAAAATTAAAAATGAAAAAAAAAATATCATGAACGCTTTATTTAGATTTGAGGCAAAGCATCCTGTTAATTGGTTCGTAATGCTTTTTATCACAAGCATGCATTATTGTTCGGCAGTAATATAGCAAAATGAAGCTCCTGCACAAGATATACATGTACTTAAAAGGAAAACCAGTAACCATAGAAAATATAACATTTCTTAAATAATTAGAATACGCCTCATTAATTTATTTAATAGTTCCAGTTCTTCATGTCTACGAGTATATAACTTTCGTTATGAAATTTCATTAAATCTACGGACATAGATATAACTGATTTTCTTTAAATATGTAATTATACTAAATTCACGATTAAATAACAATAATAATAGAGGAAAGTGACCAAAAGCGGAGCCCCGTTTTCTTTTTGCCATGTACAGGCAAAACTGCGCAGTAAAAAACATCGAAAGAATGTAGAACACGTGCCTACTTAAGTTACTTTTTAGCTTTAACTATTAAAAACACCAAAAAATAATAATTAAAAAATTTCCAAGACACTGCACTATTACCATTTCAAAAATAGTGGTCCTAAAACGGGCCATTTCATTTTATGAAAATAGGCATTAAAAGGAAAAAGTGAGTATAGAATGAAAGAGAACTATTTACTCCTATAAAACAATCATAGAGCATCTTTTTTAATGAAATATCAGGTGTTCAATTACTTCAAAAGCATCTTAGATAAAATAAGGCTTATTTTTCCTCAGATATAAATCTTGGATCCTACAGCAGAATTCCAAGAAATTGAGAATAAATAATCGTAAAAATATGGAGGAACAGCGTGGGATCACGGGTTAGCATGTATTTTTTGGAATTAATATTTTTCTATAACTACTTTTTTTTTTATTGATTGTAATCCAATACGTCCAATACGGCCAGAGGCCGACGAATTGGGTCCCTGGATGGACCTGGATTAACGACTGCTGTAAGATGGTCGCAGCAGCCGGGGGAGGGGGGGTGAAGACGTATCACACTGATGGAATAAGTAAATATAATAGGTAGCTATTATAATAAGGAATAAGTAAATATGAGAAATAAACAAGAAATTAATCCTCCCGAGGAAGATGCAGGAAAGTAGAGGAAGCCCTGGGTTCATCTATTTTTACCCCTTCATCTGCACTCTTTAATCCCATAAACATACTATTTAGAACATACTATTTAGAAAATATAAAAGAACCCTATCTTTTTTCCTTCTTATCATTTCCAAACGAATGACATATTACATGCCATATGTTGTCATAGTTATAAAGACCAAGTGACTGCCACCCCCGCAACTTCGACCCTACTGGGCCTAAACGTCATGGTAATGTACAGTGCAGTGCAAAAAGGAACTGAGCTTACCGGATGTTGGTCGGTTGCAAAATCAGGTACTTTTTACTGAGAGTCAAGGCGGATTAGACTGGACCTGTCCCTTCTGAATGAAAATAGGGTAGCAGGTATACGCTTGGGATGTGCTATTCACGTGCTCAACTATGACTTAAGTCTAGGCATTTTTGCACCCGACTGTACATCTTGCCTAGAGGAATCTGAATATTGAATTTCACTCCTTTACGTACCTAAATATCACATACATCTTTTGTCCCCTCTGGCTCCCACCCCCGTAATTCCGATCCCAGGGCACCAATCAAAATCAAACTAAATAGTGAAGGTAAACATGCCCAAAGTAAGCTACATTCCAAATTTCAACCTTCTACCTCAAAAAATGTAGAAATTATGAAGGGGACGGACGGACATTATAAAACCAATAACTAGCTCCACTTTTCCGCTACTTTTACTCTACCCAACGAAAGTTGGAGTAGGAGTGTCCAGTTAAAATTCTTATTTCAATTGTTAGACATTGTTGATTCTACTGTGGCACCAATGTCTAACAATTGAAATAGGAAGTTTAACTTGACACGCCCACTCCAACTTTCGTTGGATAGAGTATAATATATAGATTATAATCATTTGAGCAATTTACGTCGACAAAGCGATTTCACGTGCGCGCGCCGATTCAATAATGCTTAAAAGATGAACAGAAAGTAATAATATATTCATTACTGACAAATCGATTGTTATATGACATGCCATTATGTTATATTCTTTACAGTCAATATTTTAACACGTGAATTCCACTTGAAGGGGTCCACGAAAAATTCTGAAAAGTTAACACGGCCGAGCTAAGACCTTCATGGTCATATTTCTGAAAACAGAATTTGAGGAAGTTAATCCGTTTTCAAGTTATCGTGCAAACGGCGGACGGCCGGATAAACGTACAGACCACGGTCTATAGATATTCACTAGTTGTTACCCGCGGCTTCGCCCGCCCGCGCCATCAGTTGAGGGGAATTAAAAAGCAAAAGCAGAAAGTGGGGAAGGGGGGGTCGTAGGCGGCTGATTTTTGGCGATAGAGCAGGTACTTTATTGATAAGCCTGCCCTGAAAATTTCAAGTCGCTAGCTCAAACCGTCTAGGAGGAGATAGAATTACAGATAAATACACGCAAGAGTTTTAGTATATAAGATGATCATCGAGCTTCGGCCATTTTCCATTGTTTCGAGAAGCTAAGGAAAACAGATCGCGCTAGGTGCCGCAAAGATCGCACTATTCCCGACCGCAACCTGCGATAGAGATATTCATTGAAACTGAATAAGAAAGTAAATTTTCTGTCGTCCGATAGGTTGGCGCTGCAGGCGCAGTTGGGCAGATTGTACATGCAGCGCCACTTTTCAATATAGTTCCCGCCCTAACGGGAGCTAGAAGCTTTAGCTTCATTTTAACAATGGAGCTCGATGACCATGAATATCTACAGACCGTGGTACAGACCAAGCGTGCATTCTCATAAGTAGATTTTGCTAAAGTTCCTAATAAAATCTTGTAAACATTCCAAGTAGGAGCTTTAGCAGTGAAGCAGAAATTCATTTATACATTTATTAAAAAGAAATTAACCCCCCCCCCTCCCAGTAGGGTAAGGCAAGTAGCAGATCCTGCAGTCATCTATTTTTACCCTTTTATCTGAATTTTTTACCTCTCGGCAATTTTTTTAATCAAAAAATTAATTTTCTCGAACGTAATATGTAGAAAATGTAAAAAAGCTCGTACTTTCTTTCCTTTCTCATCATTTCCGAACGTATGATATATCACATCCATATGTTGCCATAGTTCTAAAGACCAAGTGACAGCCACCCCAATGGAACAACTGGGCCTAAACTTCATAGTAATGTAGATCTTGCCTAGAGGAACCTGGATACTGAATTTCACGCCTTTAAATAGCCTCTCTGAATCCCACCCTCGTAATTCCGACCCCTGTGTACCAATCAAAACTTCCGTTTCGTTTCTCCTTTTGGGGGCTATGTTGTAGATCATTGAAAATGAAATACAGGCAGGAATCTAGATCTAATCTGCTGTTCACTTGCACCCTAAAACTTATTCCTACCATCGTAGTTTAAAATGGTAATTATATAACACGAATTACTAAGATTTTGAAGGCATTTTCAAATCGAAGCGGACGGGAAGTACCGCCATTTACGCTCGTAAATTTGAGCGAAACGATTCACTATACGAGAAATAAGTGGCTATCCGAAGTCTAGAGGACTGTATAACTTTATCAGGATATCTGTGGTTTATTCTGGTGTTTAACTGAGGATTTATCCTATCTGAGGATAGTAGAACACCGTTTTGAGTTATCAGAGCTTTATTCCAGTACTTATTAAGAGCTTTAGCATCAAAGCTACTTACAAGAATGCGCCCTTGGTCTGTACGTTTATCCGTCCGGCCGTCCGCCGTTTGCACGATAATTTGAAAACGGATTAGCTTTTTCAAATTCTGTTTTCAGAAATATGACCATCAAAGTCTTAGCTTGGCCGCATCAACTTTTCAGAATTTTTCGTGGACCCCTTCAAGTCGAATTCACGTGCAAAAACAGTGAGTGTAAAGAATACCAAGCTAATGGCATGTCATATAACAATCGATTTATCAAGAAGGAATATATTGTTACTTTCTGTTCATCTTTTAAGCATTACTGACATCGGCGCGCGCACGTGAAATCGCTTTGTCGACGCACGATTGCTCAAGTGCTCAAATCTATATTCAGTTGCGAAAGAATGGAGCTGCTTATTGGTTTTATAATGGCTTAACTGTGTACCCCTTCATAATTTCTACATTTTTTGAGATAGAAGGTTGAAATTCGGAATGCAGCTTCCTATGGACATGTCCATCTGCACTACTTAGTTTGGTTTTGATTGGTACACTGGGGTCGGAATTACGGGGGTGGGATTCAGATAGGACAACATATCTATGTGTTATTTAGGTACGTAAAGGCGTGAAATTCGGTATCCAGATTCCTCTAGGAAAGATCTACAATACTATGAAGTTTAGGCCCAGGTGTTCCATTGGAGTCGGATTTGCGCGAGTGGTAGTCACGTGGTCTTTAGAACTATGCCATCATATGGCTTGTGATATATCATACGTTCGGAAATGATGAGAAAGGAAAGAAAATACGAGCTTTTTTACATTTTCTACATATTGCGTTCGAGAAAATTAATTTTTGATTAAAAAACTTGGGGAGAGGTAAAAAGTGCAGATAAAGGGGTAAAAATGGATGACTTCAGGATCTGCTACTTGCCTTACCCTACTCGGGGGGAGGGGGAGGGAGGATTTATTTTTTTTAATAAATGTATAAATGTATTTTTCCGTCATTGCTAAAGCTCCTCCTTGGAATGTTTACAAGATTTTATTGGTTTTATAATGTCAGTCCGTCTCCTTCATAATTTCTACATTTTTTGAGGTAGAAGGTTGAAATTCGGAATGTAGCTTCCTATGGGCACGTCCCATCTGCACTATTTAGTTTGGTTTTAATTAGTTCACAGGGGTCGGAATTACGGAGGTGGGATTCAGAGAGGACAACATATCTATTTCAAGGCGTGAAATTCAGTATCCAGATTCCTATAGGCAAGATCTACATTACTATGAAGTTTAGGCACAGTTGTTCCATTGCGGTCGGATTTGTTGGGGTGGCAGTCACTTGGTCTTTAGAACTATGGCAACATATGGATGTGATATATCATACGTTCGGAAATGATGAGAAAGGAAAGAAAATACAAGCTTTTTTACATTTTCTACATACAGGGTGATTCAGTCAATTTCTGACCATTTCACTCGAATGACGTACATTAGGGATAAACAACTGAAAGAATATGAGCGCCATATCGAATTTCTAAATAGTTGGAGTTTGTATTGTTGCAAAGGCGCTGCATGAAAATCGTATTGTTGAAAAATGGCGCCCGCTTTATCAACAGAGCAAAAATGCAAGGTTGCTGAATGGTATTTCGAGACAAAATCACCTGTAACCTTGCAAAGAAAGTTCCGGAAGGAGTAAAAGTGTCGAGACGCACCAGGCAGGCAAGCAGTCATGGATTTTGTCAAGCAATTTCGTGCCACTGGATGTGTTAAAGGCACGAAAAAAGGCGGGAGTGAAGATCGTGTTCGAACGGCCGAAGTTGTCGAAAATGTTCGCACAAGATTGGTCGATTCCCCTAACAAAAAATCTGTTCGCCTGCGAGCCCTGACCTAAACCCATGTGATTTTTATCTCTGGGGGTTCCTTAAAGACAGTGTGTTCACTACAGCACCAAGAACCCTAGACCAGCTGCGACAAAGCATTGTCGACTGCTGCACCATTGTGGATGCAGAAATCCTGGATAGAGTTATGAACAACTTCACCATTCGGCTGCGAGCAGTTCAAAACGTTCGTGGTGGCCACATTGAGCATATCATCAAGACTTTTCCACGGGAATAAAAACTCCGAACTGCCTAAAATATCATACTGAAATGTTAAGTTTGTCATTTGAAAGTAATGGGTCAATACATCATAGTACTGAAATGGTCAGAAATTGACTGAATCACCCTGTATTACGTTCGAGAAATTTAATTTTTTGATTAAAAAAATTGCTGAGAGGAAAAAAATTCAGATAAAAGGGTAAAAATAGATGATTGCAGGATCTGCTACTTGCCTTACACTACTCGGGTGTGGGGGGGGGGGGGGGATTAATTTCTTTTTAATAAATGTATAAATGAATTTCTGCTTCACTGCTAAAGCTCCTACTTGGAATGTTTACAGGATTTTATTTTACACAGGATTTGAATTTGGTTTTATTTTAATCCTTCATAATGAGAAGTGAGAATATACTGTGGATAAAGACATGATGCAAATAAGACGAACCTCTTGTCCACAAACGTTTTAATGGGCGAATACATATTTCGATCTCTTTGAGATCATTATTTGGCGTTGAATAATGATCTCAAAGAGACTCCTGAAGTGGCCAGTAGAAATTTAGGCGTCGACTACTAACGTCATTTTGCGCCTTTTACACAAGTTATATCTGTACGCAGCCCGGGACAAACAAACATCCATACCCACGGCCAGGCAGACTCGACAACTAGAAAGCCTACGCCCTAGCCCTCTCAGCCACCTAGCTGGCGAGGGACGTTGGACGTGCTTCGCTTATGTGAAGTGAGCCACGAATAAACAATTCCTCTCTCGCTCCCTTCCCACCCATTTTCATCAATGGACTGGCCGCTTCGTCAATGGTTGACTGTAAAAAGAAAAAGTTAATATCTCATCTCCAAACGTACCTTATTCCTCGAACTTACTTTTCCGACTTAGAGTGTGTATACTAGCACCTTTTTGGTGAAAAATTAGTCGATATAAATATCTTAGAACTCGATAAAATGGATAAAATCGATGAGATTTGTCACTAATGTTCTTCCTATGTAAAAAGAAAACGTTAATTCCTCAGTCAAAATTGCAGCTAAAATCTCAAATTTTATTTTCGTACATAGATTAGAAGTTCTAGCACTTACTGATTACAAAAAGTTGTCCAAAAAATTTCTTAGAAATAGAAAAATAGCGTTTGAAAATTTGCTCTCGAAAAAAAAAATTGAACAGGGCTTCGCCGTATATTCAATGAAAAAATTCTATTTGGCGCGCTTTTCTATTGTTTACATTTCATTTTTCATTGTTGAATCGATTTTAGAGGAAAAAGGAATTTTTTTTTAGCGCGTGATTTTCTCTATAGCAAATTTTTTCTGGTTATTCCTCGATGGCTTGATCGATTTTTCTGAAAATACTTCGAAACCATCTATGTCCTAATAGGATTAATTGAGCGAAAATTGTTTGAAATCGGTCAAGTGGTGTCGGAGGACTTACAGGACAAAGGTTTTACATTCTCGTCGGTAAAGGTTTACAATAAGTGATGTACGTTACAAGTAGCGTGTCGTCATTGAATTTCTCATTGCGGAGCAAGAAACGGTTGGAAACATTCACAAACATTTATGAGCAGTTTATGGAGTATCAGCAGTCGACAGAAGTACGGTTTGTCGCTTGGCACAGAGAATGAGGCCATCAGAAAGCGGTTCGGCGGAGTTCCAACATTTGCCGCGGTCGGGGCGGCCATCCTCGGCTGTCACACCCGACAAGATGCAGCGTGCTGATGCGCTCCTTCGTCAGAACCGACGCAGAACGACTCGGCAGTTGGCACTGGAGCTGTCAATCAGCAAAGGAAGTGTGGGTGAAATCATCCGTGCTCTTGATTACACAAAAACGTGTTCACGGTGGGCTCCGCGCTGTCTTACGGAGGAACACAAAGCTCTGAGAAAAAAACATTTCTTCTGAGTTGCTGCAACGTTTTGAAGCTGAGGGGGAAGCCTTTTTGTCCCAGATTGTGACAGCTGATGAAACCTGGGTGGACCGTTTTGAGTCCGAAACAAAACGACAATCGATGGAATGGCGTCATTCGCACTCTCCACAGAAGAAAAAATTCTAAAAAAACAGCTTCTGCTGGTAAGTTCATGATTACTGTGTTTTGGGACTGTGATGGTGTCATACTCATTGATGTGATGCCGAAAGGCAGCACCATAAATTCTGAGGCATATGTGAACACATTAGCCATACTCAAGAAGCGCTTCCAGCGACTTAGACGCCATAAACAACCCAGTTGTTTGCTTCAACACGATAATGCTCGCCCTCACACCAGGTATGAGGACGTCGGAACACATCACGAAACAGCGTTGGACAGTGTTACCCCATCCACCCTACAGCCTTGACGTAGCGCCCTCAGACTTTCACTTGTTTGAGCCATTGAAGAATGCCATTCGTGGAAGACATTTTGTGAATGACGAAAAGGTGATTCGCACAGTGAAGACATGGCTGCGTGAACAAAACACGGACTGGTACCGACAGGGCATACACGTTGTTGTGTCTCGCTGGAGGAAGGCCATAGAACGGGACCGGAGATTATGTGGAAAAATAGGGAGTGTAGAAGAGACATCAATCTTTCGTGTGTATAAGTTTCTTTGTGTTCAATAAATAATTGTTGAAGAAAAAAATTGTGGTGCATTACTTTCTGAACAAATTACCCTTGTATTTGAACAAATTAAGACGCTGCTAGCAGTTTGGCGATGATCCAAATTTTGCTAACAATTATCTGAAAATTTACTTACAGTAATACACATTGAACGCGTTTTGCATAGGAAAAATTTGTTCCGTCATTATGATGCAGTAATGAAAGATATTACATGAACACAGCACAATCTTTCTATGTTATACGCTATCAGTACAGCTTATTTTGCTGAAATTAGTCAATTTGTTTAAAAGCTATAGTTCTCACAAAATGTGAGTCTCCAAAAAAGGACTCACATTTGAATGTTGTGTGTACGTTTGCTGGTCAACTTGTTCCAGTTCTGTAAAAGTCTACTTCGAAATGAAAAAAAGAAAATAAGACGGGTAAAATCTCGCGTAGTCCGATCAAAAGACTATGGTAAGTGTTTGTTCATCCATCATATAGCTCTGACATGAGTCGACAAAATTTTTATATACATGTATTCCCAAAACTGAAGAAACCCCCACTCCTTTTCAGGGGTGCTTCTAATGAAATGACCCGAGTAATCAGACATATCAACAGCGAATGTGCTCTGAGGGAAATACAAGATATCTTTTTAGACAATGACGGATTGTAAATATATTTGATAAATGAATTCATTTTTAAAAGAAAACCTACAGTGTACAAATAGTTTGAAATCATCCTTGTAAAAGAGGTAGTTCCATGGGAATCTAATGATTATGCTATAAAAATGAAGCCTGGCCAGGAGGTGGCGTTAATTTTTACTTTTTTATCCGCTCTTCGTTTGAAATTGCTTTAAATAAGATGCTCTTTCTTTTAAATGTAACAAAAAGTATAAATTTTAGAGATGAAATTTAGATATAACAAAAATACGAGAGCTTGTCAAAAATTATCTCCACTTTCGCTATTACATAAATATCTACCATATTCTTCTATAACATAAATTCTGAATCACTTTGTATATCATCCACCCCACACGAATATAAGTATTCTTACTGCAGTATAATGCTAGCTCAGATGAGTGCAGATTTTTTATATATAAATTTTTTATTCTCTCTGTATAAATTTACAATGCAAAAACAACGTTGAAATGTATGCCATAATTTCGGACAGACATTACAAAAGTATTAGGTGATACCAAAAGATCGTGAAAAGAGAGACTATAGGCCTGGTACAGATATATAAACTATATTTTTATAACTTATTAGAAAATAATACTAAAAATTATCAATCTATTATATTAAAATTTCTTTCTATTGACACAACGATTTCATCGTGTCACCAGTTACTCTATCTTTGTTATCACAATTGGAAACTGTTTGTTACTGTTACCACAATTGGGAACTGTTTATTCAATCTCATTCGGTTGATGTTATGTTTTCTCAACTGCAAGGTAATATCTGCTCTGCCCTGACGCAAGCAGGCCTCACCGTTAAAACTAATAAATCAAGTAATCGTAAGTGCAAATTGTGGACTGTTGAAATTCTGGGTCTATGGAAAAATAAGAAAGACACTTTTGCTAAATTCAGGATTAATCCTACCCAACATAACAAACAATAGTTAAGAATAACTAATCAAAGTTACAAGCAAGAAATACGTCGAGCGAAGCGCGCTGCTGTTATGGATCCAAGCACAAAAATGTTTGACTTATGGACAAGTGTTAGAGCATTGAAGCGAACCAAATAAATGTTTCCTTTAGAATTGTGTCAGCAGTATATTAAGTGGATCAACAACTCCAATCAATAGGTTCAAATGCTTGATGAGGTATCTTTCGATGTTTCCTTACAACAGCATATGATGGACCGCTCGATCTCAATTCAAGAGATCAATAACATTATTAAGACAACTAATAATAAAATCTCGAAACGGGATGGCTATCTTAGTATACCAGTCCTTAAAAAGTGGGGTCCATTTGGCAATTGGTTACTTTGGCAGTTATTATCTCAAATTTACTACTCAAAACAATTTCCAGCAGACTTTAAGGAAACTCTAATTACTCCAGTATATAAAAAGGGAGCACAAATGTTTTCAACAACTACCGTCCTATCTGTTCTTTATCTGCTCTTTCGAAGATTGCTGAAAAATTAATCTTCTCTCGTTTAACTAGTTGTCATGGTCTGTTATTCCAAGGAATCAATTGGGAGGCAGATCGAAAACTCCTATTGAGTATACGATATTAACCATCATGAACTATATAATTAATGCTATTGACAAAGGACAAATCTGTTATTTAGTTAACACCGATGTATCCAAGGCCTTCAATAATATTAATCGAAGCAACCTGATTAATCTTCTTAAGCGCCTTGGTACTAATCAACCTTCGTTAGACCTTATGCATGACTATTATAAAAATCGAATTAATTATACTCAAACTCATCAGAAATTGTCCAAATGTTCTTCAACAAGAGGCATATTGCAAGGCTCACCCATTGCCACAGTGCTATTTGCTGCAGCTACAGCGCAAATATTTGATCTTCCACTAAATTTTAATATAACATCCTATATAGACGATAATTTTCTATTTAAGGCCTTTGACAAATCTGGTAAAATCTGGCCGAGATACAGATCCAACAAAATATCAACACATTAAGTGATTGGTATACGGCACAAGGATTAATCCTTCAATGATGACAAAACAAATACTGTTGTTATTGATAGACAAAAGCATTCCCCGGTAAAAACTTGTAAGATATTAGGAATCGCGTTTGATAGCAACTTATCGTTTAAAGAAAATATCGAACTTCTATTAATGGATTTAACTCGTATTAAATTTCTGTTTACTAGACTACGTAAAAAATATTAACCAAAAAAGAATTGATCCAGATTATTAAAACGATGTTGGTACCGAAAGTGGAATATGGAATAATAGTTTGGTCAGCGGCCTCAAAAATGCAACTTACGAGAATACATGTGGCCTATAATGATGTCTTAAGAGCAGCGTTGGGCCTTTTTAGGCATGCTTCTGTTTCCCATCTGTATCAGGCATATAATATCCCAACCTTAAAGATGATATCCTTGTAAGCAAGATTGAAGGAACTTTATAAAGCACTTATTGATGTTGACCATCCTATACATTTTGTTAGGGACTGGATGTCGATCTCGGATAATACATGCCACACCCAAAGATACAAGATTATACCTCGAATTCAGATTACTAAATTCCTTGATTCATTTTTTCCATATAATACAATTCCCCATTGGAATGCACTGTCTTTTGATGTAAGAAATCAAATTATTAAGTGTACCTTAAAGATTTGCCCGAATCATCGGCAACATGTTAATAATTTGTTTTACAAGCTTGTACTACTTAACTGGTTTCACATTTTTAGTTTTTGCATATCTTATTTTGGGATGCAAACTTTATAATAAATAAATAAATAAATAAATAAATAAATCTCCATGTCTTATAAATAAATAAATAAATTTCACAAGACAGTCTTTTCATTTCATCATCAGCGTGGAAATACCCACCTCGAAAGAACTTCTTTAGAGGGTCAAAGAGAAGAAAATCACTGGGTATCAGCTCGATTTCAGAATTCCCAGATTTTAAAGGGTTGATGAGTACCATGCGGTTTAACGTTGTCTGGCATTCTTTATTCCAGTTTTCTCGATTCAGGGTGTTATAAAGTCTGTTCCAAAAGTTTAGGTAAAATGTACACACATGTGCATTTTGCGTTCTAGACGCATATTGCAGATATTTACACTATAAACAGACATTTTCACTTGCCCTGAACTATTTAATGTAATGAGCAATTCCAGTTTTATTTAAACATTTGCATAAGATTAGAAAATGCAAAAAAGAGCAATATTGTCTGTTCCAAAAGTATAGGTAAACTCGGATTACCTATCAGTTTTAACAAAGTCATCCTAAAATAAACAAACATGGAGCATGAATTTAATAATTAAGTGTCTGTCCATTGTGTTGTATGAGAGAAAAAACACGATCTTTCATAGAAATAAGTTTTTGCAACAACTCAGGGTTGAGATTGTACCAACTGTCTTCAACTGCTTTTCTCAATTCCTGTAAGTTGTTATACTGCTTTCCACTACCGTAGACATCTCTGGCCATCCAACCCCACACATTCTCAATGGGATTGAGGTCGGGCGACCTGGCAGGCCAACGCATCACACTGAACCTCTTCGCCTGAAGCCACTCCTTTGTCGACCTAGACGAGTGGATCGGTGCATTTTCTTGTAGCAGCTGCCAGTCAGGGCCTCCAAGAACTTCACCGAAAGGGCGAAGGTGTTCCGCAAGAGTTTTCTGATACTGCTTGGACTTTTGACGACCTTGCAAGAATGCTAAACTCGTTATCCCTTTGAAGCCAAACGCACCCCATGTCATCAAGGAGCCTCCGCCTTGTTGACGACTAAAGAACACACGAGGCTTACGTCGCAGGTAACAGTTCCAGCCGTCGGGACCATCTAAATTCCATTTCTTCTCATCCGAAAATAGAATGTTCATCCATTTGTCATCCCACGTCTGGTGCTCCTTTGCCCACTCCATTCTAGCAGCAATGTGTTCGGGTTTTAACGGTGGTCGGCGACACATTTTCCTTAGTTCGAAGTTCCCACTGTCTTGAAGCCGTCTTCTCACTGTTTGGTGTGAAATGGAAAGTGAAGATTGGTCCCGAATCTGCCGGAGTGATAGTTGTTGCGAACTTGCTAATCTGCAAATGAGTCTCTCATCTCGCACTGTGGTGCACCTTGGCCTTCCTGATCGTGGTTTGGCACTTGCAGCATTCGTTTTTAACACTATAAACCCCTGATGCGGATCTGTTCATTTTGTTGCGATTTCCTTCACCGTTGCACCAGAAGCTTTCAGCCGCCATACCTCAACCCTTTCTTCTGCTGTAAACTGCTGCGTTTTCGGCATTTCGGCTTCACTCCCTTGCAAGATGTGTATTTCACTCCCTCGAATGTTAAGATATGCTGCTCAAACTATCTAACAACAGAGCTATTTATTGGATTTGTAGCTATTACCTAAACTTTTGGAACAGCCCATATTGCTCTTTTTTACATTTTCTTATCTTATGCAAATGTTTAAACAAAACTGGACGTGCTCATTATATTAAATAGTGGAATACAGGTAGAAATGTCTGTTTCCAGTGTCAATGTGAGCAATATCTGTCTAGAACGTAAAATACATATATTAATACATTTTACCTAAACTTTTGGAATAGACCTTATAGGATTTCACTGTCTCATTGTACCTCCTCCACGTTGACTATCTCCTCTTTGGATAGGAAATCACCAAGGGTAAAACCATATCTATCCCAGAATCTTGTTTGCCAGCACTTTTAGCAGTGTTGAAATTTTTTGCCAAAGAAGATGTATGACTTCCACCCAATGCTTTTTTGTTTCGATTTTTCTCGTAATAATAGACTCAATATTAATGTCTTGTGATAAAACGGTCTAAGAAACCGTTTCCGTATCCTGATATCGCAACAGATGTTATAGGGAGCTTTCTGATCCTGCAACAGTTGCTTTGAAATTCACTGTGCCGCTATTTATCTGAGTCCGTTGTGAATGATACCGAATACCACTAAGCCGTAACCAATGCCCAATATCTTATCAATATCATTAATTTTAATGCGACGATTTTCCTTAATTGACTTGTCTACGACAGCAATATTGTCCGGAGACGACAATGTTCGCGAATATCTTATATGATGACATCCGGGAAATTATGGGTATAAATAATTAAGGCGTAAGGCGAGCTACTCATAATGAAATGTGGAATTTACTTCAATGTATTGACTAAAGGATTTCATTAGTCTAATAATTAAATAATTGATAAAATTTTAAAGGTAAGGGCCACATAAATTTTACAGTCTATTATACGAAAGAAAGCGCACATGATACTGATCTTGTGAAGAGAAATTTAGTAGAGTAGGAAATTATTAAATTGAATCGTAATCTTAGTCTCAGGAGCGATCTAAATATGGAAGTAGTTACCAGATAAGATAAGCGAAAACAAACGGCCCATGTAATTAAAGAGGCCTAATTAAACAAAGGGAACTCCGAAGGAAAGAGTAAACGGTTGACTTCATTATTACAACATCAACTGTTTTGATGTTGGTTAAAAATAAAAAAAAAAAAATACTTTAATTCATTTTTAATTTTTTCTTCGGTAGAAATTATATTCTCACTAGCTGATATGCCCGGCGTTGCTCGGGCTGTTTATTCAATGAAATTTTCCATTATAGAAGCTGAAATTTAAGCAATGGTCTCTTAAATCATTATATAGTAATTTTACTTCTATAAACGAAATTAATTAATAAAATAATACTAATATGTTAAATTAAAGTTACAATAGTATGTAACAAAATAGAGGTGCGCAGTCTGGCATCGCCATCTAGTGACATTCTTTGAAGTCTATTCAACTTTACGAAAAATAAGAATAACTTAATAAATTGATAAAAAAAATACGGTATTAAAAGTACTCTAAATATGGCACAGTAACTTTAACTACGTACATGGAAAATTTCGTGGAGGTTCGTTGAGTATTATCAGAAATATAAAAACACAAACTTACTTATAATATATATATATATATATATATATATATATATACAGTGATGGATTAGATTATTAGATTAATGTTACACATTTAAGACTGTTTTACTTTTAGTGTTGAACAACTAATTTAATTTTATGTAGCTTTTAGAAATTAGCAGTCATGAATCGTGAAGTGACGAACATTCTAAAAGAATCTAAGAGAAATTTACTTACCATGAAAACTGAAGGAGCTTTGATTAATAATCTTAAAATTGTTATGTTGAGATATATTTTATATACAGTCAGAGAATATATCACATTGAATTATTATCAAATTGATTTACACTCTTTTTCTCCCCGCGCAAACAGATCAGTTACAACTCGGTAAACAGGTCCATCTTCAACTGTAAACACTTGCGCCATCTGCGTGACGACCTCTCCAAACATTAGTGAAACCACTTTTTTCAAGACAAGCAAGTCATAGAGACGTAGAGAGCCGCCGCCAAATAAGGGTCGTCGCATTATTTCCTCAAAACATGCAGTTTATTTATTTATTTATTTATTTATTTATTTACTTATTTATTTATTTATTTTGATCCATACAAGTGCATACAAGTCATTACAACAAGTGAGAAAAATAAAAAGTTCTTCGAAGTTGAGAAATGATGTCCGCTGTTAATGGAGTTTTCCAGTTCCAGCCAGTCGATGAAGATGATGTCCTCCGTGTCTCAACACTGTAGTCGTAGCTTCTCTCTTTTTCATCTTAAAGCCTCCTTGTTTCCTATTTCTTTGCTGAACACATTTTCCTTCTCCACTGTCGTTTTCCATGTCCCGTTAAAACTCTTTAACTTCTCTCCCCCTCTATTTCCGTTTTCTCACTTTTTATCAGTTCTCCCGTAGCGCCCTCATACGGTTTCCAGCATAATTTGCTATTTTCAAATATTCTTGTTTTATAAAGGCGCTCCTTCGTCGCTCGTGACAATGTTGTCGGATGCCTTTTTCAATAGGAATCTTGTTACCTGTTTTGGGCAGAGAAATTGTTGATGTAGCGTTCTTGTAGATATTCTTTAATGTTTCAACATACGCTTCTTCGATGCCTTGACTCTTTAATGATTGTATTAATGGTTTTGTATTAACAGAATCAAAAGCCTTCTCTAAATCTACAAATCCAATATAGAGTGCCTTCTTGTATTCATTATACTTCTCGATCAGCTATTTTACCTTAAAAATGTGATCTTGGGTACTAAAACTTTTGGGAAACCCTGCTTGTTCAGCCGTTAAATGCTCGTCTATTTGTAGTACCAAACGGTTGTTTAATACCATTGTGAAGGTTTTGTACACAGCTGAGAGCAGGCTTATCGGTCTGTAGTTTTTAATGTCTGTTTTGTCACCTTTCTTAAAGAGAATAATCAAATGGGCGTTATTCCATTGTTCTGGAATCGTAAGATTCTTAAGGCCTTGTATGAAACTGTGTAACACTTGCTCCAGCAAGTTTAAGAAGTTCAGCTGATGAGCCATCTTCGCCTGGAGCTTTGCCGTTTTTCATCTGTGTCAGCGCGTATTCTGTACTTATTTTTAGAATTTGTAGCTCTTGTGATTGCAATTGCAAGGTGTCTCCGTTTGAATTGGTAAATATTCTTTCCAATATGTCTGTATTACTCTATGATATAATCCAGCGTAATATTCTTGAATTCGGGGCAGTATTCCATCTCTTTCTTTAATGAGTACTCTATTTCTATCCTTTATAGCCAGGATTTCTTTCTTTCCCAAAGAGAGTCTTCCACAAAACCCTCATGCTGCTGTTATTTTTGATAGTGTTTTCCACTTATTGTCGTTTGTAGGCTTAATTTCGGCACGCATTCGTTTACGAATTATTTTGCATATTTCAGAGTACTTTATTTGGTCTCTTGCGTTTACGCCTTTTAGTTTCATGGTTCTTTGTTTTTCCAGTAGGTTCTTAGTTACATCTGATAAATTTACTTCCTTTGAGTTATCCTTGAGGCCTCCTATCTCTTTGGCACATTCCAATACAATGGTGATAATTTCATGGTGTTAGCTTAATTTAGTTGTGTTTGCTTATGATGAGATTTTTATGTCGTCTCTCAGACGACACCTCACATTTAAGGGTTCAAAATTGATAAATTAAAATGAAAAAAAAAATAATTAATTAGATTCTTGTTTAGGAATGAAAAACCTTTCAGCACAAAAAGTGTTCGAGATATCGAAGGCCATGCTTTGAGACTTGCCGTTGAGAATGAAGGCACGGTATGCTTCGGAATACGTATCCGTCGTTTCATATTTAGGATGTTTTTGTGTAAGAGGTTTTTCCTTACTATACAGGGTATTTCCACAACACATTTGATTAGAATTCTTAAGATTTTGGGGCGTTAACTTTGAAGTAGTTGCATTTTTTCACATCACTGATTACACAGGTCTTGGAACTGACATAAAGATTCATGCCCAGGGCAGGATTCGACGCGCAAACCAACAGACTCAAATCCGCACACTAACAGACATGGACGGACTCGTGGAATGACGATACCCTATTAAACCACGTACTAAAGCTAGTTTTTATAACGGAATTAAATTTAATAAAAAAAAAATTAAAAAAAACAGACCCGAAGGATTTGGCTTTTAAATTGACGAAATGTTTGATTTAATTTAATTATAAAATTTTAATATTCTATCTTCTTTTCTATTCCTCTTTTACCTTCGGTGTCGAGAATGTTAAATAACATTGGATCTGTTTTAAATTATCATTTGAAGATTTCTTATTATTAAAAGTTCAATTGTATTATGTTCCATAGATATTAAAACAAGTTATTTATTTTACGTTTCTTTATTTCCATCAATTAAATTTTATTGAATAAATGGAGCTCAATAAAGCAAAATTAAGCAATTATTCTGAGCTTAAAACCTCATTTATCGGATCGATTTGTGATTTATGAAACCAGCGAAATTGATGTTTTCTTTGAATTGTTTATCGGTCTTTCATTGTATATGGAAGACAATGATTTTTTTCCTGTGAATAATATTACAATCTAAGAAAAATCTTTCTAAATTTGAGATTGTAAATAAAATGAATGGGGAGGAGGAGTATAGAACAATTTAAGTGCATTGAATTTTTCTGCGGAAATGGAACCGATCTCCTTCTGACTTCATCGAGGCGGTTCGTTCCTTTTCGTTTTCATCTTCATCCTCTCAATTAATTAAGTTGCAAAAAGGACGTGCTTTAATGACGTTTGTTTTACTGCTCCAAAGCTGATGCGGCTATGAAAACTCCATCTTTACAGGAAGAGGGTGTTTCACCATTTTTTTTTCCCTCTTCCTTTACAAATTTATTTATTTGCTTTCGTTTTTTTCCTCTTCTTTCAATCTGGCTACAACCACTTAGTCGGATCCATTTTAATAGATGGAGTAGAGCACGTGGTCAATGTGGCCGTTATCCGATACGCGTCCCTTCCGTGCTGTGATTCCTTTTCCTCCCCTATGTTTTCATTTGGTGAATTACAACCGTCGGCGGCGAGGGTGGGGTAGTTTATGGAGGGTAGTAGAACTCCTAACACGACCGATAAAAGACCCATCAACAACATCCTTACACTAAGCTCCCACCTCCGCTCTTCTTCGCCCATGTTCGTCCTCCTCCTCGTTCGCCTTTTCGGTTGTTGCTCTCCTCTTCATCTTTCTTTTTTTTCGACGCCTTTTTTCCAGAATTTATCGAGTTTTTCAGAAAACGAGACAACATAGGGTTTTTTTAAAGTGATATTTTCTCCCTCTTTTCACTAAATATGTCAGAAATTCGCGTCTTCAGATTGCGAAGGTTAATAGGAGCAAGTTTTAAGGGTTACAAAAAATGTTTGTACGTTTATTGGGGTGCGGGGAGGAGACGCTTCCTTATCTAACGTGTCCTTGTATCAATGAAGTGAGAAGATCGGTTTGCATACAACGGCTGTTCAAAGGAACGAAACAATTTCCCTCAACTGTAATAATCGTCTTTCCGTTCAGAACTGATTAAGCTGATACGTTCACCGCGGAGAAAGAGTAGAAATGACCATTTTTAGTGTATTCTAAATCTGCGGTGACATAAAATTAATAATGATAGGCCGAACTTTACAGATTGAATATGTCTGCTAATTAATATTATGCAAAAATTATAATGATTTGATAATAATATATGACAGGTTTACTTATTATGCACTATAAAAAGGAACTGCATTTATGATAATTTGTTTCTTTAATATTTGTAAAAACCACACGAGTTGAATTTAGAATGCATTTCGTCACTAGCAGCTTTCTGATAGTTTTTGATAAACAGTTTTTCGATGAACTTTTTCTAACTGCAGATAGAAGGATTATTTGATGTTTGAATTAAATTGTAGTTGCTTTTAAATCTTGGAATCATCAATAAAATAATGATATTCTAGATTAATTTCGAAATATGTCCCGGATTCAGTTTGAAATTCCATTTACAAAGACAAAAGTTTGATTTTTAGGGTTTTAGCATCATCTAAAACCCTATTAACGACGGTACAGATGTATGTAACATGTATGTCAGACGTCATAACTTTTGAAAGGATTGACTAGAGGCTTGAAATCTTCTACACACGTAGGCTCTATACAGAGGACGGAGCGAAAAATATAGCGAATCCTCTAGGGTGGACCAAACCATGGGTTTTTGTGGTTTCCCCAACTGACTTCCTTTCATGTCTAAGGAGTTTTGATTGCGTTTGAGCAATTTGTGACGTCAGAGTTTGACTGTTTGACGTCAGAATTTAAAGAAATCTACATGGAGTAATATGGTTTATTACTCCATGGAACTCTTATTTGAAGTATAGCGAATCCTCCCGCTACTGCTCGTAACATTTTGATGCCATAACTTTTGAAAGGATTGACCTAGAGGCTTGAAATTTTGTACCCTATACAGAGGACGGTGCGAAAGATATAGCGAATCCTCTAGGGTGGCCCGGGGCCCCTCGGGGGCCACTTGTAAGAATTTCATGGTTCCTTTTTTAACTTTTGAACAAAGAGATCTAGAGGCTTGAAATTTTGTACACACGCAGGCCCTGTACAGAGGACGGTGCGAAAAATATAGCGAATCCTCTTGTGTGGCCCGGGGCCGCTAAGGGTCCACTTGTATGGATTTCATGGTTCCTTTTTTATCTTTTGAACAAAGAGGGCAAAAATCCTGAAATTTCGTAAATTTGTAGTGCGGTTCTAAAAAAATAAAACCAATATACAAGAAAAGTGATATAAGCCTCTAGGGCACTGCCGGAGATTCCGAGGGCCCAAATACAATTGAAGCTATAACATTTGAACGGAACGACCTAGGAACCTGTTTTATATATTTAAAGTGTGGTACTAAAAAAAATATAGCAAATATACAAGAAATGTAATGTAGGCCTATGGGGCCTGCCAGAACACCCCGAGACCACTAATACAAATCAAGTTATAACTTTTGAACGGAAAGGTCTAGAAACCTGAAATTTTGTATATTTTTAGTTTGGTACTAAAAAATATAGCCAACATAGAAGGAAGCTGATATAAGCCTCTAGAACCCCGCCAGGGGCCTCGAGGCACCAAATACAATTGAAACTATAACATTTGAACGGAAAGGCCGAGGAACCTGAAATTTTGTATATTCATAGTGTGGTACTAAAAAAATATTGCAAATATTCAAAAAAAGTAACATAGGCCCCAGCAGAGCTCCACAGGCCCCAAACACAAGCAAAGCTACAACTTTTAAACGAAAAGGTCTAGAAATCGGAAATTTTGTTTACTTATAGAAAATTACTTAAAAATTTAGCTATTATACACTAAAAACTGGTATAAGGCTCTTCGGTCTCGACAGGGGCCCTGAGCCCCCGTCACAAATCAAGCTATAACTTTTGAACCGGAAATCTGAATTCTTGCATATTTATGGTGTGTTACTTGAAATTTTAGCTCTTATACACAAAAACTTATATAGTCCTCTGGGGCCCTGGCAGGGGCCCTAAACACAAACAGAGTTATAATGTTTGAACGAAAAGGCTTAGAAATCTGAAAATTTATATACTTATAGTAGCTTACTAAAATTTTAGCTAATATACACGAAAACTGGTATAAGGCTCTTAGGTCTCCACAGGGGCCCTGAAGCCCAAATCACAAATAAGCTCCAATATTTGAATAATGAAAAGGCCTAAGAACTTGAGGTTTTATATTTTTACAGTGGGTTACTTAAAAATTATAAACAATATACAAGGAGACTGGTTTAGGCCTCGGGGCCCCTGGTGGCCTCAAGTACAAAAGAAGCTATAAAATTTGAAATTTTGTTTAATCAGAGTGTGGTATTTAAAAATTTAGGTAATCTATATTAAAAATTCTATAAGTCTCTTGGCAGGGGCCATGCGGCCTGAATCTCAAATCAAGCTATAAATTTAAAACCAGAAGCCCAGAAACCTGAAATGTTTTATATTTATAATGTGTTGCTTAAAACTTTAGCTATTACACACTAAAATTTTAGCTAGTCCTCTGAGGCCTCGGCAGGGGCCGCGAGGCTCCAAATACAAATCAAGCTATAACTTTTGTACGAAAAGGCCTAAAAACCTGAAATTTTGTCTTTGTAGCTCCACTTATTATAGTCACGAGCCCCTACTGCTCGCAACATTTTGATGCTAAAACCCTTTTATCGTTGGATAACGATGCCTTAACTATTTTTTCTTTTTATATCTCATCATAAGTCTTGCATTTTTTACATCTCAACTTCAGAAACAAAAATCATATTTTGAATTTTTTGGAATTTTTTTTAATTGCCATATTTGTTAATAAATGGACGTTGTAATGGATAACGTATTTTCGAATAACTTTTTTTAGTATTTTGGAGGCCAGTTTATGGGTAGCAATTTTGTTTTGGACATATTCAGCAAGCATTTTTCGAAAATCATTTATCCTGCGGATCTGAAATAATGGATTTCCCTGAATGATTCGAGCATTCGAGCCTTCTAGCAGCTAATACTGCAGTCCAACTTTCTAATGAACTTTTATATCCTTTAGACAACGTAAATCGTCGTTTCAAGACGGTCATCGTCATCTTTAAACAGAAATAACAGATTGCCATCATTATAAAATTCATCGTGATTCTTTATTTTAGGTTTTCTTTAATGTCTGTAAAGTTAGGAATAACCTCTAACCACAATAAAATGACCGAGATATGAACGGCGGATAAGTATTCTGAAAGATATTTCTTTTGCTTATCTCCAGTTATAATATCATTTATTATTAATTTATCTGTGAGTTCCACAAACTTTCTGTTTGGATAGGAGATATTCTCGATCTGTGAGCTAGGTGCCCGCCTCCCATTGGGCTTTCAAGCATGACAACTTGGCTGTCCGGGTGTCTGCGATAGCCCAACAGGTAGAGGCGGCGTCCATGACAGCCGAGGTTCCTGGTTCGAACCCAGGTCGCAGAATTTTTCCTTCCATTTTTCGATAGAAAAATCTTTATAAGATATTCCTTTATTTTCAACGGCAAGTCTCAATGAGTTACTAGTATTATTAAACTTCTTGAGGTTGTTCTGTTTACCTACAACTGGAATTATCCTGGGTAACGCCGTTTGTCTCTGCTAGATAATATAAATATTGTGTTAACGACTAAGTCTATATGTACAATTTTTTTTTTGTAAATTTGATGTCATTATAAAGATAGGGGAAATATGCCGAAACCACAGAAAGATGTTACTGCCAAGAACAGCTTAAAACTAGCTCTGTGACTGAATATTTTCGTATACGACGAACATGAAATATTCTGTCAATTTTTCTTTTACGTTTTTAAAATAAACAGTTAGTTAATATTTAGTAATTTTCACTGTTCAAACTTAATTTTTCAATTATCTAGTCACCCCTCTCCATCTTTCTATTTGGTTACGGCTCCCAGTGTTTTGAATCTTGAACAAGGCTCTCCCGCTCAAGCTCAAGCCGTATTTTTCGGGCGAATACCTATCAGTACATGCGATAAGTTGTTTTCTTTTTAATTGAGAAATAAGTAAAGATGTTTAGACAATATTATTTTAACGTTATAATTAATGTATAATTTTTGGAAACCTGATGGCATCAATGAAGAAATAATTTTAAATCTAATTTTGAAATTAACACAATAAGCCAAAAATATGAATCGTTTATTTTTTCTTGTATAATTTAGAAATATCGACCATGTCCTCCCCCCCCCCCCCCCCAATCCAGCTAATTTAGATTATTTCTTCAAATGCCCTAACGATGCGCCATCTTATCATTAAACAATACTTATGTTATAAAACTGATAGTTTACAAGATAGATTTAATTTTATATAATCTTTTTCTGCATAATAAACGGGCTAAATAAGGTGGAGTAAAGTAATATACGAAATGAAAAATTTCACGACCTGGGATTGAACCATGGACCACGACTTAATGAGTCTCTGCTCTAGCCAACTGAACATAATTGCCAGCGTGTTCGTGATACCTCATTTGGTTAGGTCATAGCTTAGTGCGATCCCAGATCGCGGAATTTTTCATTTCATTTATTACTTTATTTATTTCTCCAGTTTATCTTCATTGTTGGCCGAGATCGCTGAGGCACAGGTCTTATCGCTCTCGCAACCAGCAAGTCGCGGGTTCGAATCCCGCCGTGTTGGGCTTCGGCCTGTTGGGGGACAACCCGCGGGGTTGTTTAGAAAAAATTTATTAAAATTTAAATTTATTAATTTCCAAAACCTTATTCACCGTTATTGGCTAAATCCAGGTAAGTAAAAACAAAAGCTACAACAATGCTAATATTAAAATTATAAATTCTCAATCGTCTATTTTTCTTGATTAAAAGTTGAAAACACTTTACTTAAAAATAAAATTTTAAAATTAATTTTAGCAGATTTGAAAATAGTCTTTAAAAAAACATGGTTAATTGCGTATACAAACAAAAGTTAAGTAAATTTGTCAAATGCAAAAACATGATACAGTCCTATCATTGATTACAAAACGGACCTCTTGCCCACAACTATTTTTTATTTATTGTATATAAATTTCGGTTACCTTATAACCATCATTCAGCCGTAAATAAAAAATACATACAAAACACTTGTTAGGCCTACTGAATAAGAAAAGTAAATACAACCCTAAATTACCTTCTCATAAAATACAGTTATCCCTCACTCGAAAACCATTTTACTTTATAAAAGGCTTACATTAGAACCTTCTTTTGATAAGCGAATGTGGATAGAGGTCTCTTTGTAATCAATTGATGGCTATCCACAGTGTTCAACGATATTTTGGACAATTACCATGGTCTGTCCAACAAAAGTTAAACAGATTATAGCCTAGTACGTGATTTCATTTCTCGCTAGAAATAGCGAGTTGTAAAAAATAAAATATTTTAGAGCGTTATGTGTCATTTTCATTTAAACTTCGTTCTGGCAATACAATACCACGCATTCTCAACTGTAGAATTTTTTATACGTTTCTAGCGCAATTTTTATAGTGAAATAAAAAAAATTAAATTAAGGTTTTTGAAATAATACAATCTTTCAATTTAATATCAATACAAAGAGCATATCGTAATGTACCAAATGAGCAAAGCAACCTTGAAATCAAATAGTGGTTTCTCTTCTGGGGATTTACATGAGATGTGCGTTGAGTGGGGAGTGTTTTCGTTCTTGCTAATCATGAGTGCAATTATAAAGTCGACAGATTACGTTGTGACGGGCGACAAAATCTCCAAATGAAATAAATATTTCGCCATTGGCAAATAAGAAAGGGGAATCGGGAGTCCATCTTTTTGCTTTTTTCCCGCGCTCTCTTCTTTCTCTGTCGCTCCCTCGTGGCTCGGAGGTACAGAGCCTCGTAAATTTCATCTACTAATGATTTTTTTTTCACGTCCGCACGCGAACGTTCCATCCCCTCCTCTTCTCTTCTGTGTACCCTGTCTCAGTCTCCAACAGATAAGGATTCGTGTCTTATCGGCGACGATCTTACCTTGTCACCACGCGTTGCGTAATAATTAAACTACACGAGCCAAGCCAGAAGAAATTGTCAACTTCGACTGTAATTTGAGTGGACTCACAATTCATACTGCTTCCTCCGATAATTGTCGGACAATATATGACTTGGCTTGTCTAGCCCTCTCTTTTTCTCTTTCCCTCTCGCTGTCTGCCTTCCTTAATAAGAATATATTAGAAGAATCAAGAGTTCTTTCCATGATCACTGGATTTAAATGTTCACGTTAGGATATTTCCATAATTCTTATATTATCTTTAGATAAAATTTTAGATAACAAATTTTCAGATAAATTTAATAAACTTGTTAAAAAATAAAATTCGATGCTTTGATGCAACTTCATTGTTAGTTAATGTGCAGCGCACTGTTTGATTAAGTAACTTCATAATTCCATCGTTTGAAAGAATAAACGGAAGGTAGTCAAGGATTAATAAGCTACTACAATCCAAAACCCTTTTGTTCCTTACATCAGTCAACAAAAGCGTTTTTACCTTTCTTTCTTTCTTTCTTTTTTTTTTTTTATAATAAAACTGCATTCTAATGTTTGCTTGCTCAATTTGGTAAAATATATTTTTTTATCGCATGAGCTATTCTTTGTGTATACAGAACTGCCCAGAAGTCATAATAAGTAAAGTCATTGTAAAATATACTGTGATCAAACGGTAAGAGACAAAAAAAATATATTTCAAATAATTGCGTACATAATAACGTGCAAAGAAGACGTATGCTTTCGATAGTCACGAGTATTTGGATAAATCTGTTTGCAGTTACGTCATAGTGTAAGGATGTTCTACAAGCTTTTCACTTTATGCGAAAAATAACAAAAGATCAGCAAAAGTTATATTTATAGAAATAATATAGATATATGTATATATATTATTACAATCCTTTTCATAAAAGAAACCGTTGATCCTAATCAGGATCAGAGTAGAAAACAGTCAGAAGCAACTACTAGTGAGGTATTTCTCCTGGTATTTGTACTGCAGACACTTCAGAACAGATTCCTCAATATTAACGCCAAATTTTTTAATTTTCATAGGACCATATAAAATTTGATCATTTCATTTTACTTATCTCATATATATGAAATGATAACTTTTTAATGAAAATTCCGGTTTTTAACTTAACCGAACCGCGTAAGGCGCAAGGTGCAATGAATGGAGTAACTAAGCGGTAAGCAACCTATCAAGCGCGTGTTCTGATTGTTTCGTTTCCTTGGTCTTCTGTTATGCAAAGGATTGTATATTTTGTGATATATCGCTAAGGCGCGCGTCTTTTCGCTCGTTAATATTGATATTTATTATAAGGGATAAATGCTCCATATGTTCCTGCTATAGACGAATTCTTTTCAAGAAGTTTGGTAATCACGTTCGCCTATTAAGGAACGCGTCAGCGCAGATACAACATCAGATGTAATGATACCACAATACTGGGTGTGATTCAAAAACTACTCTCTGGTAGTTTATTGCAGACTAATACGATTGCACGAGATACGTCAAGAAAGTAAGTTCCGTTGGCAGTACAAAAAAAGCAAGTACGCACTCAGAAAAAAAAATTATTATAAAAAGCATATCTTAACTTAAACCATTTTTCTATATCGCTCCCACCATTTTGAAAGCACTGCCATAGGGGTTTTTGTATCCCTCCTGCTGCCTATGATGTCAACCACGTAGTTACAGCTTCTTTTACCGTCATCGTTGTTGGACTTCTGGCCCCTTTTACGTAGCGATTTTCACCTCTTTTAACTTACTTTCTGGACCTATCTCGTACAATTTTTTAAAAGGCTTTTTTAAGATTTTTTGAGACATTAAAAATGTTCTATTTAGGTCAGGACTGTCCAAGATTTCTGTCCGCGGGCAGCGCCCGTGCACGCGGGTAATTTTCCTTACCTCCCCCCCCCCTCCCCCATTGCACATTACGTTGATCAGTTCCTTAAAGTCGAGTTGCTAATTATCAATTCGACATTGTAAAAAAGAAAAACGAGGTAGTTTACCATTTTATTTCCTTCGTTTTAATGTGACAATTTCTCGATGTCAGGTAGAATTGTATTTTCTTTTTCCCGATAGGACACAGTTGCATATTAAGCATTTAGAATCCGATCTGTGTTAAATGAAAAAAAAAACAAAAAAAAAACAGATTCTCCCACTCCGGTTTAAATACTGGTTCAGTGACTTTATGTTTTTTTGGAATGTGCGTCATGTTATGCGAGACGAAAAACAAGCAAGTATCAGTAACAAAAGAAATAATGCCTCATTTAACGGAATCGCCCCCTAAAGTCTGGCAACACTGCATAGGAAAAAACTATACCCACTCCCCTACTGAGTTTTGGACTATCTCCTCGGTTTTGCCCGTGAGCTTTGCCCGCGAGCTTTTTATGTTGCACGCGGGCGACGTGCACGATTTCAACGGCCCTGACTTAGGTCGTACAGAAATGATTGACACAAGCCCTCTCATGTCGTAAACGAACTCCACATGACAGTAAAACACCGAGAAATCTACAGCAGGAGTCTTGAGATATGCGAAATACACAGATGGCGCTACCAGCTGGTTAAAGGTAGGGTGCCTGTAAGGTTATAGGCACTCTAGTTAAAGGATTAAGGTAGACGGTTGTTCTTTCCGTCGTTGTCGCGTATACACACAAATATGGAAGGCGATTATCACGCCAGTGACGGATATTGGTTTTTGGGGAAAGAAGGGGTTTCAGGAGGCGATATCCATCGTCGCATGGTGTCTGTGTCCGTAGGTAAGGCACCGTCAAGGCGAACTGCATTCCGCTGATTGGCCAAGTTCAATAGTGGACAGGAAAGTGCAGTCAAAGATGTGAGCACAGGACGACCTTCAGTATCGCGTACAGCAGCAAATGTGAACGCCGTGCCGTGTTTGATTTTGACGAACAGGCGCCTAACATTTGATGAGTTGCAAAACGAAACAGGGGAATTGCAGGCTATTGTACGTAGATGGTGCACCAACACCCAAGGAATAGTTCGCCACAGCCATCCGGAAACTCCCAGTCAAATGGCTGAAGTGCATACACTTGAATGGGGAGTATGTATAATTAATGTAATATGCAGTTTTTGTGAATAAATTATTTTCCACCCTGTAACTGAATTTGTGTCAATCATTTCTGTACGTTGCTTTCTCGCGTGAATAATAGATATCTGTGCGATCTTCCTTTCTAAATTCGGCACAGCATGTCCGAGTCCGTGTTGGCGACTATAGTGTTAATGCGATCCCGTAGTTCATTCAAAGTGCCTGGTAATAGCCGCAGATAGACTTGATGTAGCCCCGGAAGAAAAAACACATGGCTTGAGATCGGGAAATCTAGGAGGCCATATTGCACATCGCTCAAGATATCGCCATGTTGCACTTCACTGTTTCTAGCAGCCAAGTGTAGAACCAGTGATACGCGGGACTATTCGAATATAATTTTGTGGACCTCAGGCACAGATGTTCACCCTTATAATGATGATAGGTTTCCTACAAGAAAATCACGAACCAGGGAGTTATTTTTGAAATCGCATATGGCATATCCAGTTGGAAATATTGCTTCAATTCCGAATTTCAGTTCAAAATGAAAGCTTCTTATTAGATGTTATTTAGGCTTTCACGATCTAAAGCTAAATCACTTTTTACACGTTTTAACCAGTATTAGTTTTACTGCTGCTGTCACCATCTCCAACACGTCAAGAATAATTTCCTCTGCCTCTTTTTGTATTCAGCAATATCCAAAAATAAATTCCATTTCTAAAAGAGAAGGGCTCTAAAGTTTGAACAATTGCAAAATCCTTTGGAATTTTCTCTGTATATTTCCTTGAAAAATGAAAGAGAGTCGTAAAAGATACCAGCATCTACATAATACGAATTAGCTAAATTTAGCGTAGAACGACTTACATATTTATTTAATACAAAAAAAATTACAAGGGAAAAAATAAATTCTTCGTTTATAGTTCTTTCCAGTCGTAATTTTGGAAAACTCTTTCGGTGATGAACATTTTTAAATGCCGTATCCATCAAGGTTTCCCCAAATCAGACGCATCATTTAACCTCTCCTCTAAGAGATTATTTTAATGAAATGAATTTTTTTATTATCCTTTTTTTTATAGACTTTTTGCTATTCCTGCAGAAGGGATGGATTTTTTTGAATAAAATTAAAAAAGTACACTCGCGAATAGAGTAATGTAAAGTTTATGTTACTTTTAAAATAACCAACTAGTAAAAAATGCTAAAAGCTCTACGGAAATTTTCTGTGCAGGAAAAGAGCACGTGAAAATATTTCATTAAGTATGTGAACGTCAGCTTTGACCCCTTTATCGCTCTACTTCATTTGGGGAAACTTGATATAAGGAGCTGGAAAAGTAAATTAATTAGTAGAATCAAAAGTAAAGCTATCTTGATAATAAAAAGCAATAAAATTTGACTTTGTTTAAAATTTTGCGATCAAAATTCAGATTTTTAATTTTAAAACGGAACTATTTAATTTGATATAATTTACTGAATATGCCGTTATTTATTTTCTAATCCATTTCAGTTTCACTGGACGACTATAATTACATAAGTTTAAAGTATAATTTTTCAAAAATTTAGGCTCCATTCCGATTGGAAGATGATGTTCAAAATGCTTAATTTCACAGCATTCTTCGAACAAGAAACAAAAGTTGCAATTACGGTCCAGGAATTGGTTTCAAAAGACTTATTCAGTATATGATAGAACGGGTCTATTTAGTTTAGAAATGTGATTAAGCAACTTCATCTCAGGAATTAATCATATTATATTATATTAATATATAATATAAATTTATATAAGGCCAACATTTATATCGGCTTTCCTTGAAGCTGTTTTAGGGAGTAACAAAATAATTTAGAGTAAGCTTAACTCCATCTCAATGTATATCCCTTGACTATGTTTATTTTAATTTTTAAATTTATGATTCAAAACATTTCTTCATAGCGAAGGCAACAAGTTTTTAAAAAAGATGGAATTTGATAGAATTTGTAGTAGAATATTAAAATAGATTTCATCATTTGTTGCCGACGCGTTTCAGCATTCCGCTTTCGTCTAGATTGAAGAAACTAGATTGCCCAGACTAAGTCGGAATGCTGAAACGCGTCGACAACAAACGATATAATTATTATTGCTTTTGGAATTTTTATGTTATTATTAATATAGAAAAAATATCTATTTCTACATTTTTGATATAATCCTCTTAAATACTCTTTGCTCACGCTAGCGTTAAATACTCGCAGTGTGCCAAACCAGTTACATATATAGAACATATAGATCCCCTAAGAACAATCATCAGAAATCTTCTTGGCTATTCGATATAATCAGGAATAATAAATAATAATTTCATCACTTTGATTTAACTGAAAAATTGTGTCCAATTAACTTTTCAGCAGCTTTCTTAAAGACCCTGAAATCTTTGAAATTCTTTTAAACGCGCCATATACAACGTGCTCTACGGGAGTTGTTACTATGGAGATATGGAGAGAAAAAAAATGATCTTGAATTTTCCGAAGGCCGTCAAAGTGATCAATGCCGTAGCCTTAACCCTTTTCACAGAGCAACACAGTGGCTTTCCGGCTCTTTAATCAGTTCGGAACAAAAACAAACCGAAAGAGAGAGTGATTTTGGGCCATTCACAAAAGGCGACGAAGCGGTCATCAAGAGTCCAAAAGTCGGTTCGAACAAACAGTGTTGTCGAAATGTGACACTTTTGCATCCACTTTTGGAATGCTTCAAGAAGGAACCGATTAAAAGGCCCCCTTCGGGGAACGTTCGTCTTTAAATCTCCGTGGCAAAGAATGCGCCTGTGCGATTCTTAATTCGCGCATTATCAATCGATATTCGATCCGCGACGCGTTCATCGCAAAACATCCTGGTTGAGCGGAAGCCGGTAAAAGGTCACCCGACCTCTACGTTCCCCTCAGATTTTTACAAATTTAAAATAAAACTATTAAAGTTGATAGAATTCATCTCCATTCAAAGCCGTTAAAAATTATGAGATAGAAGCGGAATTATGTAATCGCCGATGGAAACCTCTTCTGGCGCAACTTTTCTCCAGTTTTATTAGTGACATCGTCTTCTCTATTTGGAAACGTTTACCTTCGCTTTCCACAATCTTTTTGTTTTATTTATCTTTGTTAATAATAATTATTAAAAAATATTTATTAAGTCCGCGTGAATTTAATGGTAGAAGTAGATTTCTTAACAGCTTTACTATTATGCTAATCATTCCTCAAATACGGCATTAGCCATCCTTAGAATTGGCAAAAAGCTTAGTATATGTATATGCTATAAGTGGCCAATACAAGAGTCGTTGCTTGAAATTATTCGGTTGGTATTCTAATTACTGTTAACAATGGAAGTGCAAAAATTATTTTAAAATAATGTTGGATTGATTTTCTTAGCAATGAGCCATATGGTACTTCAGTAATTGCTAGGCTGTTAATGCTGTGAACTTAAATGGGTTATCAGCACAAGCGCCTCATCTTCAGAATTTTAAGTGAAAATATAATTCAAGGGAATTTTCCTCTTACACAAGTATTTTTATACATTTTAAGCATGAGAGTCTCTTATTAGCGAAATAAATATTTTCATGTTTATGAGTATAGTTTTAATCTCTTATATATATTAATTTCGACATCCGGGCGTTATGATTTTAGTCAAATTCGAACCGAAATATTAAACCACTAGAAAATATGATTTATACACAGTTGAATTTGTTAATAAGTTCAGTTATACTATGTACCAATTCCTTTTGTTCATGTACTTAACCAATACAGAAACACAAATCTTTTAAATTCTGGTAAAATCTTAATTTTTGGAAACTTCAATTCACCTGCAGAAATATGCACTGACACATGGATTTCTATTTGCATAATCAATACGCAAACATATAAAATGGCTTGATTTTATTTCATATCTGTCGAAATGTTGATCCAAGTTCTTCCATGAGAAAGTTATATCTCTGGTTCATATACGTATTCCAAAGGTGGCCAACAGTCGATCGCGAAGCTGAAAGTAGTAAGTAGATGGCAAATATAAAGAAAAGCAAAGGGACAGCAATCAATTTGTTTATGATAAAATAAATTAGAATAAAAAATTAGGCCACTCCATCTGGCGTTATGCATGAAATGTTATAGGGCAACTCTTCTTGACATATAACTTCAGAATCTAATACATATAATCATTATTCGGGAAGTCGAGAGAAGCAGTAGCTGACTGAAGTAGTTCTCAACCTAAAATGTTTGGCCACCCCCTGCTATATTCTATCTGATGAAAAAATATTAGCCTTATAAATTCAACCCAAATAAATTACGAGTTCTATTGTAACTCTTTGTATCATTCACATTTCTAATAACTGGTCTATCCATTTCCTATTTTGATTGGTTAAACAGGCTTGCTCTGTAAACTTCTTATAAAAATATCTTGTTAGCAATAAAGAGTTTGATCATTGTATTTACAGTGTTTTCAAGATCCCAAAACAAATCCTTCAATAATAGAGTCTGAGAAGCTAAAGTCAATTACATTTCTCTTCCATAAAGAATTAGTGCCACCAATCAAGTATCAATTTAGAAACGCTTTCATATTTGCCATTATGGGAGATTTTGGTGCTAAAAGGTAATAGACTTTACGGAGAACGTATGCTACATTCGATGTAAAATCCTAATAATAACCACTGTATAATAATTAGAAATAACATTGCCATTATTGTATCTTTGTTGGCACTGCTTAAGAAATTAATAATGTTTCTTCATTTAATACTACATCTGTTTGTTTTGAAGAATACCAGTTTTAACAGGAGGGAAAAATAAATAAAATGTTTTTAGGTATCGAGAATTCTAGCGTTATTATACTAACAAATGAAAACGTGTTAACCTTATCATTTCTATGAACGTTTAAGTCAAAACAAGTAAACGTTTGCTTCCTCTCTTCATTCTTACATCATCCTCTCTAGGTGTCGGCGTGAATCTAATGTTTTCTCCTCCTCCTTCTCTCTTCCATTGGACATCCCTTGATGAGGCGGCAATCGACTCGTCCGTCTCATCAAGCCGAGTGGCAGCCCAGTTGAAGGGAAAGTTAGCCCGTGAGATGGTGGTGACGGTGGAGATGATAGGAGGAGCTCTTCCGTCGCGGAACCTGTAAGAGACAAGCTGAGAGAAACAGAGAGAGCGATCGCTGGGTGTGTGTTTGTATGACTTTATTGAAGTGTGTTACTCCTATGGCTCCCATATTCACGACCTCGTGCTACAACCGGCGAAGCAGTGTCCCCGAAGTGACGAGCATGTCGCCGCGCTGCCACTCCAACGCTCCGTGTCTCCAATCGACCCACCTGTCGTTCGTTCTCACCGATGGGACCTCAGGTAAATAAAAAAAATACAAACTAGATACACTAATCTCTCTCTTTCTCTATCCGCTTATCGCTCACTTTCAACTCTTTCGTTCTTCTCTGGCGGGTGAGTTGTTTTATTTGGAAACGCTTTCGGTTTGTTTGAACAGCAATTCGATGATCTAAGCACTTTTTCAATGTCGCATCCGTAAGGGAGACAGAGAGAATCAAACATAGCAACAAGTTTCCCGAACCGTTTACGCGGGTTTTTTCCTCTTTTATTAAGAGATGCATTTTATTAAAATCATGTGAAAAAGTAAACAAAAACTTTTCTTCATTAATTAATTTCTTTATACAATTAATTTGGCTCAAACGTAGATTACCGTGATAAGCTTCTGATTGGTGATTACCCGTTCACTACCGGCGTTATCGCCTTATTCAAGCAGGCTTTGAAATCAAATGGCGGGGGATCATTCGCCGGGACCGAATGATTGCAGATTTGAATCCCGACCCGGTCATGTATTTTAATAATCTAAATGAAATAGTTTCCTTGTGTCGACAATACCATTAGTTTGAGCACAGAATTTGAATTTGCACACTATTTCAAATTGATGATGGAAATACTTTTATAATATTTTCTTTTAATAAGAAGCTTAAGTTCGCTTATCAGATTCTTTTAATTAAATATTTATCACTTTGAGAGAAAAACAATAAACAATATGTGTTCAACAAATGCTCAGTTATTAAATGTTTTATTACAACCTTTCACTATAACGAGTGAGGCCTTAGCTATTTGTTATCATGCCAAATACTAAGTAGCCAGGAGCAATTTGGTCATATTTATGAAATGGTGATGTTTTATTCTCTCTCTCTCTCTTTTTTTTCTTGCAATGATAGATATAAACTTATATGTTTTTTTTAATATTTTAGAAATTTGCACTTTTCTTATAAATAATTAAAATTACAATTAAAATTTCTACAAAAATGGAATAATTCCATATATCCCAAAAGTTTTGTCGTACCAAAAAAGATCCAGTCTCCGTTGCACTTTACCAGAATGGGTTTGGTTTGCCCCTGAAATTCGAATCAGGTTCAGTGATTATGTTTCCAGTATTTCATACTATACAATGCAATGAAAGCTCTTTTACATATCAGTATCCATAAAATTCGTTAACTGTTAAAGGAAAAAAACTTTTAGAGACCCAATTTTCCTGTTTGAATCCGTTTCTTTCATTAGCTAACAATTAGCTTTAATAATTTTTTTATAAACCATAAAGGTTATGGCGCTTTAGAAAATTAAATTTATAAATATTTTAGTGAATATATTTTTATATCAATAAAAATGTTTAATAAAAGATGTTATCAGTTTTAATTTGTTCGTTAATTTCGTTACAAAAATTCAAAAAGGTGATATAACTTCTCCGAGTAAACAGTTCCCGCCTTATCAGTTGCCATTTTTAAATCTTGTTTTTCTTTGATTTCCATATTTGATCATTTAGAATATTTTTCACCTTTTGCAAAGTTTTTCAGAAGGTAATAGATTTAACTAATTAAAAAAACATATTTTAATATTAAATATTTTATTAATTTCTTTTTACTTTACATATTGGCCAGGACGTTTAACCGTATTCTTCCAAAATACTCCAATGCGTATACTATAATTTAATGTAATTCGGATACATTTAATATCAAATGACAAGTAGATCTTGACAAAAATAATGGCGATTATCAATGAATGGAATCTACTATTTTGGCATTTTTGTGATGCCAAATAGCTATTACAATATTCCTTATTATTAAAATCATTTTCATATCTTTGATCAGCAAACAATGTATCAGTAGGCAATGTTACATATCGCACTCTCTTTAAAAAAAACTGTACAATTTTAAAATAATTTTATCACCATGATAGAGTATCAGCTCGATTCACTGAAGGAAAAAAACTAACCTAAGATCAGTAAGTGATAATTTTTACCCTTCTACTTAACTACGAAGTCTAGGTTTGAACATTCTCCGTTAATTTACTTTAGCTGATCATTTAAACATTTCATACAATAATTTCTAAAACAAATTCCTTAGGCATTTTCAGTGCGATATTTACTTTTGAAAACTGGCGGAAAATTCATTAGTTATTATTAAAATAATTTTCAACCACATTTATGTTTGGCTGGAAGGGAAATGACAATATTAGTTTTTTGTTGTGTTTTTTTTTTTATGTCGCTACCCACTTCGAAACTTCAATAAGTATAGGGTCTGGATACATTAATGAATTTTTAATTTAATGAATACTTAAAATTAATGTATATTTTATTTCACTATTAAATTATACAAACCAAAATGAATAAGTAAAAGTGCAAAACGTAGTTTAACTTTGCAGAACTGTTGTAAGCAATATTTAAAAATATAAATTTCCTTCGCGCTTCTGTGAAATCTTTATTTTGAGAATATTTTCATATAATTAATATATATGTAAGGTTAAATTTGTTCATTCATGATGAGACAAGCAAGCACGGTGTAATTTGTAAAAAATTCATAATTTCAAAGAATCACAGAAAACTGTCTTTTGTAGTTTTTTTTTTTTTTCTTTTTTCGATGGAGTGGGAGTGGAGACAGTAACTATGGGACTTAATCGTTCTGATGAAAGATGACTCCTGTTGATACGTTTTAACAAATTTTGCTAACTACCTGGAATAACATACAAATAAATTTTGATATTTATATCTGCATCCCTAATGAAAAAACTCTTACTCGTAATGGAAAGATCTAAACTAATGCTTTGAGTTGAATTTTGTTGATATTTTACTTATTTAATTCTTCATCGGTATCTTAATTTTGACTCATATTTTTTGAAGAAATTATATTGCATTCTATAAAAGATTATTACCAGTACAACCTTATTAACAGGGAATATTTTTTTTAAATAAGGAATTTGGTTAAATTTTGAACAATCATTTTTAACAGGGAAAAATAACCAGATTATGTTCAACTGCCGCGATAAAGACGCTTCAACATAAACAAGGAACCACAATATCTTTTCTTAAGCATTTTTAAAATTTCTGAGTCGAAACTTGGAATTCGCTTAACTCTTGTGAGTAATAATGAAAGGAGAATAACGAAACCATTATTCCACAGAGTAACGAGAATAACTTTTGTGGAATCGTGGTTTCGTTATTCTCTTTCCATTATTATTGATTGTGTCCACAGTTTATGGCTTTACCTTCATTCTTTTGTGAGTTTTCGAAAATATGTTTTATTTGCTAATAATGTGACAAAACAATGAATATGATCCAAATATATGGGTAAAAAAATAATTCCAAATGATCTCCATTATATCTTAGAGAAGGAAAATAATGGTAATAGTTTAATTTTTATTTATGTCGATTTTTATGACTTTATCAATGAATACGATCTGATTTAATTCGAATGGCTCAACAACATCTGTGAATGGTTGCTTTTAAAACTCGACGACGGAGCCACAATGATGCTCCTTCACCGACATTCTCTGAGCACCACCTATTGGTTGCTGTTTCCGAATGGCACACACAGACGTGGTTTATTCGAGTGTGAGGGATATAAAAAAACCACACGAATGACAGACGACGCTCATCCAGAAAGGGGGAATATTCCAACAGGCGTGAAATGGATTAAGTCCCCTTTTGACAAGGGCCAACGGAAGGTCACGACTTTACGATTAATGTTGACTAAAATAGAGCCACGTATATGTGAGATTAAATTTAAAGCATGGAGACATATCTCTGATTTAAAAATGCTTTGATCAATAAAACCATTTGTTTAGAAATTATTTCCTCGTATGTAAATAGTTACCATCTTCCCTTTTCTCCTCGAATTATTCCTTCACATTCCCTTAATTTAAGAGAGAAATAAAACGGGGCAACTCTTTTCCTAACAACTCAGTAGAAATGATTAGCCCACTTCCTTCTTGGCTTGGATATCATGTTCCATTTAACTTCGAGTTAAAGATAACTTTTAAATCAGGGAAAGAAGATCATTGAAAATTTATCATTGCTAAAAGTTAATTTGAAAGAATTATAGAATGCATAAGCAGCCATACGGATCTGATACACATATACCTGCCAGCGACGGAGTATCGTGCAATCTGCCCCGAGACAAAAACAGGCTATTTTTTTGTTATTTCTAACCATACGATAATATTTTTCTGGAGCCCTATTTTATTCTGTGATTAGAAATAAATATCTTATATAAATTCATCGTCTGAGCCTCTTGAATATTACAGGCCCAAGGCCTGTCTTTATTTCTTGAGTCTTTATTGTCTATTCTATCATTCGTTACAGAAACGTTTTATTTATTTCGTGTTAGACCTCTTTTACAACACGTATGAGATTGGGCATGAATTTCATAAGATGTTTAAGTAGACATACAGAATATCAAACATTCAGTGCTTGGAAATAGATGACGTTTTCGAATCTCAATTTATTCACACGTTCCGAGGATTCAAATCAGGACTGTGATAGGCCCACGGAAGATGATCGTCGCTTGTATACTTTTAGAAAACTCCTGAACAAGATGTGCGCGATAAGCAGTACAGTTTTCATCTACAAAGCATTCCTCTCCTGGATAGAAATGAAAATTGCAGGATGCACTTGATCCACTGCAATATTTAGGTAACTTTTTTTAAGTTTACACGACCTCATAGCAATATCAGTGAACTTAATACATTCCAACAAAACATGCCCCAGACATTAAATAGAATAAATACCTTAAGACTGTGGATGGGAAGACTTATCAACAGGGGACACAAAACAAACCGCTTTTCCATAAAGGATTTAATATACATGAATGTACATTTCGGTCGCTACGCGGCCTTCTTTCAGCATGACTAAAAGATAATACAAGTACAACAACTATTTATAAAGAACAAAAACAAATAGAAATTATTAATACAACTGAACAACAACTGAAAAGGCAAGAGGAACCACCAATGGAAAAAAATTACACAATGAAAGTCACTATTTGATAAAACTGATGAAGCTCGTCCAATCAAAGAAATCCATGGGCCTCGATCCGCATTGAGGAGTTCATCAGTCGGTTTTCTGGCAATCTCTTGTAATTCCAGGAAATTTAAATACTTATAATCACTGACGTGGTGTAAAATCCTGTAGTTATTAGGAATTGTAGCATAGCCAGTCTTGATATCTGCTGCACAAATACTGAACATTCTGATTTGTGGTTTTTGATGCATTGATAGTGCTCTTTTATCCGAGTAGAGATTCTTCGATGTGATTGGTCGACATAAACGCAACGGCACGAACCATATTAGTTCTTAAATACCCGAACTGGAATCCTGTGGGATTTTGTCTTTGTAAGAGCCAACCAGTCTTCTAAGGGTGTGGGTACTTCTGTAGATAATTTTGACTCCAAATCTTTTGTTGATGTGTTCTAGGCCTCTGACCAGGGGTCTATTGTGGTAGATCAAGTTACTTAAAATATTCTTTTTCGGGAACGAAGGTCGTGGCATTCTGTATTTTGTCTCGTCTTTTTTGTTTCTTGATCAAGGAGTCAATGATGTGGGGTTTGAACGCATTAAGGATCAGGGAGATTAGTTTTACCGAGGGATGATTATTGTTGAAAAATTAATCCGTCCTTTATTGTTTATATCGGGTCTGCAGCCGAAGAAAAGGACAGGCGACGACACTGACAAGTAACTTGACCACCATTGTAATCTGAGCAACAATTTTTATTTGTAGTCTTTACTACAAGAGACTTATGAAACATATTGAAAGTGTGGTTTGAAAAAATCTTTTTCTCCTAAATATTATTTCACTTACACCGCAGTTTTACAGTTTTAATTATCACGGAATTCTCCTGAAAAATCAGAATCATGCAACATTATACGACGTAATAGATGGCACAAGCATCTCGAGGATGTTATGGGCGGTCGCATGTTCGCATGATTTTGTTTATTCAATTGCATCGCAAAGCTGTCTATATAACGCAGTCTCCATGTAACGCAGCACGAATTAATCTAATTATACAAATTCTAAGTCTCTCATAACGCAGTTACCATATTATACGTTACGAATTATTTTGATTTTTCTTTAATAAAACTGATACTTATAAGACGGTACAAATTATACTAACTTGTACGTATTCACTAATTGTGAGTTTTTTAATAACGCGTCCGACACGAATGAGTCACGTTATAGGAGGGATGACTTTATTTTCTATAAATAGTTGATATTTGCCCCTACCCTCATTATCCAGAGATAGATTCTATTAGGAAAGATTTAATTCAATTAATTGCATTTGATACTATCATGCAAACAACCCGTTATTCACTAAAAAACCCGTTGTCTTGTTAACATTTGTTTGATTTTCCCATTATTGCAACACTGAAAAGACTTAAAGGTAATCTCTATGGTCACATTCAATTTTGTTTAAAACGAAAGACGAACGACATGAAAGTCTGTATAGTTTTGACATAAGAATTTGAGCCCTGAGTGGAATGATCGATTAACAAAAAAAAAAAAAAAAAAAAAAAAAAAAAAAAAAAAATGAGTAAAGAGGGAAAAATGAAGCATTTTTTACCACCCTTACTCTCAAAATGAAAGTTTAAGTTTTATCACTTAGAAGAAACAATCTTATTGGCAAAACAAATTCTGACGTCACAAATGCTCCACGCAAAGAAAATTCCATAGACATGCAGGAAAAATGAAGCTATTAAATTATTTTGTGGGGAAAAAAATCCGTAATTGTAAAGAAAGTATTGCTAAAATGTGTTGTCATCAGGAGCAAACCTATATGTAAAATTTAAGAGCGAATGGAAAAGCGGAAGTGCTTCAAAATTCGACTGAAAGGTTCCGTACCATCTCACAAGATTCAAGAGCGAGTTAATATAAGGGTGGTAATAATAATAATAATAATAATAATAATAATAATAATAATAATAATAATAATAAAGAGAAATGGCTTAATATTACACTTCCCCAATCCAGGAATTATCACTCGGACTCACTTTTTTTGTTAATCGATCATTCCGCTCACTAGTCAGAGCTCTAGATCTTACGGTTTTGCTACATACAGATATCATAATCATGTACAGAAAGATTAAATGGTCATCATCAGATAAACCATTGGAGATTTGTAATTCTTTATTTACTCCACTTGTAAAATTCTTTATGTAATTTGTAAAAGTTCTCTCTGTCTATTGATAAAAAGAAGCGAGGGCGTGCTCTAAGTCAGTTGGTTTGGTTTGGTTTGTTTGGTATTAACGTCCTTTTCAACTGCCATGGTCATTTCAGGACGGCGTTATAGGGGCCGCAAATTTTGCCTCGCAAGGGTTCTTTAACGTGCAGCCGGCAAACGACTACATGGGACCCTGAAAAAATCCTCGTCGTCTTCGGCCGCGGTCGAACCCGCGTCCTCGGGGCTCTAAGTCAGACCAACAATGTGTACATGTTAAAAAAATGTCGTTCTATTCGTTCATGACTCATCAATCATTTCTGATTAATGTATCGCATGCCAGATTTTGTCATTTGAAAAATTTTAACGATCACGGTGAGAACATGTATCGTTAAACGGAATTCGACCATCATATTGATCAACGGAGTTTCTCCAAAACCTGATCCACGTACTGAATTTTTCAATCATTTTGTCAATCATTTTTTCGAGTGGCGATAACAGTTTTCAAGTTTTTCATATTTAAAAAAAAAAATAATTCACAGAAGGGCATATTGAAACATTAAGAACTTAGCATATATAAATCCATAAAATAAAGAAAATCGAATTCTAAATCCATAAAATAAAGAAAAAACTTGCATTTGTTTTTATTAATTGTTATTCTTTATAGAAACTCGAAAATTTTTGATACAAATTTTAATGGAATATTTTTGGATGGTATATTTTTGTTTAAAATGAAACAATTAATTTTTTTTTAGTTTTGTACTATTCATTGTTGAGGTGTTTCATATTATATTTATTACTACTAATTCTCTTGATATTGTTTTTCTTTTCTTTTCATTGTTCACCTTTGTGAATGACAGGGTTAATCGCTTGCATTATTCTTATTCTTACATTTAATATACTAAAGCTCTTACGTGTATTTATTTATGTGTAATTCTATCTCCTCCTAGACGGTTTGAGAAATTTTCAGGGCAGGCTTATCAATAAAGGACCTGCTCTATCGCCAAAAATCAGCCCCCTACGACCCCCCCCCCCCTTCCCCACTTTCTGCTTTTGCTTTGTAATTCCCCTCAACAGATGGCGCGGGCGGGCGAAGCCGCGGGTAACAATAGTAATAAAGTAAAATGGTTAATGGTTTTTCAAATTTGATGATTTTTAAGAATTCTGATGTAATTCAATAGATTTTAAAAAAGTGCATATGCGTTCACTTTTTATACTATGTTATATCATTTTACCTTATATCACATAAATAGAGTGAAATTTTTCCTTAACGATATGAGAGCAATTACTCCATACAATATATGTCATAAGATATGAAGTGAATATTATGTGTCGATATTGAGATACAACCATTGTTTTTATTGTAACCAGCCTAACATTGTAAGATGTAAATAAATCTGATGGAAACGAAATTTCAAGCTGAAAAGATAATTTCTAAAATTAGGGGCATAAATCTTTGTTCAAATGTAAGTCAGTATCCGCAGAGTAACAGGAATACAAGAAAATTTTGACTTTTAGTTTTTTGTTTTTTTTTTTTTTTTTTTTTTTTCTTTTAAAATAAGCATGATACTAGCAAATGTATTTATTCCACTAGGATAATGGTATGTGATAATTTATTAATTTTAGAGTTTTAAAAGATATTCAAATAGCTCTCGCCAACATTATTCTTTAATGATCGAAATATTCATTCGAGTGTACAACCGTCGTTTTACCATCACTGTTATATTATTATTAAAAATGCGAGTCGATTAATGCTCAAAATATAATCTTTTCTCCAGAATTAACTCCTTATTTCATAACAAAATTTGTGTTGTTTTTTTTATTTTTCAACATAAAAAATATATGTTTTCAATATTCCTAAACTCGGGTGTAACCTCTTCTTGAGTAATAAGTCATCGTAGTTTATTATTGCAATAAGATCCGGTGAATTCATTCATTACAAAAATATAAGGTGACAATTGGAGTACAAAATATTAACATAATATAAATTTCAAGGATGTTCTTAAATTTTTTTTATTCTTTAAAATATCTTTAGAAATGATATATGACAATTTGTGCAATTTGAATCTGCCTTCGATCTCGTTGTTTCCCTTTTTTTTTCTTTTTTTTTTAAATATTGGACCTTTTTTTTCCTCTTAGCGATATAAAATATCGGTTGTTAAAAAATTAATCGCGACTTTATAGAAAAAATTGAATTACATTAAAAAAAAAACAAAAAAAACCCAAAAAAAAACAAAATATTTTTCAGATCGCGACGATTAGAATCTGAACCCGTGACCTGAAAAGACTAGACATCAACTCCTAATCTACAAATCCTGTTATGCAATGGAAACGCCACAAAAGGTTAAAACAAAACTCCAGTAAATATTACCCCATTTTCAATACGTAATTAAACATAACGCTTGATGCTACTGCAACTCCGGAACGCAATAAATTACCAACGACAGTTTTATCTTGACATGATATTTCGAAATCGAATTAAAATAATTCATATTTTAAATTTAATATATTATTGGGTCATTCACGACCGCTATGTTTTTCAGTAATTATCTTTCTCTCCTGTACATATGGTTTGGTATTTTTCAATGATACTCACTTATAATGTTAGAGACCATTAAATGCAGCTTTCAACATTAGTCCCTATTTCTGGCCTCATGTTTTCTTCTCACTCTTTGTCTTATCTTATGTTTAGGGGAAATTTTTTTTTCATTAGACTTTTCATAAAACTGTCATACGCATATCCTTATCGCGTTGCTCATATTTTTTCTTCCAAAAATTAATTTTAAGTTGGCAATTTTTTTACAGCCTTTTTAATGAAAAGATTTTTTAAAATTTAAATCCGTTTTAAAAGATTTCCAAATACATGTATAGAATTTTTTAAACGAGATCGTTTGACAACGCTCGGCTACAATGTAGTATAAACGATTTCTTACCGTAATAAAGTAAAAAAAAGAAACCTTTTTGCTTGGTTTTGGTTAACATTTGAAATATTGAAAAAAAAATGAGACGAATATTGAACAAAGTAGAGAAAACGCTCTCAAAACCTTTTCAAAAAGCTATCATCACAAAAATATACTAAAGACACATAATCAATTAAATCTTAATTTAATAACTGAACCTACTACACTACACATGATATTCCTGAAACAGTTGATCAAAATCATGAATTGCATTGGTCGTTTTTTTTTTAGTCGTTTTTTTTTCGTACATTTCGAAGAAACAAATTGTTCAGTTTTAACGATCGACAAAGGAGACCGTAAATGTATATATGCCAGCTTTATATATCTGTTTAACTTTCGTAATTTTTTCCCATAAACTTTAGCCCAAATAAATTGAATGATTAATACTGGATTCAGAAAAATGGAAAGCCATGCAAGAAAAAAAATTATTTACGGAAGTTGTTGAAACTGCCCACTGTTAAGAACTATTCTTTCGGGCATGTTGATACCGTGGAAACGTTTCCAGGTACAGAACTTGAGCTAAACCCGAATTTCCATTCTTACGGCCATACGTAAACTGAATATTGGCCAACTCTGTGTTTGAATAATTCATGTTAATGGTATTTGAAATGAGCTGAGATTAACTGCTTGATGAACAAATCAATTAAAAAGGCACAATCTTAGTAGTTATTCTTAGAAGATTAGAATTACTCCATTAAACCTGGATGTCTAACTCCTGGATGCGTTTTTGGTGTAATATTTATGAAAACTTTTCTTCATCTTCATGACGAGCCTAATCCAATCCCTGCTTTGACCAACTGTTTCAGGACCAGCGTGTGTACTCTAGTGATTAGTGTAAACTAACGACTTCAGATGGCCCCAAACCTGATAGTGTTTTCAATATCTGCCCTAATCTGTGTGGATGGAAAAAGCAGTCGTTTTTAGTAATCAGAATGTTGTTAAAAGATAACAGTATTGTTTTTGTCGAAATACCTTTATCGCCTTGTATCTTCGAAACAAAGCAGCATTCCGAAAATCATCAAAGGACAAAAGATTCTTAAAATAACCCAAAGAATCACTCCTTGAATTTTTACTGTATGTTTAGTAAACACCCTGTATAAAGGATTCTAAATTACTGTAACAGAAATATACAAGTAGCATAAAATTATATGAAAATACACTACTCATTTCCAAATTAAACATATCGCTAGGGCACCTCTTATACGAGGATTGGGGCATAAGTCATGGCAACTATTTTTTTTCTTGTAGATATGTGAACGGATCACAAACGTATATGTATCGAGTGGAAGTTCTGCAGGCATAGTGTGTATGCAGAACAAGAGATGGCTCTGTGATAGCTGGTAGTAGCGCAGCGAGGGCTGTGAAATCAGTCAATTGGTGAGTGTCGTGCGAGATGGAAGTAACCCGTGTTGAGCAGCGCGCTTACATCAAAATAACCGTTCTCCGAGGGAGAAATGCGATGGAATGTCACAGTGAATTAGTGGAAGCCCTTGGGAATAATGCCCTACCATACCGTACAGTAGCACGGTGGGTAGGAAAGTTTCAGCAAGGACGTGTGTCAACCAGTGATGAGCAACGTTCGGGACGACAGTGATGAGCAGTGTGTTGTGACAGTAGCAGGGGACTACTTTGAGGGTCTTTAGGCCCAGGTTTGTCATGCCAACTTTATGTGTACTGTGTTGTCATTCTTTTGCATCGTGAAGGCCATATTGCCCTGTATACTCCCGTAATAAATTAGTGTGTTACGATATTTCAGTGCTATTCATTGTTCACACATGTAGTTAACACCTTGTCCTTTCGTCTGTATATGTCATATTTTCCAACCGGACTGGTATCTTCAAGAAAAAAAAATAGTTGCCATGACTTTTGCCCCAACCCTCGTACATAAAAAAGAACACACATTATTGGTGTAACGAAAACTAAATTTCTACGCTTAAAAATAAGAACGTGTTTACTGCGTTCGCTAGATTAACAATCATTTTTTTTCAATTCGGTTAAATGAGTAATTATGAAAACGCGATGAATCAATACGTGCTATCATAGCAAATGTTGAAAATGGCTTCCACGAGCTGCAATGCATTGCTGAGCTCGTCAGATCCATACACGCTCAAAAATTCCCGGTGGCATCTGTCTTCCACTCTGTTATAAAAATTTAATATTATGAACAGGAGTGGATTTTGATGTACCCATACATAAAAATCTATGGTATATATGTAGATATGGTATATATATAAAAACCACCTAAGGTGACGAAATATTAAACGAATGACATCATGTGGCTATAATTCTTCAAGGAATTATTTTAGGACATACCATTACTTACATAAACTTTTTTCCGTAATTTAGTTGTAGACACCGGTCATGTATAACCATTCCCCTATTATTTTTACACCCTGTATAATTCGACGTTTTTGAACCCATATTTCCTGTTACTTCTCTTGAACAAAGAAAGATATCCATATAAAATTGGTGGTGTATATATTTTATCGTGTGCCTTGCATCATATTTTACAGTAAACGCTGCAGTAACACGTTCCAACGTACGTGTAGGAATGGATGCAATGATGTTGTGGATGTTTTTCTTTTAGGCGTTGATGATCTTCGGATTGTTTTCGTATATACTGTATGTTCTTAAGATAATCCCAGAGAAAGAAATCTAGTGGTATTAGATCAGGTGATCAAAGTGGCATCTGAATTCCTGTTTCTCTGATTTTCTAAACAATAATCGGTTTATTTTTGTCTTATTCAGCACATCTAAAGTTGCAAACTGTTTATGACATGACCATGAACAATTTTAAAGGAGTTTAATTTTCAAATAACACTACACAATGAACATCTTATGGTGTACACTAACCTCCATGTTAAACTCCTTTTGTTTTACCTGCTGGGTCTCGTGATTGTACCATCTACGAACTTTCTGACTGCCCCCCGTATCATGCATAAAATGAAGTTTCTACCGCACGAATTTCAAAATGGAAAAGAAGGGTTTCATGACTTAAGAGTCATCCAGTATTTCTTTTGGTATAAAATATCGTATTGGAATTGAGCTTGATAAAGCTCCTTGATCCTTTGGTTAACTTTAGAAACTCATTAACAGAAAAAAACTGAAATGAAAAATTCCGCGATCTGGATTCGAACCAGGAACCACGAGTATCACGCTCTTCGCCTCTATCAACTGGGCCACTGCGAGAAAACTCTTGTGCCCTGATTGGAATCTAGATCACGGAATGGTTCCTTCCGCTTTTTTCTATGAATATCTTTACTTTGTGTTTGGAGCATTCATTATCTCCAGCTTAAATTTATTATTTCGTATTAGAATCTCTTAAACCTATTTCTCAAATTTGTTCCGTGAAACCGCTATTTTTGCATTATGGAAATGCGACTTCGTTCAGGTATATCACTTTGTAACAAATAAACATTAAATATTAAATTTGTATTTGCTTGTAGATGATTTTCTACGAATTTTTTTACACGTTCAAAGATCGTCAGTTTGATTTCGAAATGTTAAGTCTTTTCTTCACCGATGTTTCGTATTTCATGCTGTAACTAGCAAATGTTTTTTATAAGGAATATCAATTAAGGGCGTTTATTGCTTAATTACTTTTGAATAATATTTTGATAATAAATGGAATATGTGTATGGGCGTGGATGGAAGGCTTTAAATATTAAAAATAGATTTATTCTCAAGGGCAAGCCGATTCCATCTTTAGATAAATAGTTTCTTGTTGCTACAAAATTTTAAGATAAGAACTTACTTTTATACTTTGTTTATTAAAACTCATTTGCTTTGAAAAAAGGCGGATTTATTGAATTTTATAGCATTTTTTAATTCCGTGCTATTAATATGTTTGATTTTACTGAGAAGCGAGACCGATAATTTTAATTTACTGATCCATAAAATTATTCTAGGTATATAGGTTTTCTCACAGCTAACAGACGAATAATAATATTTAGATTACAAGCTAATATTACTCATATTTATTCAAAAAAACATACACACACAGAGTTTGGATTGAAGAAATGTAAAACCATTCATATTGAAAATGGAATTCTCTGGGGGATGCAAAATCATTCATACTGAAAGAATAACATCACATTGCTGCTATGGAAAACTATAGAATTTAAACAAACCAAACTTTTGGAGTACAAACTTAAAACATTAAATTCCAAAATTATAGTCAAGGTTATCAGTACTTACTTCATCCCAATATTATCATTCTCTTCTGGAGTCATAGAGTGGACACATTCGGATTTTGAAGAACTTGAAAGGAATAGTGGGGAAGGGCGTGGCCTGGTGGGCTTTCGTATTGGGGGAGGACGCTGCCTGGTGGGCTTTCACTGAACACACAACTTCAGGGAAGTTAAGTAACATCATGCACGACTAGTCACTGGATGGGTGACCATCAGTGAGACACGATCTTCACCCCCCCCCCCACCCCGGCTGCTGCGACCATCATACAACAGTCGTTAATCCAGGTCCATCCAGGGACCCAACTCGTCGGCCTCTGGCCATACAAACCCTGGATGGACGTATTGGATTACAATAAATAAATAAATAAGCATCTAAATGCACTATACACCAAAAATATTTACAAAACACACAGAAACCACACATTCACTGCGCTCCTAAGGCTCATCGTTCTCAGAAGGCAAATATCTTATTAATTTAAAGACTTTACATCACAAACAGATTTAGTCACTCTAGAGAATTATTTTATTCAAACAGCACCTGTCACCACAGCACAAAACAATCTGCATGGCTGATTGCAAAATACACGTCTTTGATAATTCCACTAACCTTTCCCCTCCCTTCATCTGGGACTTAGCTTTCAGACTTGTCCGAGTTTGCTCCTCCCCAAGTTACAACAACAACAACAACAACAACAACAACAACAACAGCATCAACATAATAATAATAATAATAATAAGAAGAAGAAGAAGAAGAAGAAGAAGAAGAAAAAGAAGAATAAGAAGAGAAAATATCCAGTTTAGTGTTTGATATACAAGCTTTAGCTTGTCCGTCATCATAGTTCTTTTAAATATCATTTTAGGCAAATTATAAATTAGATAATTGATTAAAACTGATTTATCATCATTTTATATTGACCGCTGTTATGTAACTTATATATAGCGAATGGTAAAATATAGTATTTTTGTAAAGGAAATTTAAACGCACAAAATAATCCATTGAATAATGTCAATATTATTTTCAGTCAAAACAAAAAGCAAACAATAATCTCTTTTCCATAATCTCTGTTTTTGCTGTTTCGAATTAATTTACCACAATTGGCTTTTTTTTCTTCTTTAGTTGTTATCAGTACATAATAGGAGAAGTATGAGCACAAATTAAATTGATCTAAAATAGTAAAATGTATATGTAAGATAGCGCTTTAGACTTTAGATCTAAGAAAATCTGTATACTGAAAAATAAGATAAGTCGTTTAACAGTTTATGGTGCAAATTCTTACATCAAATTCTTATACCAAATTTCCGGGTATCTATTGACGTTCTCTAGAAGTACCAGAACGTTCACAAGTGATTTTATAATGTAGATGCGATAAGCTTATTTGTTTTCCTTGCATTTTAATTTACTTAAAAAAAATTTTCTTTCTTGATTTTCTTTCTCACTAGATGCCGATTTAGCTTTGCACGCGACGTCAGCGTCGTCCCTGCAGCCGGTGTTGACAGCTACGAGCACTCAGTTCTGCGCCATTTGCGGCGACCGAGCCACAGGCAAACACTACGGGGCCGCTTCATGCGACGGGTGCAAGGGTTTCTTCCGGCGCAGTGTTCGCAAGAACCACATCTATACGTGCCGTTTCCTTAGGTGCTGTGTAGTCGACAAAGACAAACGTAACCAGTGTCGCTATTGCCGTCTCAAAAAGTGTTTCCGCGCTGGGATGAAGAAGGAAGGTAATCAACGTTTTAAAATGCTGCTGGTGAAAATTGTCTTTGACATTGTTTTTATACCAAAATGAGGAGGCATTAGAAAATGCCAGGTGCTTGCTACCATTATCTTTTAAAAATAACGTAAAAGAAATGTGATTCATTATTGGCGGTAATTTTTAATCTTCATCTACGCAAGACTCTTTCTACATCCTTGATATTCTCCTATTCCAAAATTGGTTTCCTCAAAATCACTTTACAACTTGGTTATCCTTCACTATAACTTTTCCGGTGCACGATTTTTCATAAATTCCATCTCGTTTTAAACAGTTAACATTTTAAATAGATTTAAACAAAATTGGACACGAGTGGTAAGGCCTGAAAAAAAGCTGCCATTTCGGATTGAGACTGTCCTTTTATTTTTTGCTTTGACAAAGAATAGTCTCTATCCGAAAGGTCAGCTTTTTTCAGGGTATTACCACTCTGTGTCCATTTTTATTAAATATTATGTAAGCTAGAATTTTAAGACGAATGGTAAATTTCCAGTAATGTTACAGCATATTTAATAGGTTCAGATTTGGGTTATGAAATAACTAAATGAAGAAACAGAAGACACAAGACAAACAGCTGACATTTATTGGCATAGATGTAGCCTACATTTCGATCTGGCATACTACTTGATGATCAGCTTGTGATCAAAATGTACAGGGGTTGGACAAAATAATATGAACACCTTTGATTTTAGACGTTTTGTCGAATATCTAGAAAAATACTTGACCAACTACCCTAAAACATCAAGGGTGTAAAGAGCATGCTATCTTCATATATTTCAGCGAAGGTTTTGTCCCGAAGGCAAATAGGGGATCAACACAAATTGAACCAAAAATAATGTTTGGGATCACCCTGTAAAAAATAATGCTGGAAATGCTTAGCAGCTGTAGCATATGCTTATGAGGCTTCTTTTACTTATCTTTTACTTAAGGAGATATAAAGGTTTCTTTAAAAAAATAGAAATATTTTCATAAGTTTTTGTTTATAACATGCAAGGTTTTCAACCCAATACAATGCCATTTTCAGGAAACTTGACAAACTACAATAGATACAATACCCTGCAATCAAAATATAAAAATTTTCAATATTTGATAAAATATGAGCATTTTTACTAAATAATATTTAATTGCGCATGCGCAAACGTTACCAAAATACCTTTTGCATAATTTATTAGCCAAATGTAGAGCTATTCTTATAAAAAGCCTAAGCAAATATCATGAAAATTCAGAAAGACATTGTCGATAGAATGAGTTGAATTTCAGTTGCTCTAGAAAATAAACAAAACGATAAGGGGTTTTCTCCAATTTTTTATTTTTGGATCGGACACCAGTATCAACTTCTTTTCCTTACGCTGGCATATGGATTTCATATCAGCGTACGGAGAAGAAGCATATACTGGGGTCCGCTCCAATAATAAAAATTTGGAGAAAACCCCTTATCGTTTTGTTCATTTTTGAAAGCAACTGAAATTCAACTCATTCTATCGATGATATCTTTCTCAACACGACATTTACTTGGGCTTTTTATAAGAGTAGCTCTACCTAAGTTCGTGATGTTCGTTGGACTCACCCTGTATTATATTAAAGACGCGACTCATCAGGTGGTAAAACAGTGATAACACCAGGCAGCATGCCAAAGGTCTGAGAATTATCCGACTTTGAGAGAAGAATGATTATGGGGTGCCGCATTAGCGGAAAGTCTCTTCGCGAAATCAGCGCTTGACTAGGCATCTTCGCTCAACTATGCACGATGTGCACAAATACGAACAGACAGGTGCAACAAAGAGCAAAACGTTCCGGGCGACCTCCGCTCCTGTCGCCTAGAGACAAACGTGCTCTGTCTCGGGTGGTGGTGAGGCATCGCAAAGACACCCTGCGGGACAACACTTCTGCCTTTGTAGGGGACTCAGATGCCTACTCACCGGCCGCAGCCCGTGACCCATCAGTGCTCAGAGTGCAACGTGCCCTCCATGAGATTGGCTTCTGTGGAAGAGCCGGAAAGAGGAAGCCATTCGTCTCAAGGTATGCTGTTCGTCGTCCCAAGCTCTGGATTACTACGATGGTGTATGGAGCGTCGTCAGTGGACTAGTGATGATTGGGCAAAGGTCATGTGGAGCGATGATAGCCGCTTCACCCTTTAACAATCTGACGGTCGTGTGTGGGTCTGGAAACGGCCAAACGAGAAATACGATCCAGAGTGCCTCGTACCCTCAGTGAAGGACTCTGGCGGTGGGATCAATTTGTGGGCCACGTTCTGTACAGCAGGCGTAGGACCTATCACCCGTGCCGACATGCGACTGAATGCCCCACGGTACCAGGACATGTTTGGAAACGCCTTCCTGGAGCGATGTTGGAGTTCTATGGCACCTCATCGGACTGCTTCTTCCATAAACCTCCCATATTTATTCTATTATTGCTATAAATAATTAAATGTTGTCCCATATAGAGTGCCCAAAAATGAAAGATGTTAGTAGATGTTATCTATGAATTTTCCATAACAGCAAATTGGAAGGTTTACATCCTAAGATTATTCCATGCATTGAATAAAGACGACTCCGATCGAAAAAAACCATACTCCTACTAGGATATTATGGATTGCCTCGATGAGTACTTGTCAAGTCAGTGGATAGGAGCAAAAGTTCGCCATTATCAGAAATGTGTGACATCTGCACACACATACACACACACACACACACACACACACACACACACACACACACACAAATACTCACATTTGATTTATTGTGTTGCTTTTGAATAGGAATAGTGTAAGTAATAAAAATGGCATTTCCACTTGAAAAGTAAAGTTAGAATTCGTTTCACTGATTATAGCAGCAATTTTGGGTAAAGTTAGAATCTAATGTGTTCCCTCCTCTTATACAATATAAATTTTATCTGAAACTTTTTATCTCTCGAAATAGTCGATTCTGTTAATTAAAATGGGACGCTCTTTATATATATGTGTGAAAAATCACGAGTTTTTAAAAATTCTAATCTGTGCAAAAATACTTTGGGTATGAAGTAACGATACGTGGAAAAGAGAAAATTGCAGCGCCTATAAAAAAACTGTAAGTTAATTATGATGAATGTATATACGTACGGGCCTGTCCGAAAAGTATCCGGCTTGAGGCTACAAAAAAAAAAGTAGAACTCGCTGCACCTTTTTCCTATCCGGATCGTGTGACGACATTTTTGCTGATGACGTAATGAAATTTGCAGCTATTAAGATTGCCCCGTGCAATTGTTGTAACACGCTAAAGCAGAGGGCTTTTCTTTTCTCGTCGCATGGTGAAAATGACAGAAAACATTGAGCAACGACATTACATGAAATTTTGTTTTAAAATCGGTAAAACCGCAACGGAGTGTTATGAACTGCTAAAATAAGCACTCGGCAATGATGTTATGAGCCGCACACAGGTTTTCGAATGGATCAAAATGCGGCGGCGGAGCTCTTGGCCATCCCAAAGGAGGCATTCCGTACTTGTTTCGATCAATGGCAGAAACGCTGGGCTAAATGCGTTGCTGCAGACGGTGCTTATTTTGAAGGTGACTAAGCATTTATGTGAGTTCGAACCGTATTTTTTTGTAGCCTCAATCCGGACACTTTCCGGACAGGCCTCGAACTTGAAATAATATCCTTCTATAGTATGAGTAGCCATAGAGTATGTCGAGATGAAACACCAGAAATTTACCATAGCATTTTAAGTTAATATAGTACATATGTAATATCGATCCATAAATAAATAAAATCTTGCAAACATTCCAAGAAGGAACTTTAGCAACGACAACAGAAAAAAATGATCAAGCTTAAAAGATGAACAGAAAATAATAGTGTATTCATTCTTGATGAATCGATTGTTATACGACAAGCTATTATCTTGGTATTCTTAACGGTCACTGTTAGAGCACGTCCAATCGACTTGAAGGCACAAAAAAGCCTGAAAAGTTGATACAGCTGAGCTAAGATCTTGATGATGATATTGTCGAAAACAGAATTTGAAATACTGTTAATCCGTTTTCAGGTTATCGATGAACGACCGAACTGTATAGACCAAGCGTGTATTCGTATAAGTAGCTCTTAGCTAAAGCTCCTAATAAAATCACTTCTGAGTTTATTTCCTAATTGTATTTCATTTATTAATGATAAAATATGTCCATGGTGCATAAAAACTTTAACATAAAATTCCAAATGCGAAATATTTTTAATTGAACCAGTTTGGATATCGCATTGGGTTTTTGTCAAGATTGTGAAGTAAATATGATATTTCACGGAATTCGATATGAGAAGTGAGTATGCCCATGTGTACAGTGTGTACTCAGTGCTGCTTGCACACGCAAAAATATATCTTTGAAAAATTAACAATTAACAATAGAATTAACCAATTAAAACCACTTTCTTTCTGAGTAAAGAACTAGCTCGAGCCAAAAACGCCTTATCGAATGAAACAGCTATGGAGATTGGTTTTCCTGTTTGTTAATGTGCTTTGTTCATGGATTGCCTTATCAAGAGTGACTACAAACAGCCACTAAGGCATTTTTCATTCTTCTAGTAGTTAGTCTTCTGTTCAGCAATGTGACGCGGCAAGATGGCAAGATGTGTCCCTTAAATTTTTAGGCCACATTTATTCTTGCTTTGCCAAACGCTTGACTAATCAAACACTAATAGGTGTACGACTAGGGTGGGATATGTTCCTTGTTGCTTTCTTCTTGCTGAATTTTCCCGGAATGCCATATGTTTTGATCACTGCAAGAACCGTGTTGCAAAAAATTATACAATCCGATTACAACCTCTTTAATGTTTTTTTACAACCATGCTTGCAGTGAATTTCGCATCGGAAAGATCTTAAATGCAATCCTTCCAATGTTTGTTTGTTTGTGGAGACATGATTAACTTTAATCGCTGTAATTTTAGGGTAACGTATAAATTAGATAATAACAATGAGCACTGCCAAGAAGACCTAGAAGACCTCTTAAAAGGTGCAAGGAGGAAATAAAAATTTTTTCTTCAACTCGAACACCTAGACCGTTGCATGATTGGATGTATGCAACAGTAACAAAGTACGAGTAAGTCAAGCGTAGCCTTGCCATTATCGAAGTCGACATTTAAGAGTTTTGTGACAGACGTAAACGTGCAGACTTAAAAATAACAATGCATTATTCATAAATTCTTAAAGTTTGCAAAAATTAATTTTATGGATACTCCTGTCACTTAATAAATTCAGAGTTCCAAAAACGGTATTTAAAAATATCTTGATTATTTTCAAATGAACTTCTTCGTGAAGGCCAACGTAAACTTTTTTTTTTATAGCCAGTTGGTTTTGCCTTCTTTTGAGGCCCTTTGAACGCTGATTGTTAACGCTTGATTACTTCTTATTAAATAAAGATCTGATTACGATATTTGCATCGGAAAGACGCAATTGATATAAAGTTAATTTTAGAGACGTTCACCAAGAAACTGGGATCTTTAAGAAGATGAAAAGAACTTTTACTTAATTAATGAATGAAGATCGCGTTTAAGCTGTATTACAGGTTGATGTTGTATTAAGAAGTTATTGTCCCATCTTCGGGTTAAGACGCCTTAAAATGTGATGTTTATATTCATACCCATTAGTGCGTTTACGATAAATAAAAAATTACTTAACTATATTTTATATTTATATGTAAAGTTTTAAAGCAGTTGCAAGCAGCATTGAACGAAATAAAAAAAAATTCCATTTTTTGGAAACCAACGAAATTACAATATAAAGCCAAGAAAGCCTTTCAATTACAAACCAAGAAAGCGCGCAATGGAAAACATGGAAAAATAAGAGAAAAAGAAAGGAGGGGGGAAAATAGTATCGTTTTCGCTCTATTCCCTCCTTAAATTAGTTAGTTTATTTCTGACAGAATTTTTCTCTCTATTCCATTTCACTGAACTTCGATCTGTCGATAACATTAAAAAAGGTTCTTCTTCTTCGAGTGGAAACCTCATAATTTTCGTCGAGAAGGAGGAGGGCCCCGTAGCTTGCCATTCACCGAAAACTTGAAACGGCTCGGAGGGGAAGATGGGCCGAAAAGATAATTTCTAATTTATTCGATTTTTCGTTTCGCCTATCTGTCCACGGATTTTTTTTCTCTTTCCATCCATCACGTGTCGTCGTCGTCGTCGTTGCGTGAGAAGTCCTCTGATAACCCTTGACGACTCGGCGGTTATGAAACATGGAAAATTTCGCCTTTTCCATGTAATGTGCTCTTTTTCAGAAATATTTCGATGTTGTCTGCTCCAGTGGCTTTTATGCTCATACTGCTCATACGGCAGTAGACGAAATTGACGTTAAAGGGTGTAGGGGTTGCAAACTGTGTGATTTATTTTTAGACAATACACTTATTGTCAAAGGCAAATGCTATAATAAACGAATGCCAAGGCAAATGCTATAGTAAAGGCTTAAAATGGCTTCGGTTCTTTGAATCGTATTAACTCTTTTTCTCCTACAGGACACCTTCAAACATGTTCATATGATATTTTCTGCTTGTTTTAGTCTATGGAATATATCCTGATAGTTTGTACAGACCAGTCAGAAATACCCTGAATAACCAGAAATTAATCCCCCTGAGGAGGGTATAGGAAAGTAGCGGAAGCCTTGAATTCATCTATCTTTACCCCTTTATTGGCAGTTTTTAACCCCCCAATTTTTTTTTGTCAAAAATTTGATTTTCTCGAATGTAGTATCTAGAAAATATAAAAGAGCTCTATTTTCTTTCCTTTCTCTTCATTTTCGATCGAATGATATATCACATTCCATATGTTGCCATAGTTCTAAAGACCAAGTGACTGCCACCCCCACAACTCCGACCTAACAGAGACAATTTGGCCCAAATTTCATAGTAATGTAGATCTTGGCTAGAGAAATCTGCATATCGAATTTTACTCCTTTACATATCTAAATACCACATAGATCACTTGGTCCCCTCTAACTCCCACCTCCGTAACTCCGACCCCAGTTAAGTAGGACATACCTACGGTCGGCTACGTTCCGAGTTTCACCTTCTACGTCAAAAAATGTGAAAAATATGAAGGTGATGGTCATTGTGAAACTAGAAGGGAGCATTACAATTGGCAAATACAAAACAAGCTTTTTAATATAAGGAAACATGACATCCATACAAGTAAGGTATCGTTATGTACCGGCAGCATTTGACAACAATGTGTGCTACAAAATCATTTCTTGATCTTCCCTCCTTGTTTTTGCAAGCACTCCTGAAATCTGCTGGGCATGCCATCGAAAAACGACTCCAACAGATCAAACGACATATTGTCCCACATTTCTTCTACCAGACGTTTCCAGTCATTGAAATCAGCTGGGCCATGTTTGGCAAGAGCACATTTACTAAGTCCCCACCAGTTTTCGATCGGGCTCAAGTCCGGGGAGTTTGAGGGCCACGGTAGGAGTTCGATTCCACGATCTTTCAGATACTGCTTTGTCGTTCGAGCTGAATCCAATTTCTTCATTATTCGGTAACATGTTCTCAAAGGTATACCTGATATTTCACTGGCCTCCTTCTATTTCTGATGCTACTTTCCCAAAGAACTCGGAGTGTGTTTCTATTCTGCTGCTCCATTGCTCATATTATCCGTAAATTAACTGTGCAACAACCTTCAATGCGATATATCTGCCCTACCTACGTTTATAATGAACCCATTCACCGATTTTGCATGTTGTAAGGTCATTATTTTACATGCACTTTAACATTCTGTAAATACCCCACTTTTGCCAATTTTTATGCTCCCTACTTTATTAAGTGCCCCGCTCCCGCTTGTTAATATTCGCAACACAAGGTGTAGAACTATTAAGGTCCACTTTTGGGGTCTTTTGCAAAACAAACATTATGGGAAATGGAGATGATTATGATCAAAATAATTCCAAGCTACACGATTTCGGGTTACACGATTATTTCATAGAACCAGTTAATCATATAAAGCGAGGGACGTTTTAGAATCAAGTTTTTGGTTTTGAATAGTATTAAGCAATATTTAATAATACAGTGGAAGCCGGATAATAGGCCCACTGGATAATAGGACCAGTCGCCTATTAGGACCAAAACTCTAGGTCCAAATCCCGATCTATACTGTATTGTTAGCTCCGATAATAGGACCAATTGGTTATTAGGACCGTCCCGATGTGGTCCTATTATCCGGCTTCCACTGTAATTATATTTCTCTACGTTATTTGTCCATTTTAATGGTAAAAAAAACAATTTTCTCTAAAGATAATATGCGTATCTGAACTGTTTTATAGATTTAGATCTTCGGTTGATATTACAAAATATTTTGAATAAGCCTGTCATTCAAACATTTGTTTAGCGCGGAAACCCATTAGGCAAGCCATTTTTGCCTCTTCGTTGGTTTATAGTTTTCTCCTGCCGTATTTGGCAGGACTTTAAGCATTGGTTAATTGTAATAAAAATTTGAAGAATTAACCTCACAAAGGTATAACTTTCGAAATTAAAAAATTTATTATAATACTGTCTTCTTTGTGGTTTTATATAATCAACATTGATGCACAAGAGAAGATTTGGATGGCTGAAAATACAAGTAGATCAAGTCACATTTTTAACATTCAGAATAATTTAGAGTTTAAGCTATTATTTTATTTAAAAAATGAAGAATCGTGATTTACACAAAGAGATGGTATGTTATTGTGTCTCGAAAATATATTTTTCTTGTCCTAAAATTTGGTGTTGGTCCACAATTGGTGTTTATCCACCAGTTGTTTGAAAGTGGACTTGGTCTATTTGAATTTCCAGCCATTCATTTGGCAACGTAAAATGTCAAATAGATGTCTGCTACAAGCTGATTGAAAATGAAATACAAATTGGCGTAATGTGTTTACTGCTTTCACTTGGCGACACATTTCCGATATACAGGGTATTGCAAAAATATACAAAACAGTACTGCTGGGTAGCCTATCCTCTCGCTTCAGGAGCCGCTTCATAAAATGATAATTGGGAAATTTTATTTTGTTAACCCATTTACGCCAAAATTGGTAAAAATGGAAATTGAGACTTCATATCTTAAATTTATATTCTGTAGTATGTAAAGACATAAAAAAAATTTACAAAGACAAGAATATAATTAAAAAGGGACTTTAAAACCAATAAAATATAAAAGATTACTAAATAACAAAGCTTCTAACAGCCAAAGTAATCTCAAGTCCACTGTCTGGCAATAATTTTCACACCTCCTAAAAACGGACTTCATTGTTGACTCGGCACTTGTTTAAAAGGTGACAATATGAAATGATAATGATCCTAACGATGAAAAATTTTGAATTTTGAAGATCTTGAAGAATTTGAATTTTGAAATTAAGGTCCGAAAAGTTCACAATAAAAATTTCGATGAAATGAAAATGCAGTCCAATAAATAGCCAATTATTTCATGATACTTAAAAAATTAAACATGCTCCATGATAACTTAAAAATAAAAATTAAAATTAAAAATTGATTTTAATTTTCAATTTTTACCTTTAATTCACTTAACAAGAAAACCAAGTAGTGACGTCAGTTCCTGGCCTGTTGCCTAGCGATTCCAAACTTAGATTTTATTTAAAATTATTTGTTGTCGTCCATAGATGCAATTTTTTATGTCTTTGTAAATTATTTTTTATGTCTTTACATGCTACAGAATATAAATTTAAGATATGAAGTCTCAATTTCCATTTTTGCCAATTTCGGCGTAAATATGTTAACAAAATAAAAATTCTCAATTATCATTTTATGAAGCGGTCACTGAAGCGAGAGGAAAGGCTACCCAGCAATACTGTCCTGTATATTTTTGCAACACCCTGTACACAGTGATCAACTACCAACGCCAGTGCCTCCTATGAGCATTTCTGCAATAAACAAATATATCAGTTAAAACTTTTGGAGTGTTTTGTAACATGCTGGAAACGATACGTGATTGTGTTATTACATTCAAAATTTATTAAATATTGTTATGATTCAAATCTTTTATGAACACCCTATATAATTTTAAGTTCATAAGTTATACGTTTGTGAGGTTATTTCCAAATACGTCTATTACAATTAGGACAATTTAAACCTCCAATTCATGTAATTACAGTAAACCTTGGTAAAGGAGTAAGATTATATGCTGGATGTCGCCTTTTCATACAAATACTTTTTTATAAGTTCTTCGAAAAAAAGATAGTGATTTATCAGAACCAAAAACACGTAATACAATATGATCGTAATAACAAGCGCCTATCTTTATTAAATAGCGAAAGAATGGAGCTACCTCTTAGTTTTACCCTGTCCATCTGTTTCTCCACTTCATATTTTCTACAATTTTTGACGTAGAAGGTTGAAATTCAAATTGTAGCTGCCCATGAAATTCAAAATGTATTCTATTCCATTATTTAGTTTTTATTTCGATTGGCCCACCGGCTCGGAGCTACCGGTGTGGTAGCTGGAGGGGTCCATGTGATAAATACGTGTGTAAAGGAGTGAAATTCGGTATGCAGATTCCTCAAGGCAAGATTCACATTATTATGAAGGTTGGGCCAAATTGTCCACATGAGGCTGGAGTTTTAAGGGTAACGATTACGTGGCCTATAGAACTATTAACGTTTTTTAAATGGCAACATATTATTTATTTATTTATTTATTTACAATGACCCTATCCGGAGCCAGTATGGCCTGTGGCTGACAAGTGTGGTCTCCGTGGATAGTGAAATACATGATTTACCAGTAGTTGGAATAATAGTTGGACAACAATGATATTAAAACTTCTTATTAATTCTAATAAACATATTGCAAGATAAAAAAGTATATATGAATTTAATTTTACGCTATTGCCTAATGTTGTAGTTGAGGTAAGTGAATGATTTAGATTAGTTGGTTAAAGGTTTGGTATTAGATTGATAGATTTAAGGAATAGTTTTATATTTCTATTAAAGGCGGCTGGGGTATGGGCATCCCATATTTTCTCAGACAAGATGGCCCACCATTTTATTCCGGCATGGGAGATACAGTTACTTTGGTACTTCCATCGGGCGAATGGGCGTCTTATTGAAGGGGCAAATCTGATGGCATAAGGGTGGAGTCTCGTGTTGAAATTGTAATATGGGAGGATTAGATACTTTTAAGATGTCGCTTATTATCTTAAATGTAAACGATAATAGTTGCTGGATATATATTTGATGGATTGTTAATATTCCAAAATGTTTGAAATGCTGAGCTACCGAATTCGAATTTGGGAGTTTTAATAATATTATGAGAAATCTTTTTTGAAGACGGAGGATTCTGGTTAAATTGGAGTTAGATGTTGAGCCCCAGAATTGAATTCCTTAGCATAGCGATGAGTGAATTAGCGTATTATATAGTAGTAATAATATTTCGGATGGGAGATAGTGATGTTGGGAAATTATTCCTATTTTTTTACTGAGAGTTTTAGATAGTTCGTTTATATGATTGTTCCAAGAAAGGTCGGATGATATGTATAATCCTAAGTATTTGAAAGTATTTATACTTGATATAGGGTTTGAGTTAAAGTGAATAAGCAATGCATATGGCACGTGATATGTCATTTTATCAGAATTAATGAGAAATGAATGGCTAATCAAAAATGACCGTAAAAATGCGCATAAAAGGGGGTAAGAAATTGATGAACTCAAAGTCCTCCGCTACTTTAATATATCCATCTCGGGGGGATTAATTTCTTGTTCATACAGGGTATTGTTAAATTTCTTATCAAAAATGATAGGGGTGATGGAATATGCGATTCTAAGCAAAAGTTCATATGAACATGGGTCTGAATTTGAACGATAACTGAGATATGAACAGAAATAAAAATACCGCCACTAAGATCAACAAGTTAATAACTCACTTTATACAACATCTAGGATGATGAAACTTGGAAAAATAATAGGGTACATAAGACTGAGTCTACCGTTAAAATTTGAACGAATTCCAACGAGTAGTTTCCGAATTACGCACTCAATATCGTAACACGTGCTCACATGTGTACTAAACACCACCATGTGAGTACTAACCACCACCGGAAACATACTCGTTGGAATTCGATCAAATTTTAACGGTAGACACAATTTTATGTACCCTATTATTCTTCCAAGTTTCATCATCCTAGATGTTGTAGAAAGTGAGTTATTAACTTGTTCATCTTAGTGGCGGCATTTTTATTTCTATTCATATCTCAATTATCGTTCAAATTCGGATCCATGTTCGTAAGAACTTTTTTGCTTAGAATCGCATATTCCATCAGCCCTATCATTTTGGTGATGAAATTTAACAACACCCTGTATACAGGGTATTTCTGAATGGTCTGTACAAACTTTCAGGATATGTTCCAGGGACCAAAACAAGTAGAAATTATCAGATGAACATGGATTCGAAAATGCTTCTTTTTATAGTTATAACGGTTTGAAAGAGTCCTGCAGTAGAAGAAATTAGCGTTAAAGCGTGTAGGATTAGCAGCTGTGTGATTTACTTCGACGGTATAACAAGATAATAAACTTGCTATAGTAAGTGCTCAAAATGGCTTCCATTAGATTTCCAGGAAGCCTGTGCACGTCGCCGCATGGATTGGCGAACCCGTTGGAAAATACCAGTTGTATGACAGATGATGTTGCAGCCATCCGGGAACTGCTGACGAAGAGTTGCAACATCTGGTACTGGGGCAAAATAAACAAGAGCTTTCAAACTGTTATAATTCCAGAAAGAAGCATTTTCGGCCGTATGTTCCTATAATATTTTCTGCTTATTTTGGTCTCTGGAACATACCCAGAATGTTTGTACAGATCATTCAGAAACTCCCTGTATATTTATTATTTCACTGTTGCTTTGTTATCTATTCAGTTAAAAGCAACATCATCTTGAGTAATACCGTTTTTATTAATTGATTTAGCAATGACAACATTAAGAAAACCATCCATGCCTAATAATGTGAGGAATTTGTTTGCAGCTCAACAACTTTGTCCTTTTGTTGAAGGTATTACCTTTTTTTATTCGGCATAATATGACTAAAAGCGGATGGATGTAAAATAAATTGATAATAGCATAGTTTCAAATGAAATGTTATAGATTGATCAGAAACCTAAGCTCAAAATAAGCATGTGTTGCAAATCCTTTGTGTGTAAATTAGATTTATTTTTAAAGTTGCTTTTTAAATTAAAATAAAATTTAAATTGTCTAAAAATCTTATGTGGATAAGGCCGATGATTAACTTAAGAATAAAATAAAACTCTTTTTCCACAACGAAACAG
>JAHWFO010005128.1:27525-59620 GCA_023313115.1 Rhysida immarginata | reverse complement strand
CTGTTTCGTTGTGGAAAAAGAGTTTTATTTTATTCTTAAGTTAATCAAAATAAAATTTGAACACAATTACTTTTTGGGGTTTAAAATTTCTTTTTAAGATTTCTCAAGAAAATGTCCATTACATATTGGGATATGAAAACAGTGAATTCATAGAAAAAATTGAATTTTTGTAAACGTATGAGAGACTAATCGACATACTTATATTTTTTTGGAAAAATTATAACAATATCGACTTAAAATGTTATTTACTATTTAATGCTTATTAAACAAGTAAATGAAATCACAAAAATAGTTTATTAGAAAAGATAACTAAAAAGGAGGGAACCTCTAATCCACAAGGAGAAATGAAATACTGGATACGAATTTCGGCTACCAATTTTACTTTTTTACTTTTGTCTCTCGCCGTTGAAGATGGCTACTTGGTAGCCGAAATACGTATCCGATATTTCATTTCTCCTTTAGAGGATTCCACTTTTTTTGTTGTTCCATTACTGAGTTTTTGCTTAATTTTTGAAAAAGATAACCGTTTTAAAATTTTAGGAAATAACTTCATTTTATATAAACTGCAAACCGAGAGGAGGTTCATATCCATGGTCTATTAGAAATATTATTCATTTTAGGTTCTGAAAAAAATTTTGTATACTCGTTCCTTTTTTATAAAACATCTCAAGTTGTAAATAATCACTATCACATAATAATAATTTCATCACTATCAATTCTGACAGTCTTTGCGAATTAAAATTCTGATGAACGGGTAAGATGTCCTTTGAACGGGTCAAATTACACGAGAAATAATTTTCAAGCAACCAAACAATATAACAGTTATGTGACTTTAAATATATTAAAGCATTTTACTATTGAAGAAACAACTTTCAGATTTTCAAATTATTGATAATCTACAGTTGTAGTAAATTTAGATACTTGATATCGTCCTTGAGTAAGTATTTAAATATTTAAACAAGTTATCTGGTGATGGTAAGTTTTATCTCTTCCATGATTATACTTTTCTTTTAATGAAATAATCTTTCACTATCTAATCGAATAGATAACTTTCAAGTCCATGTTAACTACATAAAATAAACAATACAGTTTTTGAATATCAGTTACTGTTATAAGAATAAAATAGAAGCAAAACTGCTTTATTGATGAGTTTCAGTTGCTTTGGGTTTTTAATGATAAAGTTTTAAATCTTTTGGTAGCATTCGCTGTGTCTTAATTCAGTTGCCTAGTTTGTCATTATAATTATTCATTAATTTTTTTTCGCGGAATTTTAAGTGAAACTTTTGGCGTGGAGAAAACTTATATTCCTCCATAGAAAATATCTCTTAGGCAACAGGTGTGTCGTCACAAGAAAGCCTGGCGGGCAACATTCCTCCTCTTGGCTTCCGTTGTCTGGCAACGGCTCCTTTGGAGTCACTTTCTATAACAAGTTGTCCACTCGAAACAAATTCCATATAAGACAAAGGAAGAGAAAATATTGGATTTAGTGAAAATCTTACAATTTATAGCTTCAGATGTAATATTATTAATTAATTCAAAACATACATGTCTCCTTTATAAAGATTAGAAATTCAAAATAAAATTATAAAATCTTAAAGTTTACCAAAATGAGAGTTTTGTAGAGGATGAGTTCAAGTCCTTGAAAAAAAGTCAACGATTGAAGAATTATACTTGTAGAGGATGAGGAAAACGTACTGAAGAGTATAGTGTTTGTTAATGTCTTGAAGATATTGAATAAAACAAATTTTTCATCTTTACAAAGGAGAAATTTATGTTTTCAATTCATCAATTAATAATATTAATTTACTCCTGTTATTTAAAAATGTATTCAGAGGTAAAAATTTCAATACTTTCGAGGCGCGTAAATTACAATATCTTTGGAAAAAAAACTTTTTAATTTTTTTTTTCATAAATGCGTTGCGAAATATTATTTACACGTTTTCGTAAAAATGTTTTTCTTTTGAATATTGTGGCTCGAAATCTTTTATCACCTATCAATTGTTTTGCAGTCGCCGTTCTCCTCGCTGATAAGAGAATTCCACTAATCAGTTTCTGTAATCTCTCATGTTAAATTGCTTCTTTAATCATTAAGACCATTTATAGTATAACACTTTAATTTTTCTTAAATATCCTCCAAGAACAATTACTGTACCAGCGAAAGCGGCGAAACGATACCACAGGGGAAGAAGCTCCACCAGAATGCTCAATGATGCCTTACTCATCTTCTGAGCTTGAGATGGATAGATCTGGGAAGATAATAACGGATAGTTTTAACTAATTTTTACGATTTATTTACTTCCCTATTTTTAAACTGAGATGTTTTAACTTATTTGTTTAGAAATTTTGTTTACTCATGCAGATGTCCATTAATTTGTATTGTCTTTTTTAATCCTTCCTCGTTTGTAGCTTTCGTTGCAACCTGTGATTTCTTTTGTGTTAGACTATTGGTATGTTCATGTTTTTATTGTCGATCTTGCGATTTATTTAATTTTTGGGGGATCTTACGTATAGTGTGCTCATGGCCATTGCTATTGATGCGCCCATAATTCCAATCAACCAACTTAAATATCTTCCCACATCATATTTTTAAAAAGGTTTGCTGATATTTCTGGTTACTCGACTTCATGTGCAATATTGATAATTTTAATCGCTCGCTTAAGATTTCTAACTGGTGTTATCTGATTGGAAGAGCGATGCTAAGAAAAATGTGTTAGGAACATGTAGAGGAATTATTTATGCTTTTCAAAGTTTGAATTAACGGCGAATCTATACGAATAAAAGGATGACAGTGGATGAAGCAAGGATTGTGGTTAGAGATAAAAATTCTTGATGATATTTGATTTCAAGCCAAGTCTAAAGTTCTTTCTAAGTGCTGTCAATCCTTTCAGGGGGATTATGGTGTGATGTTGTTTTTGTTGATGATGACGTCTAAAGGCGTCATTATTTATTAACTTAATTCCTGACCACTTGCTCGTTGAACTTAACACTCAACCACGAGCATACCATATTACAATGAGCTTAAAATGGCTAGACATACTAGATTTATAAATACCTTTTTAAAAAATAGGAAATTAAATTAATTAACTTTATTGCTTCTTAAAATACTCTCTACATAATCGTAGGATAGAGCAAAAAATTTGTGTAAACTGGACACGCATAACATACTTTTACATGATGCATAAAATTTATAATTCTTAATTTAAAAAGGTTATTAACAAATAATATAAAACTGCAGAAAGTTATTTTATTCTTGTTTTGATCAAATATCTAGCTTGTCAGTACTAGAACATCATAATGCCAATGATACTATTAATACTACCAATTAGAAAAATCCTCAACAAATAGCTTTTAGAATACAGAGTCCTTCTTTTTCTTATGCAAAAAAAAGAAATTTGAGTCCTCTGCGATTCCCTGAATCTCCTGGCATGGCGGAGGAGAGCATGTCAACAGATGAAGAAATTCTCTAAGTTTGTTACTAATTTCCAGGTGTTTGATATGTATTGAACGTGTCGAGCGAAAGCTAAGGGTTGGTGGCAGCATATGTTCTGTTGGACCCAGGCGACTTCCAGTGCTCAAATTGCCGGAATGTGAATTTAATTGAATAGTAGGGTTTTGTCCACCCGTTTCAGCGACGGAAAAATTTCAATTCATGAATGGTTCTTCGAGAAAACGAGCAAGGTAATGACAGGCCTAACACAGGGCTGTCCAAGGTTTCTGTCCGCGGGTAATTTTTTTTTAATCAATAAATTGATTTTCTCGAATATAATATGTAAAAAATGTAAAAAACCTCGTATCTTCTTTCCTTTCTCATCATTTCCGAACGTATGATATATCACATGCCCGTATGTTGCCATAGTTCTAAGGACCAAGTGACTGCCACCCCCGCAAATCCGATCCCACTGGAACAATTGAGCCTAAACTTCATAGTAATGTAGATCTTTCCTAGAGGAATCTGGATACTGGATTTTACGCCTTTACGTACCTAATAAGCACATAGATATATGTTGCCCTCTCTGAATCCCACCCCCGTAATTCCGACCCCCGTATACCAATCAAAACCAAACAAAATAGTGCAGATGGACATGCACATAATAAGCTACATTCCGAATTTGAACCTTCTACCTCAAAAAAATGTATAAATATGACACTATTTTTCAATTTAGTCCCCATCTTTTCGATGTATTACCGCCACCGAGTCGGGAAGGAATGGATACCTCGGGAAAAAAATCTTCATATAATGGAGATCTTGATTATAGGAATCTGCATACCGAATTTCACTCCTTTATATGCATAAATACATCTAGACCTTTTGGTCCCCTCTAATTTTCACCCCCAAAACTCCGACCTTAGTGGGCTAATCAAAACCAAACTAAATAGTGAAGGTGCACATGCCCATGGTAAGCTACATTCCGAATTTCAACCTTCTACCTCAAAATATGTAGAAATGATGAAGGGTGATTCAAATCGTGTGTAAAATCAAACCAATAAGTAGCTCCAATTTTCCGCTACTTAATAAGCTTATAGATTATGAGCGTCAGAGTAAGGAAGGTAAGTAAGGCTAGAGCGCTCATGGCCATAGGAAAACGCCACTAACTGTGCAGAAACAAAGCAGCCATCTTGCCACTGGCAAAAAGAAGCATTGGACTCATTGAAGCCACATAGGAGCGAGCAGAAATGTGGAAAAATTTGTAAAATTATTGGAATAAACGACTAAAATGGGTTAACTGGACCTAAAATAAGGAACAAATTGACTAAACAATTCTGTTCCATCATCAATGAGACTTTTTATTTCTGCCCTTTTTCAGGATTGTATATATGTGAGGTTGTAAATATTGTATATACGTGTACTTTCTTATTGTATATATAATGTACTTATTGTAGGTGTGTTATAGGTGTAATGCATCATAACAAATGTAATATTTTGTGTAATGTTCTTCTTCTCTGCATTTATTTATTGCTGCTAACTGCAATAAACTATTCAATTGTGTAAAGAACTTTGAGTGGAAAATTCTCTATCTACTACTTAAAATCGTACTTTATATCAGCTTATATACTGCTAGAATTGATTAACTGATCAATCCAATTGTAGACATAACTTACACTTGATAGGGTTTTTTTTTGAAGGATAATTATTTAACTAAGAGTAACAGTTGTCAGACCTATAATGCCGCAGTATTTAATATGTTATGCATATCTAAATTTAGTACAAGTTCTCCAGGTGAATAAATAACTATGAAGTAGCTTGATGCTTAAAAAACTCAATACAGGTAGTGCAGCCTTACTAAGCTTTTGCCAGTGGCAAGATGGCGGAACCTTAAATAGGATGATCCTTAAATAGGTCATGAGCGCCCTGTGATTATGAGCACTTGAGCAATCGTATGTCGACAAAGCGATTTCACGTGCGCGCGCTGATGTCAATAATGCTTAAAAGATGAACAGAAAGTAACAATATATTCCTTCTTGACAAATCGATTGTTATATGACATGCCAGTATCTTTGAATTCTTTACACTTACTGTTTTAGCACGTGAATTCGACTTGAAGGGGTCCACGAAAAATTCTGAAAAGTTGATACGGCCGAGCTAGGACTTTGATGGTCATATTTTTTGAGAACAGAATTTGAAAAAGTAATCCTTTTTCAAGTTATCGTGCAAACGGCTGCCGGACGGCCGGACGGATAAACGTACAGACCAAGGGCGCATTCTTATGAGTAGCTTTTATGCTAAAGCTCCTAAAAATAATCACAAAGCCGATCTAATTTCTTAAGTCATATTCAAATAATTAGCTGAACAGCTGCAATTTTAAGATTTATAAAACCAAATTATCCAATTGCTGAACAAATGGAGCCATTTCAATATACACGTATGTCCAATCATATCATTTTTAAATATCACGTGTTGATTTCTTAACTAACGTCATTATAACTAACATTAGATCATCCTTCTAACATTAAAGAAACATACAAAACTTTATATTGTTTCTAATTTACATGTATATGAAAACTGGATGCCTTGTATGGAAGTAAATTTAAAAAGTAGGATATTTTCTGTCGATACTGTTTTTCAAACTCAGCTAATCAATTCATATTTTATTTTTTGATAAATAGCAATATACATATCTGAATAGGGGAGAGTAGGCTAAAATGGAATACTTAGGAATTGACACTCGTATCTCAAAAAAATCAACCAAAAACAACAAAAAAAAAAACCAGATGAACTTTAAATCTACTGTCATGATGAAAGTTCAAATCTTTATTTTTGAAATAAATTACATAAACACGCAGATGTCGACAACAAATATTTTTCTTTTTAAGTTTTTTTTTCCTAATATCTCAAACGTCCCATTTTATCCACATGATTGGATAGATAATGAAAACAAAGTGAACTAATAAATAAAATCTAGGATATAGGAGAGAAGGACGAGACACAAAAACCTTTGAATACAATATAAGCTTATAATAGTTATTAATTAAAAATTAAAATAAATAAATCAAAATAAAAAGCTGACGTTTCGGACAGAGACTATCCTTTATCAAAGCAAAAAGGATAGTTCTCTAAAAGCAAAGAGAATATTAGAGAATTATCTTGAAGAGACTTATATATAGTTAACATAAGGAGTAGTAAGACGGTATTGGCTGAAATACTATAAAGGACGTGCTGGGAGAAGAGAAAAATGCAATAGGATAACACACAGAGAATTAAAATGACAGAAACTATAAAAGAGTTTAGGAATGATATACTCCTTCGCATATAAGAACTCCGAGTTAAAGGCTACTGCCCGACGGAGCTACCACACGCAGATCCGACTGAAACTAAAGAGTACAGGGACGGACACTGAAGAAGAAAATTTGGAAAAAAAACATTAAAAAAGAGGACATAATGGAAATAAGGTCTTTTCTTATTTGGAAATTTAATTCCCTAACCTCTAATGGCATTGACCTTAGCAAAGGCACCATTCCTTCATTACCTTTCCCATATTCATGTCCAACTTCAGGAATTCCCTAATTTGTCGCAGGCTTTTCTGGGCCCTTGACTTTCTCTTTCTCTTTTCTCAGTTATTTCCTCTTTTTTAATGTTTTTTCATAATTTTCTTCTTCAATGTCTGTCCCTGTATTCTTTGGTTTCAGTCGGATTGGCGTGTGGTATCTCCGTCGGGCAGTGGCCATTAACCCGGAGCGGTTATATGCGGATCCGAATGTATCATTCCTAATCTCTTTTATAGTTTCTGTCATTGTTATTCTGTATGTGTTATCCTATCGCATTTTTCTCGTCGCACTCTTATCACCTCCTATTTGTCCTCTTTCTTGTCCTATCCCAGCACGTCTTCGAGTTCATTTCCTGGCCTTCCATTTGTTCTCTTCTAGTATTTCAGCCAATACCGTCTTAGTACTCCCTATGCTAACTACATGTATATATAAAACTCTTCAGGATAATTCTCTAATATTCTCTTTGCTTTTAGAGAACTATCCTTTTTGCTTTGATAAACGATAGTCTCTGTCCGAAACGTCAGCTTTTTATTTTGATTTATTTATTTTAATTTTTAATTAATAATTATTATAAGCTTATATTGTATTCAAAGGTTTTTGTGTCTCGTCCTTCTCTCCTATATATGTCTATTTTCTGGGAGAAAATTTGACCCAAATGCACTTTGCAATCCTCCAAAGAGATGAAATTTTTCCTATTTAGGGTATTCTGGGGAGGCATGGAAATCTGAAGGTAGCAGGTCGCCTATAAGGTAAGATATCCCAATCATGCTGCAAAATTTCTGCCGAAATCTTCGATTCTGGTTGCCCCACAGAAAATTGTAACAACTGAAAGTAAAATGAGGCAATTCAGTTGTAAGTACGGAACATCATAATTAATAAAATTATTAATTTAAATTCACATTTTTGAGAAACCGTTTGCAATTCAGATCCATACTGAAATTAATATTTTTTACTCACAGGAACATGTAGCCGACCTATGGGCATCCTATTGTGGAACGCTGTAATGAAAAAACTGCTGTTATTCAGAGTATTATTCTTTTGTAAATAACTGTTAACAAACGCTGTTTAATTTTACATCACGTATATCACTCTATCACTCTATATATATTCTAGTTTGTAAATATTAGTGTTTAGCTCCTTACTCTTCATAAATAAACTCAATTTCTAAAAAAAATGATTTCGATGCGCCGTTGAAAGTAGTATTTGTTTTTGTAATATGTTGATCTACAAAGACAAAAGAAATGCCTTCGTCCCTATCGCTTTCTCTAGTTTAAACATTCTAAGAAGGAGAGATTTCCTTCGAAGAAAAGGGAGAAGAAAGGCGAGAAATATAAAGATAACGGGACTGTTTGCAAAAGGTGGGCACCTGGGAGTGAGAAAAAGAGGAAAACATAACCCCCACTCCGGGAACTTCCCGTCCCTTGTGATAATAGACTAATCAATAACTGGTAAATATTTGGCAGTATATAAATCTCGTTCACAATAAGAGGGGAAATACGGCTCTGTGAATGAAATAAATTTCCTCATGTTTTGAATAAGTATTTTGAAAAAAAAATGAAATTTGAGTTAAATTGAGTGTGGATGTTCATATCAGTCTCCGCTTACTAGCTTTTATTTTTAGAAAAAAATTATGACGTAATTTGTGGTAGTGTTTCACTGCTTCCTTAAATTTTGCTTTAATCATGTTCAGTCAAAGTTATGTTTAGTATTGTCTTCTAATTTGCTTGTCATTTTACAAATATTGCTGCGAATGGAACAACGCAGCGAACTTATCTTCTTTTATTCTTGTTCTCTTATCGTTGCTTTTTAATCACCTATTCGGTAGAGAGAGATAAGGGGCTCTGGAGCCATGATTAGATATTCTGCCTAACAAAATATTTTCTCAAATCCCTATGTTCTATTGAAAAGCGTCATCTGCGTTGTCTCGAATTAGCCTCACTTCGCATGATCATAAGCTTCTCAACTCAAAAATAAATAAATTGGAAACTATAAATTCATAGATTGCGTCTGAAATATATCAATTCATTATTATTTAAAGAGGGAGAATTCATAGTGATGTTTGAAAATAAAATAATTTTTAATTTGCAGTTTCAGCAAGTTAATGCAAGATGGCGAGATTTATCCAAAATTATCTTTAATTCTTAAACACTAGTGGCATCTAGTGATTTAATTCTTTAACCTTATAAATTATAATTGAATTATCTATGAAAAAAAAAGAAACTGAATATCCCATTTTATCATCCTTATCCCCTCAAAAATTTACGATTCGGCTTTACGGTAAGATGGAAAGTATTTAACTTAAAAATAGAAACTGATGGAAAATTTGGTTTCATATTGAAAATTCACTAGCAGAATTGCAGATACGATAAACAGATAATTTGTATATAGGGTACGAATATATATTCGTATAAAGAACAATGTTTGCAAATAATCAGGTAAACAGGGCAACTATCAAATAACATTGATTTGTTTACAAATGTGCTTATTTGAATATAATTATAATTTAATGGCATAAATTTGGTTTTTAACTGATTCATTAATTCAAAAAATGCATTTGGGTGTATGCGCAACAGTTATATTTTGCGTCAAAGTTGAAAATTTCATTTATGTCTTTTAGAAAATATTGCATGGTAAATATTGATAAAGGTGCAAATACTAAAACAGTTTAATCAATCTCATATTCACTTAGTGCAGACTTGTTGACATTTTGTTTGTAATCCAAAGAAAAAAAATAATTCTTCGAAAAGACAGACTTAGCTTGAAATCACACACTGGATGAAAACTCCAACAATCGGCTGAATTATCCTATCCTAATGCTGAATAAACAGTAGATAAAAAATAAAAAAGCTATACTATTGTTTGCGATATGCTGAAGAACAATTTTGTAAAGTGATTGCCTTCCACTAATACGTAAAACATGCTTTCGTATGAATATTAGAATAACATCTATGAATTGGTTATACAGAGTGCCCCAACGGTACATGTCCAAAATGAAAAATTGACTAGAGGACCTCAATACTAATCAGAGTCACTCCCCTGTATGTTATCCGAAATGTTATTATTATGGAGATATTAACGATTTTGTGATTTTGTTACTAACCCCTATCTTATTCCGTTAAAATAAGTGTTTTCAGGAAGGTACACCGTTTTGAGGAATATGGTCAGTGGAATTTTATTCTTTGGGCAGTTTAGTATTAAATTATTGAAAAATGGACGAATCGCGTCCATAAAATTTTTCGGAACTCAAGGTTAAAGTAGGAAGTTCTGAGTTGTTGTGATGTTTCAGAAATCTTTGATGACGAATCTAAACAAAATAAATCAAGTCAGCAACACTGGTAAATATTTTAAAAACTTCTCTATTTAATAGACTGTCAAAAAAATGTGCCTCTACGCCATGATTAAATACTTCCCCTTTCCCCAAGCCTGATTGGAGATTTCAGCACAATCTCCGAACTTATTGATCGTAGTAGTAAAAAATATTTAAATACAAACCCATTATTAACCACATTCCCATAAGGAAACGTTTCGAATCGTGTAAGCATGTTGCAAAATCTACTTCGATAGGGCATAAAAAGATGACTAAGGAAAATATCTTACGTGCAATGAGCCAGTGGCAACGGAGATATTTAATTGAATCACATACACAACTTGATTTGGATGGAGACTTAAATTTTCAATTTGTTGGTTAATCTTATGAACAAATGCAAGTTTAACGTAGTTTACTTAATATTAATCAAATCTTGTTTCTTTGAATTTTATGAGTATTTTACGACTGCTGATTTTGTGTCATAACTTGAATTTCTGATCTACGTTGCTGATGCCTTAAATATATGCTGATTGTCGTGATATACAGGGTGATTACAAAGGAACTTCACACTTTTAAAAATTTATTACATCAAAGCTATTCAGAATATAGACACACCACATACGGATTCTTAAAGAAAAACTCTTGAAGTTTATTGCGACACAGTTAAAGATGTTCAATTTGCCCCCCTGTCGTGACACGGCATACATCAATGCGGTAGTCGAATTCGTTCCAAAACCCGCATTAACATGTCTCCATCAATCCCACGTATCGCTACCGTAATGCGTTCTTTCAGCTCGTCTAGGTCACGGGGTAGGTGTAGGGTGAAGACCTTGTCCTTTACACACCCCCATAAAAAGAATCACAAGGTGTGAGGTCGGGGCTCCGCGGTGGCCACTTTGCAAGTTCCAGGTTATTGTTTGCTCGACCAATCCACCGCTGTGATTTCTTTATATGGGGGTGTGTAAAGGTCTTCACCCTACCCCTTCCCCGTGACCTAGACGAGCTGAAAGAACGCATTACGGTAGCGATACGTGGGATTGATAGAGACATGTTAATGCGGGTTTGGGACGAATTCGACTACAGGGGGGCATATTGAACATCTTTAACTGTCACAATAAACTTCAAGAGTTTTTCTTTAAGAATCCGTATGTGGTGTGTCTGTATTCTGAATAGCTTTGATAAATAGTTAATAAATACAACTGAAAAATAAAAATATATAAGTATAATCAAAATAAAACTAAAAAATCAAATAAAGAGCTGACGTTTCGGATAGAGCCTATCCTTTATCAAAGCAAAAAAGGATAATTCTCTAAAAGCAAATAGAATATTAGAGAATTATCCATTCATCGAATAGCTTTGATGTAATAAATTTTTTAAAGTTTGAAGTTCTTTTGTAATCACCCTGTACAATCGTCACGCCCACAAACGATTATTTTATCATGATTTCTGCCTCCTCGGCTTCTTACTTTCCATACTTAAGCGACAACATCATCTTCAATTTGTCGGTACAAATCGCATATTTATTGGTCGCGAACTAATCTCCTCATATTTTTGCAAAGTTGACTACTATCAATTCTTTTATTCAATGGTTAAGTGACAGATTTTAATATGGGAGAACCGTCGATTTCTTTTTCCTGGTAAACGGGGTAGTGAAGGATCATTATTCCTGTCTTTTTCTCTATCTGCTTTTTCCAAATGATAATGTTTATACGTGCAACAAAGAAATAAATATTTTATACAGCACAAAAACTTTTATTTATTTATCAATGGACGAGCCTACAGAATCATGAACATCGGTAATAATGAATAAGGGCTTATTGACGATAACTAAAATACGAGATAAACAGCCTCTCCATGTATCGGTTAAACACTATCTATGCTTAAGGTGCATCTCCTTACACACATCTGTGCTCACAAAACGACTCCTGAAAGCTTTTTTCCGTATCTAAAATCCTAAAACGAATGTTTTGTATGACGCAAAACATTAAAATTATTACATCATCCGTAATGATTATTGCATCATTCGTCACGCTTTTTTGGGACGGAACATTATTCTGAACTGTAGAGAGGACCAAATCACTAAAAATATATTAAGCTTTCAAAGCACATAAAATTCAACAAGCATATAAATTATAAATTTGATGAAGACTTCGAAAATCATCATAAGACCTATAGTCCAAAGGCAAGTCGTGAAAATCGCTCCTCCTAAAATAGATCATGTGATCATGGCGTTGACTAAGTTCACAGCCAATCAGCGGCTGTCTTAGCCTTGTTGGACAGGCCTTTAATTTAGCGTTCATATTTCCTGCTTAAAGTGCGCTTCGCTCAACATGTCCTCAAGCAAAATGTCAAACAAGAAAGTATTACGATTCTTCTTAGAAAAATTAATTTCGCATTAATTGCAAAAAAGGCCCTTTTAGGGATCAACAATTTAATAGAAATTCATTTAACAGCAACCTCTGTATGAGGCATAATTTTACTCCAGCTGGTTTCCATGGTAACCCAGTGATTGTTAGTTCTCACGATTCGATTGTTGGAATATAAATGAACATTGATTGTTTCAGTATAATAAAGTATGAATTAAATCGTGAGTAATTAAATATGGAAAAGATTTACTCCAGTACACTATGTTTCATTAGTCTTCATTCAAAACACTGAAAAGAAAATTCATTTTAGCCTTTATTGTTACGCCCACGGTGTAAAATTAGGTTACACGAATTTGCAAGCCACCATCTGTTGTTGAATTGACGAACTAATTGAGCTAGGTAAAACAGGAAAAAAGTTGAGAAACACTGTTGCATAGGATATTTCCAAGAGTTCCTCCTTCATCAATCATTTATCAATATATTTCTGTACCTGTCAAAAAGACGGAGGGAACATATCGATCCTACTGTTTGGGCGCCAAGCTTAGCCAAACTCGCCTCTTTACATATTCATCTGGGGGGGGGGGACATGTTGACTCGACTCACATGCCTAAATTACAAAATCTAAGGATTTAAATGAACCCTAATAATAAAAGGAGAATGAACTAAAGCAAAGAATATTCAAAGGGATCCCGTGGAACTCTGTGAAGTGTTTTCAGTAAAGATGTTAAGACCCTTTGTTACGTGTTCAAAGTCATAAAGAAATAAGTGTTTATTAAAACTATTCTGGAGCAAGAGAATAGAAAAACACAAATATTTAAATACATAATTTTTCATAAAGTTTCTGCTCATTCTGATAGACTCTAACAGGCCAGTGCTATTCTAAAAATAACAACATAATTAAAAAAAATTTAATATTGGACCATTCCATATCAAGTGATCAAGAGGTATTTTAGGTACCATCTTCAATTTCATTGAAATTTTATCTAGTTAATGTTGGATGCATCTACAGATATTGTGCAAAATTTCACTCTCAAATATAGTATAGTGAGGGTGCCAGGGCCTCCTGAAAAAGGCCCGCTTCGGAATGCAACTGTGCGCACAAATAATTTGCCAAGTTTCAAGTGCTGCTGTTTTATTCTTTACACAGTGATTACAGTATCAAGATTTAGAAGTTTTTATTTTTAGTGCTATGGCATTACAAAGTGGGCATTCTCATAACTTGGAAATTAAACATTCTGGAAGCTTGTGTTTTGACAAGCCAATCAAGAATACTACTGGCTTTAAACTTCCAAAGTATCAGCTGCTGGGCTTGCTTAGTTTCAGAGATATGTGTCTTTGAACTTGCCATTTAAATTTTTGCAGCCAATTTTCCTAATTTAAAAGCCAAATACCACAAAACCTTTTTCTCCAATCAAGATCTTTTATTGTCATTGGAAAGAGCAGGTTTTTTGCTTCAAGAATCATCTTGTTTTACTTGGGGGTCGATTCCTGCAATGCAAGAAAATGTACTTCAAAAACTGCTTAGTTATGGAACGAGGCATGCTTCTTGAAATTGATATAAACGGAACCTGTTTGTCCTGGACAGCCAAACTGTCAACATCTACATTTATTATCATCAACCAAATAACTTTTATGTTATTCAATCATTGGATAATGAAATTAATGGTTATAAAAGTTTATAAAGAACGCTTAAAAAACAAAAATCCTTGCTTTGGTCTATGGTGGCAAAGCCGATACCAATTCACACTATTAATGAATTCTTCACATATTTAATCAAGGTGTAAATTGGTAACCCCATCGCCCAGGGGCCACGCCCGATGGCCAGGCAAGGCCAACTACGGGTGGGTTTCTTTACTGTAGGTTCCCAAGCCTAGTGAATGTGGATTACTTGCCATGGATCCCAGCCTACGGTTGGGGTTTCTTTCCAAGGATTCCAAACCTATTGTTGGGGGTTTTTTCAATGGATCCCAAGCCTATTGTTAGGGTTTCTTTCCAATGATCCCAAGCCTAAGGTGGGTTTCTTTATGGATCCCAAGCCGGAGTTGATACACTTTTCAGCAAATAGACGTCTAAATGATTGCCACACTGTTATTTATTATTTCACAATTGATTGAAATTTATTGTTTATGTTCAGTACAAGTGCTTCCTCCAAACTGTATTGCCTTCAATAGCTGTCGTAGTAGGAGCAGGAATGTTGGCTATAATATGCTGCCCAGGCATCTTCAAGGTATTTTTCCTAGAGAGCCAATCAAATGAGCGAGTAATTCCAAGTGGATGCATGAAACTGACCAAAGCATCATGCTCTTCAACTGAAACTTCACAAATATTGCCAATCCACCATTTGTTGTCATAAATACAGGCAATGTATTGCCCTGGCTGAAGATTAGCAACTGAGAGGGATGGTGAATCGATTACAGCAAATGGTTTCAGGGATGCTACAAATGATGTTGTATCATTGGAAACCCTGCTAATTCGAATTTGAGCTTCATTAATGGGCATAAAGTGGCAATTTTTACCTGCAACTGTACGGCAATCCTTAAATCTTTCTTCTTGACTGGCTCTGATTGTATCAATTTCATCTTTAGAAATGAAAAAGAACGTGATTCCTTTTATTTGTTGATTATAGTAGTCAAATAAATTTCTTCGTATCAAAATTTGGTCATCAATGGGGCGCTGAGGGCTGGCACGAGCTGCTAGGCATATCACAGTGCCACCAATACCATCACAAGGGGACTTACGTTGAATTGTAGCAAAAAAATTCCATTCTGGAGTGCAATTAAAGTCAGTTTGGCGATGACACAAATTTGCAAAATTCTTGTAGTGGGCTAAAATAGTGAATGTGCGCTACTTCCCCAACAAAATTCTTCAGGTATTTAATCAATTAATTTGATCATAAAAATTTTTTGGTTGATGTTAATAAATATAGATGTTGACAATTTGGCTGTCCAGGACAAACAAGTTCCGTTTATATCAATCTCAAGAAGCATGCCTCGTTCCATAACTAAGCAGTTTTGAAGGAATCGATCCCCAAGCAAAACAAGATGATTCTTGAAGCAAAAAACCTGCTCTTTCCAATGACAATAAAAGATCTTGATTGGAGAAAAAGGTTTTGTGCTGCTATTTGGCTTTAAAATTAGGAAAATTGGCTGCAAAAAATTTAAATTGCAAGTTCAAAGACACATGTCTCTGAATGACTTCGGTGAAAATCATGAATGTTTGCCAAAGGTGTGCACGAAACTGTAAATCCACCCATTTGGGTGAAATTGATTGGTTTGCCAAAACACAGGTTCCAGAAGGTTTCATTTCCAAGTTATGAGCAGCAAAATTCTGCTTTAAATTTTGCGCGGCAAATTATTTTGCCTACTTTGCAATGGCATAGGTTTGGTTTGTTTGGTATTAACGTCCTTTTCAACTGCCATGGTCATTTCAGGACGGCGTTATAGGGGCCGCAAATTTTGCCTCGCAAGGGTTCTTTAACGTGCAGCCGGCAAACGACTACACGGGACCAACGGCTTTACTTCCCTTCCGAAGGAAGTGCGTGATCTCAGGATTTCCCCCTGAAAAATCCTCGTCGTCCTCGGCCGGGATCGAACCCGCGTACTCGGGCATCAGCAATGGCATAGCACTAAAAATAAAAACTTCCAAATGTTGATACTTGACGGATGTAGAGAAGAAAGGCGAGAAACAAAAACCCTGGAATACAATAAATAAAGCGTCCAGGCTTCATAACCAGGCTTCATATCCAGACTTCCCTCCAAAATCTACTTCCCACCTCTCCCTAATTTGTCTCTATATATAAGCACTCCTTTCATTCCTTCAGGGTAGTTCTCTAATATTCTCCTTGATTTAGAGAACTATCATTGCTTTGACGAAGGACAGGCTCTATCCGAAACGTCAGCTTCTTTATTGATTATTATTTTATTTTTGATTTATTTATTTATTGATTATTTAATTATTTTTTATTTTGTTAAATATTTTTTATTTATTTAAATCTTGATACTGTAACCACTGTATAAAGAATAAAAAGTTGTCCTAAATTGCCAATTTTCAGGATATCAGATGCTGTAGTTCACATACAGCAACACTTGAAACTTGGCAATGTATTTGTGCGCACAGTCGCATTCCGAAGGGGAACTTTTTTCAGAAGGCCCTGGCACCCTTACTATATTACATATGAGAGTGAAATTTTGCACAATATCAGTAAATGCATCCAATATTAACTATACAAAATTTCAACGAAATTGGAGATGGTGACTTTTATCATTTTTTCAAATTTGGGACACTTGACATGGAATGGCCGTATTATATTACCATTCTTACAAGGAGTTACACTTAAACTACGTCTTTCCTAAGAGAACAACTCAAAGTGACTGCATATATTTAATTAAATTATCCAAATGTTAATTATGACAAATAATTTTTCTTATTTCAAAGAAGCAACTCATTCGTTCTTTTTTAACTAGAGCCGGCGGTGTAATTTAATTCTGCGCATTGTTGCATTTTTATCACCGTTTGGAGTGATCCAAACGAAAGTTAACTCTACCCAGATTTCGCATCACGCATTTTGTAGAATGGCATTCAGCCTAAAAACATTATCATTCTTTTTTTATAGGCATGGGAATCTTCCGCGGTTGCGATTTTTCTGCAATTTTTTTTTTCAATAAGAGTACGCTTCCTGAACTCTTTCCCTTTTTTGCTGCTTAGTTTATTAGCACCGATACGTACTTATTTTTTCACGTTGCGCATCCGTCCGTCTGTCTGTCTGTCCATATAAAGAATTACTTCGCTCTCCATTTAACCTTTTGGTAACTTCAATTTTATTCATTTAGAATTACGCCAATTTTATTCATTTAGAACCAGAGACTTCCTTAGAAACCATGCGTAATCCTAATAACTGAAGGTTTCTTTAGTAATCAATCAAATGCTTTCCTTCTCATTCTCGAATTCTATAAAAACCTTATCGGTCCTGAGCATTCGGTTGTCTGACTTGTTAAGAGCTTATGTTTTTTTAACAGTTTATGTTCAAAAGTTAAAGTACAAGTAAATTATAAAATACAATTTATATATGTAATCAAAATAAAAATACATAAAAATTGAAGAAACGTTTTATTTTATTAGTAGTAGTAGTAGTAGTTGCAAATATGAACCTGTTGAATTTTTTTATTACCGGTATTACCGGGAGATTTACCTTATCGGTATTACCGGTAATACGAAATCCGGTAATATTTGCAATCCTAGTCAGAAGTATCTTTTGGTCAATCCACAGGCATGATAATAAACTATTTTCATTTACGATCTAACTTTCATTGAGTAAAATGAAGTTTGAATTCGTAATAACGATAATTAAATTTTTTTCAGTGGTTGATACTTGATATTCGCAATCTTTTTTTTTTTTCAATCAGTGGTACTAAACAAAAAAAAAAATAAAAACGTAGCAATAACTGAGCGCACAATCGTGATTTCCTATTTGTATACCAGACATATTTTCTTGGTGATAAGGAAACCTTGAAATTTTGGCGAGGCCGTAAATATTCAGGTATCAATGGATCACAATGCTTCTTAACTTCATTTTACATTTTATTAGACGTTTATATATTTGTATATATTTATTTATTGCCATAAGGGTACTTTATATTACTTAACAAATTATGAAGCACCAGAAGCTGAGGTTTCTGGTAAATTTATTACTTAGAAAATGTTCACGATAAATAATTTTTTATTATTTATTTCTTGCAATAAAATGGTATTTTTTTATTACTTCACTTAATGAACGCATTTGTGAATCTGGGAAAATCCTTGAAATTTTGGGGCGGGCCGCAATTAGTATCGGGTTCGCCTCTGGCTTGTTATACGCTTATGTTCTTTTTAATAAAGTTATGAACATTTTTTCTAGTAATCAAACTTTGAAAAAATAATAAAATGTTCATTTAATATTTACAGCTGTACAAAATGAACGAGACCGAATAAGTTGCCGAAGACCAAGCTATGACGAACAGCTCAGTAATGGAAGTCTGGCGGTGACGACGCTCTACAACGCCGAGATGATGTCCAGACAGGTATCGCCATCTAGGATGCAGTCTCTCGTTTTACCTGAAATAACTACACCCCATTCATGATTAACGTTCAGATTAGGTTTCTGAAAACATGAATGTTATTCAAAACAGCGCATTATTCAAATACTGATATTCCCTAAATAGAGAGGTTAGGTTCCTAATGGTTCCAAATATTAGTAAACATGTCAAAAGAATTTAAAAATAAACAATATAAAATATTAATTTTTATTATTTTTTTATTAATTTTTTGTATAAATGTGTTAGTAAGCATGAAATTAGCAATCCCTCCCTTTTGGAGGCACGTAATACCGAAACTGAAAAAAGTTGAAAATTTGTAGAACAGTGCAACTACAGGTATTTTTCTGAATTAAACGATCGATGAAAAATTTTTAGACTTGTTTACAGTCTATGAAGACTCGTTTGTTGCTGCTGCACATTGAAAAATATTTCAGTGACGGCTGAATGCCTTTTTTTCTTCATTTCTTTATACATGTTTTTATAGCATGATGTGGAATTATTCATATACTTCGAATTGCTTGGGACTGCGTTCTTCATTGGGGTCATTTTTTGTAAGATGGCTATTGCATCCATAACCACTATTTAAACTGAGGTATTCAATCTCAGCTAGCTTCTTTGTGGTTGAAGCTCTTGTTGATGCAGAACATTCAAGAGTGTCCACTTGTTCCAACAGATCTTCAGTTGAAAGGTCTTCTGTATGGGATGCAAGAAGGCTTGTATAATTGCCTTGATGGGAAGGTTTTTCAAAGCCAAGTTGTCGACATCTGTATAATTGTCTTGTTGACTTCGCTGAAAAAGCGATTGCATTTTCCAAGCCCAAAAAAATCTTCAACTAAAAACGGACAGAGTTTGATTACGCTGGCTTAGCCCTTCTTACATATTTTCGATTGAATATTAACGAGCGTTAATAAAAAATAAAAAAAAAAAAAAAAGTAAGCGTTATTTGAAAAGAAGTTATAAAAAACGATTCAGCGTTAATAAAAAAAAGTTAATTAAGTAAGCGTTAATCAAGAGATAGAGTGTAAATAAAAAAAAAAATTGAAAAATTAAAATTATTAAATAGTGAAAATATGAGTTCAGGTAAAACAATATAGGCACCCGAACTATAGTGGCTAGAAGAATAGTGTGGCAACGGCTACTACTCGCAATGCTACATGGTTGATTCCCGATTTGATGATAGTAGCGGTGGCGCTGCAATCGACATAGATGCGAGTTACCCGGGAGATGAGATGGAAATCTTAGGATGAAGGAGGGTTTTTTCAGCTATATTTCGGGTGACTTAAGTTTATTTATAAAAATTTTATGTGTTTCAGGTAATTGTCTTCCACAGAACTTGAGAATACTCTTTAACGTTAAAATAAATGAAAAATATCTGCTGTTATAAATAAGTTGAATTATAAGATCAGAGATTGATGAAGGTATCCATCCTTAATAAGATAAAACATGGAATATGAGCCCTTCCGAGCCAGAGAAATTACATTTTGAGTAATTAATCATTAAACATAGATCTGCTAAATTAAGTCTAATAAAATATCAACATAAAATCTAATAATATAATGCTGTACACCGTACAAATGATAAAAAAAGAATTTTCACAGATGTTTCAGGAGAAAAAATTCAAGAGATGAGGCGTTCGCCCCTGTAACTCGGAAGTTCTCATATGTGGAATGCACAATATTGAAAAATATATAGATATACAAAAAGAATATCTTTTTTCATATAAAATTCATTTATCACATGAATAACAACCAAATTACTTTTTTATGTGATGATAAAATATTAAATATCAGATATTATAGGTTAATAGTTTTTTAAAAAAAATTCTTATTATTTTTAAAAAAAGGAAGATATATAATAAATTTGTATTTAAAGCTGTTTTGATTGAATTTCGTTATTTAAAAATTAGGACTTTATAAAAAATATTCTGAATTTCTTAGATTTTACATAAGAAAAAAATAACTGAGAAAAATAGACAGAAAAGTGGTTCTTGAAATTTTAGAATGCAATAATAAGAAGGGAAGGGCTGCTATTTTATTGCAAAACTAAAATCAGATGAAGAAATCAAAAAACGTATCTAAAGAAAATAATTCCGTGTGAAACAGTCGTGTATTTCACTATATGATAACTGAAAAAGAATAAAATCATTTGAAATTAAAAAACACTGCAAAATCATCTCTAAATTAAAAACAAAAAGGGGGGGAAGGTCGAAATATTATTAAAATGGTATATTATTTAATGTTCTGGAATGAAAATGAATAATAAATCAAATTTATAAATTTTACGAAGAAATTAATGGAGCCTTATTGATGTTTAGCTACTATGTTGATGTAGCTGCCATCTGGCGGCGTCATCATTCGAGGAATCAGATTTGAACGCTCGCTGCCACACTATTCTTCTAGCCACTATACCCGAACGATGAGAAACTAATCCCAACATGCGCGCCACTGTGTTAAAATCTTAAACTAGAGTCGGGAGAGAATAAAGCGTTAACAAGGAAGACTGTGGGTAAGAATTCCTGAAGTGGGCCCCTCAAAAATAAACATGTCATGAAATTTAAAACTTTTATTATAATTTGGTAGTACTTAATGAAGTATTAAAATTTCCAAAATAATTTTGAAAAATTTCCATTTGTTAAAAAATTATAAACAAATCTTTGTTTTTGGTACTTTTTTTTTTAAAGAATCATATTTCAAGCTAATTTTTTCAAATCTCTTTGAAATTTTAAAGATGACAAGTAAAAAGTATATATTTCAGAACAAAACATAAAAGAATGAGAAAAAGATTTTATGTGTAAAAAGAAAATAAATTTTTAAAAAAAATGAATATTTTTTTATTTTTTTAATGTTCTCAATCGATTTCAACAATTTTGCAATCTGTATTTATTAACGACTAGCTGATATACCCGACATTGCTCGGGGGTGTTTATTTGATGAAATTTTGCATATCTGAATTCGAATATAAATGAAAAACCCTTAATAAAATATATACCGTATATCTTCCAATAGTAGCCCACGGCGTCTATTTTTTCAACTGAATCACTAACCGGGCGTTTATTAGAGACCGGCATTTATTAGAGACCGGCGTTTATTTTAGCCGCTTTGGAGGCATGTCTTTTTTTTTAAACAGAATATGGTACAGTAGTACGCATTAAACAGCCCTTACGAACAGGTTGCCTTGAGAACTAAGGACTGAATAGCAGATTGCATATGATATCGAAATTCAAAGCAGTGTGCTGGGAATCCCCTCAAGCCCGTGTGATACGTGAACCCCGAAAGCGGCTCACGTGAACAGCCGTGTGTAGGAAATCCCCGGCGTTTATTAGAACCAGCGTTTATTTAGCAATCTTAATTTTGAAGCCCGGCGTTTATTAGAGACCGGCGACAATAAGAGACTAGGCGTCTATTAGAAGATATACGGTATTCGCTTTGGAAAAACGAAAAGAATTCTTTAAAGTGCTCGCACTGGAATTTTGTGTCCAGTTGGGTTAGCCCAGGAAAATTCGACATTGCACCCTTAACATTTTAGAATAACAAAGAAAGGCTCCTATGAGTGTTGAATTATATACTCAACAAGTTCTTTTCAAAATTGTTGAATTCGATTGAGAACATTAAAAAATATTCATTTTTTATTAATGATTTATTTTTTTTACACAAAAAACATTTTTTCTCATTCTTTCATGTTTTATTATAAAATATATACTTTGTACATGTTATCTTTAAAATTTCAAAGAGAATTGAAAAATTAGCTTGAGATATGACTTTTTAAACGAAAAATTACCAAAAAAATGTATTTGTTTATAACTTTTTAACAAATGGAAATTTTTCTAAAATATTTTGGGAATTTTAATGGTTAAGCCCCATTTGGTCGCCTTATAATGGTTAAGCATTTTAATGGTACTGCCAAATTATTATAAAAGTATTAAATTATACGACATGTTTGTTATTGAGGGGCCCACTTCAGGAATTCTTACCTACTTTGTATATTTTGCATGTGTAGCTTGTATATTCCAATTAGAATGGAAGTATTGGGCAAAGTACAACCAAACAAACAAATAATTGCTGCATTGTAGGATAAATATATAAAACACTTCAAAAATTGGAAAGTAGTCTAAATTTTACTCTTTTCCGTTTCGTAAATGGAAGACCGAAAGGTACAATATTTTATTGAGAACAATGAAAATAAATATTTTCAGAGTAATAAGTGTGGTTGATAATTATACCTTAGTCATTGTCTGATTGTGGAAAGGAAAATGCTGTAATATATGATAAAATTTATAATTTTCTACATTTCTATAAAAATACATAATTTTGGTTAATAAAATTAATTATTATTATTATCCCTAATTGCAAATGATATTAAAGTAATTTCTGCATACATTCATTTTGCACTTTTTAATGCAGACATTAACAATCAAACATTTTTTTTTTGGTTAAAAAAACAAAACAACAAACCAAAAAAAAACCAGATAAAATAATGTGTAGAAATGATAACTACTATATTTTTGGCTATTCCACATTTGTTAAATACCGAAGAAGATTTAATATAAAACATAAATGAATTAAAAATAAAACAGTAAAGCTTGTTTGTCGAACTTATCCTGGTGATTATACAGGGTGTTTCATAATTGGTGTCCCATCTTTAGGTCCAAATAACGACTCAAGGGGAACAGATTGGGGGAAAATGAATATTTTTTATTTGGTTTTAATGCCCCTAATTCAGAATAAAAAACATTTCGCGTCCCTGGGGGTGAAGGGGTAAATTTTGAAAATTTTAATTTTGTAGGGGTAGGGGTTAGACCCCATGTGTTATTTAGAAAGTTGTAGAGCATCACGTAAAATTACGTTGGGATTTTAAAATTTAACCAAAGAAACCATTACGTTTTTCTTTTTTGAGTAAGTTTTATTTTTCTTAATTAGCAATAAAATATGTAATCTGGTTCTTCCCTCTCACTTATTCTGTCCTTTTACCCTTTGCAGAATCATGATGGAAATCTGGCCAACAAAAAAGTGGCTAACATCAATGATGTCTGCGAGTCCATGAAGCAGCAACTACTCATCTTAGTCGAATGGGCCAAATACATTCCAGCTTTCTGTGAACTTCCTCTCGACGATCAAGTAAGTGCAAGACAAAAGGGTACTTCGCTTGAATTTTTGGTGATATAATAAATATTTCTCTTGAGATCCATTTCATTAAGCGATGCTAATTTTCGCTAACAGCAAAATATTTCATTAACTTCTAGCTGAAGAGCTGAAGTGGGCTAAACTGCATTGCTTTCATAGGATTTAGCTGGTTTAGGAGGGAAGTATGGTTTTTGGAGGCAAATACACAGGCTGATCAATTGAAAGTGAACACCCGTGATACGAAACAGACGCTATATTAACACCGTGTCTATCCACCTTTTGCGAGTCTGATGTTGTCATCTGACTCCGTCAGATGTCTCACTGTGCGTCCGCAGCAATGCCCACAGCCATGGATGAATGAAGATCATGCCATAGCTCAGTGCCTTGGCTTGTTTCTTCTTTTGTATTTACTTTACAATTTGATATTTAATTCAGCATGGGTTCGTACTATGCAATTGTTGTCTATTCAAACGCTCAAAAAATCCTTAGAAAATGTAGAGAGGAAGAATGTAATTGAGCATCGAAGAATATGTTTTTAGTAAGTGCGTGATCTCAGGATTTCCACCTGAAAAATCCTCGTCGTCCTCGGCCGGGATCAAACCCGCGTACTCAGGCATCAGAGGCGATCACGTAACCACTGAGCCACCGAGGCCGATAAACACTTTTGATTCAATAAAATAATTGTAAATGTCGAAATATGAAACAGGTGGCCACTTCACATCGCACTTTCTGAAGAATTAATTTATGTTCATAATCTGAAATAAAATTATAAACAGGTTTTAAAGTAAGCAAATAAAGACATATTTACAAATGCTGTCTAATTTTTTTACCGTCATGCTGCGTTGAAAATAGACTAAAAAATGCAATCGCAACTCGACATAAAATGTAACTCATCTTCATCACTTGCCGCCAAATATTAAAATTAGAGCAGGAACGTTTGTACACAATATCCGATTTTTAGGTATTTTTAATTAACGATGCGACATTATAGGCAGTAATGCTAAAATTTAAGAGTGGTTGAGAGGAATCAGAAGACCCGAAAGCTCAGAAAGTAGCCACCGTATGTGTAAACATATACGATGGCTACGCTCAGAGGCATGTTGTAATGGCAAGTAAAAAGGTGGATAGGGCGTACTGTCGCCTTTTGCCCTAAGCCTTACGTCCACGCGACGTGGCATGCTCTCCATCAGTTTCTGAGAGCAAGCAACCGGTATTTTTGCCCATTCCGTGATTCGTCGCTCTTTACACTGGGCCACACGACGCTGGGCGTTTACAGGGGTATTGCTAGGCTGTGGGCAGCACCCCGACCGTTGTGCCCTAAGGCATGGGGCTCCGACGAATCGTTATGGTACTGCCTGCTGGAAGTCCTGCCGCCGTTGTTCTGCTGGAACAGCCCTGTTCTGCCGTACCAACCGAATTAATGTTAATAAAAGGAAATACAAATACGACGAACGCTGAAATTCAAATCTACATAGTCGATGAATAGACCCGACAGAGACGCATCTGACATCGATAAATAGGGTGCACATTTGACAGAGGCTCATTATGATCAGAGACTACAGGGTGAGCATAATTAAATATCACATTTCAAAAAACTAATAATGAATACTCTTGAAACAATGGAATTCTTTTGGGTAATTAAAAAAAAAAAAGTTCAAAACTTTCCACACATCACTTATAGTATACTTGACATGTCCCTTCACTTATTTTGGAGATAAAAGCAGACAAAAGCTGAATGCGTTTCCTTCTGCACATGAGAAAGTAGGATATTAAAATCGTAATGTCTCTTTTAATAAAAAGGTCACATTCTTTTTGTAAAGTAGCTTTACCAGAACAATTTGCCACGTATGGCATCTAAAGAACCAGTCTCTTCAAAGTTTAAAATAATTTTACGTAAGCCGCTTATGACACTCCTCAGAACTGTTAACGCAGAGAACGGAAATTAGTCGATAGGCAAATAGTGGAGGAGATGGCTATAGCGTTATGGGAAGGCAGAACGTCTAGCGTTGTTGAACATACTGTTTTATAATTTCAGCTCGTAGCACAGAACGAAGAACAGCAATTCACTTCACGTAAAGAAACATTTTACATTTTTACAAAAGCTATGCAACTGTTTCTCCATACGCTGAAGATTCCATGTCGTGAAAAGAAGAAAATCGAGAGTAAATTGGCATGTTTTCTTCACGTGCTCATCACAATATTTACCAAAAGTCATTCGGATAATAGAGGGTCCGGTTATTAAGGGTAGTTAATACTGAGTTAATTCTTTCCAATCCAAGTTGTTACGACTGGTAATGTTATATTTATAATTGAAGTAGTACACTGGTTTTAATAACAGATGATTGTCAATGCTCTTCTTTAGGTTTCTCATTGTTGTGCCAACTAGCTGATAGGCCCGGAATTGCTCGGGCTGTTTGTTCGATGTAATTTTCCATTATAGAAGCTGAAATTTAAGCTATGGTCTCTTAAATCATTATATAGTAATTTTACTTCTATAAACGAAATTAGTTAATAAAATAATATTAATATGTCAAATTAAATTTACAATAGTACAAAAGTTATAACTAAATTAAAGTGCGCCGTCTGGCCTCGCCATCTGGTGACATACTTTAAAAGCAAGTCTATTCAACTTTTTGATAAGACAGTATCGCCATCTAGTGACATCCTTTGAAAACAAAAGCCTATTCAACTTTACGAAAAATAAGAATAACATAAAAATTGATATAAATCCGGTATAAAAAGTACCCTACGCAGAGCACAGTGACACTAACTACATACATGGAAAATTTCGTGGCGATTCGTTGAGTATTTTCTGAGTAATAAAAGGACAAACGTTCCAATGGACTCTGATTTATAATATATATGTTACGGTTAAAGTAAAAAATTCGGTTATTATTAATAATAACTGGCTATTATTAATACTAGCCAGGTCTTTTGGTAAATGTGATAAATAATGCCTATTATTCACATTTACATGAAGTTTGGTCAATGTGATTAATTAAGCATAATTTATTGAAACCCCAACTCTAAGGTAATTTTTATGTCTTATGCAATAGGAAATACAGTGGTCGCCATTTAATATGCCACCTCGGGACCATGCTTAAGTGGCCACATTAACCGGTGGCCGTTTTAAGCGAGATTACCAAAAGTACTTATTTTTTTATCCAACAAGTCAAGCATGTGTTTGTACTTACATATATACAAGTTTGTTTGCTTAAATACTTATTTATACACGTACAGTATCTTGTCAAAATAGTTATTTAAAATATTTTCTACTGTTTGTTTTAAAACCTTGGCTGCATTATTAAAGTTGTGTGGGGCAGAAACCGTATGATTTCTATGTGGGATATGTCATCAGTTGTCAATTAGAAGACCAATTTTTTGTCTTCGCTTCTAAGATGCTTGTTTCATTGAGCTAGCCAATTAATCCAGATATCTGATAACATCCATGCATTGGTAAACAATTCGTAAAGATTTGGGAGAGTTTTTACATTTTTTGAAGCAGCGTGAAGATTTTGACTTTCGAATGATGAGGAGTTTTTTTGTCCCTCCAAGTTGCAACAAACAAGGGCAACAGCAGCCTTTCCATGAAATTTCTTAAAGATTAGCCCATTGCTTTTATTTCACGATGAAACAATCTTCCAGTTGCCTGAAAGCCCGTGTGGACTAATGACTTTGCAATTTTATCAGCCTTTTGAGATAAGAGAGGGCCATTCACTGGAGAAATTCTGTTTCTAACATATTGAAACCGACTTAAAAGACCTTCTTCAACTTGGGCATCTTTTCAATTTAGCTTACGCTTCCTGTTGTCCCTTCACTTGCAGCTTTCATGTAATTGACCAATCAGTACAATCTGCAATTTTGGGCAGCAATGCCCATTGGCTTAGAGGGAAATGAAATGTGGATATTATAAGCGGAGTGTTGATTCATCCAGAGTATGATGAGATGAAAAAGTAGAATTCGTAACAAGGTTTACTTCTTTTGACAAGGTTCACAAAGATTCAAATATATCATTACCATTTTGATTGTAATGTTCTGATATTTTGCTTTAACCTCTCTCATCATTCTGCTTCACCCTACATGGCCTACACAGCACGCAGAACAATCGAAACTGCCAAACACGTGATCGTCTCGAAAAATGCGAGCGCCTACATCCAAAATAAACAGTCAACTGATAGTGTCTAGCTGATGCCGACAGATGAAAACAAACTTGCGCGCTCGCAATAACGCGGGAAAATATACCCATGCGTAATGGAAATCTCTTGGAAATTCTTTGCAAATGCTTAATCCCATGCGTAATGGAAATGCTTTGAAAATCATTACATTGACCAAACTTCAGTGGTAATTATTAATAACAACCGATGAATGTGATAAATTCCCATAAATTATTCACTTTAACCGGTTTATTTGATTAGTATTAATAATAGCCGGTTATTATTAATAATAACCGATTAATCGCATTGACCGTAACATATATATGGATATATGGATTACCTCCTGTTTAAATATGGCTAAGCAAAAATTTATGAAACATAAAGTTTAGAGGGGAAAATACTTGAAAAAATTTCATATCAGCGTAAAGAGAATTGATACTGGTGTCGGGTCGAAAAATAAAAATTTGGAGAAAACATCTTATCGTTTTGTTTATTTTTGAGAGCAACTGAAATTGAACTCATTCTATCGGCGGTATCTTTCTGAATTTTCACGATATTTGCTTGAGTTTTTACAAGAGTAGCTTTATACATTTGGCTAATAAATTATGCAAAAGACATTCTGGTAACGCTTGCACATGCGCAGTTAAACATTATTTAGTAAAAATGCTCATATTTCATCAAATATTTAATAATTTTATATTCTGATTGCTGTATGTTGTTTCTACTGCAGTTTGTCAAGTTTCCTGAAAATGGCATTGCATTGGGTTGAAAACCCTGCATGTTATAAACAAAAAACTTACGAAAAAATTAGATTTCTTTTTAAGGAAACTTTTATATCTCCATGAACATACGTGCTATTCCCATATAAATGGACACAGATAATTAAAAGCAGCCCCTTAATCATATTCCACAGCTAAAACGCATTTCAAGCATTATTTTTTACAGGGTGATCCCAAGCATTATTTCTTTTGTTCAGTTTGTTACTGGTCCCAAATTTGCCTTCGATATAATACCTTCGCTGAAATATGAGGTGTAACACCCCTGCTCTTTACACCCCTGAAGTTTCAGGAGAATTCATCAAGTATTTTTCTAGATATTCGGCAAAACGTCTAAAATCGAAAGTGTCCAATTACTTTTGGGTAGATAGTGTACAATAAACATATATGCCGATATTTTATGTAATTTAGGGAATTTTCATCCTGGTGGAGAACACTAAGAATTTTCTTCCTGGTGGGAAGACTGTATCATCCGCATAAGAAATAATTTTAGGAATTTGAGAAGAATAGTGAATGTCTTTGATAAACAAATTAAATAAAAGAGGAGAAATAATTGAACTTTGGGGAACATCCATCGTAATATTAATAGACTTCGAGATATGAGTATTAATTATGAAATTTTAAGATTTTGATCTGTAAAAGACTAACTTATCATATATAGGAAAAATGCTCGAGAGTTCTGTCCCTTTCAACTTCCATGCCGAATTTGAAGTCATTTTGACCAATAAATCCTGCCACAGACTCTGTTAAAATGTAAACTTTAATTATGCTCAACCTGTGCTTTTGTCTTTGCAAATAGCTGTCGTTTTCTTCAAACGTTTTGTTCCCGGGGGCAAAAGAATGTACTAATTGAAATGATAGTAGAATGTAATAGTAGAAATTTATCTAGACATGATATAGTAATAAATTCAAAGCATGAACGTGATTGGAGTGGTCAATATCCTCTTTTCCATCGCCTTGACAGAGCGACTATTGTTTGCAGTGACTCTGGGATAGGAATCTGAAATACAGCTATATTTATACGTTATTATCTTTTTATTTCTCAGCATAATTCCTGATATTGTTGATGCATTTGTCTTATCAACGTAATAGTCTTTCGATACCCTCTCATTGAAAAACTTGGCTTTGCTGCCTGAGCCAGTTTTGCGTTTCATTTTCAACCTCCTCGTCATTTGCTTTTTTTTCAGAGCCATTTTAACCTGTCTGTTCCTCTCAAAAACCATCTTGGCAGATAGCATTGTACAAATGATGAGGGAGGATGAAAGTGAGATGTGAAACCGGGTCAGGCAGCAAAGATCAGTTTTGTACTACTTTTATCCTCCCTCGTCATTTACACAACGCTAGCCTCTAAGATGGTTTTTGAGCGGACCAAAGTCGCTCGAAAAAAAAAACAACAAATGACGAGGAGGTTGAAAATGAACTGCAAAACTAGTTCAAAGACTATTACGTCGATAGGACAAATGCATCAATAACATCAGGAATTATGTTGAGAAATAAGAAGATAAGAACGTGTAAATCTAGCTGTGTTTCAGATTTCTATCCCAATTAGTATATTTTAAACCACCATTTGTAACTTACTGACTTCCCCTGGTACGTTTCGAAGATAGGCTATTTCATTTTCAACAACCCAATAAAAGAGATTGTTTTTATTTCGAGTTTATATAGAATTATTTTAAAGTATGTAAGCTAAAACATTCATTAAAAATAATAATATGAAACTTAATGCAGCATCCAAACAATATTTATCGGGTTTTTTCCCATAGGTGGCATTATTGCGATCTCATGCAGGTGAGCATTTGCTGCTAGGCCTCGCTCATCGGTCCCTCCATCTGAACGACATCCTGTTATTGGGCAACGACTACCTAATCCCGCGTCACTCGACAGAGCTGGAGATTAGTCGACTCGGTGTGCGTATCATGGACGAGCTCATCAAGCCTCTCCGGGATGTGCAGATCGACGATACGGAATTCGCCTGTCTCAAAGCCATCGTGTTCTTCGATCCAGGTAAGTAAAATATAAACTCTAAAAAAGTTAAAAAATAAAACGTTTTCTTAACCGTTTGAGTAATTACATAAACCCTAAATAAATAGAGACACTCTATTTGCATAAAATTCAGAAATATGCTAGTAGATAATTAACTTCAAAAGAAATAGTAATTCATTGTATGGTTAAGATGAATTCTTTCAAGTTGGCCCTCTGCTGTTTCTCGCTGCCGATTATAAAGTACAGTCTCGATATCCAGACCCTTAATAACTGGACTCTCTATTATCCGAATGACTCCTGGTGAATGTTGTGATGCTCACGTGAAGAAAACGTGCTAGTTTACTCTCGTTTTCTTTTTCTCACGATATGGAATCCTCAGAATATTGAGAAACAGTTGCATACGTAAGATGGTTAGATGATAAAAACACGCTTACTGAAGTCAATAAACGTCTTTTTAAATTTTTAAAAAAGTAAAGTGTTCCTTACTCTTAACAGTCTACGGCAATGTAACACTAAATCTTAAGGCAACTAAATCTCGTTTTCGTACATATATGTCGAAGAGAAAACCAGTAAGTTTAAGCATAAACGAAAAACTAGAAATTTTGAACCACCTTGAAATAGGTAAAAAAATAAAGGTTCTCTTAGAAAGAAATAATATACGTGAAATAAAGTTTATTTAAACTGTTTAAAATTGGGCAAATGAATTGTTAGCATATACATTGTCAAAAACTCGTTTATCCGGAATTTTCAATTATCCAGATTCGCCTAATAATCAATAATCCGGATAAACGAGACTGCATTGTACTCTGTCCAACAAAAGGTGAACTTTCAGTTAAATTTCCGATTTCATTTGTTAGATATTGATCCAGAGCATGCACTGTCTCTCTCTCTGCAACAATTCCATTCCTACTTACTATCTATCTAGTATAAAAGTGTGCACTATAACTTTAAAAAGTTTATTTCCAGAAAATGAGAAAGCAAACTTCAGATAGAACGATATATAGGGTGAGTCAAAAGCCTGTTACCCCCTTCCTATCTTGGATACCAATGTAGTTACGCAAATTCCAATACAGGGAGTGAATAAGAACTTGAGAGTGCTCTATCTGATGGACCACCTTTCATCATCTCAAATTTGCAAATTAGGACACATCCAAATTCTATCTCGAAAACCGTAAGAGATACACAAAAAATTCCAATTGCACATTTGTTCAACAGCAAATTCCAAATAAAACAAAACATAGTTCACCAAAATCCGATTAGCGGATCATCCACAATCCTTATTGCAAGCTCTGCAACATTAAAACCTTGATTCCTGTTAAGATTGAGGCAAGGGA
>JAHWFO010005128.1:12476-27425 GCA_023313115.1 Rhysida immarginata | reverse complement strand
CCGCTACTTCCGGGGGGATGAATTTTTTGTTTAAAAGAATTAAAAGAATAAATAGATAAAGAAATGTTCATTTATTATTATTATCTTAATGTACATGATAAAAAATATTTTGGTCCATTCGAAGTTGGAATGCCGATTTTGTGTATTCTAATAACAAAAGTGAGACTTCATCTTTTTAAAATCAATTAATAGTTGTATTCAAGTAAATAAATCAAATAACAAAATAAAATAAAAAACTCCTTTTTAATATTAATAAAATCTATATAAATAAAAGGCAATGTTCATTTGTGTGTATCCCTATAGTCTCAAAAGCTACTCGACCGATTTTGCTGAAAATTTCACAGTTTGTTCTTTTTAGTGCCAGGAGTGTTTAGAGAATGGTTTGAATGAAATCTGATAATAGGTTAGGTTAGGTTAAGTTTACTATCGAACTTCAACTGCATTTATTTAATTCATATACAGTATACTCATTTAGAAATAGCGAAGCATTGCTGGGTCCGCTAGTAATAAATAAAATAAAATAAAATAAAATAAAATAAAATAAAATAAAAAATAGAATAAATTATAAAAGCACCAATAAGGAGTTTTATTTCATTTATTTACTTAATTGAATGATTACCATACTGCTGTGCTCCTTCTCTTATACAGGGCAAGTCAAAATGATGGACCCAATTTCAGAAGTTTACTCTGTAAAATCTAATGAACATATGGTATTGGGAGACATGTGCTACGAAAGGTAAATGTTCAAAGTTACTTCAAACACATCACATCGCATCACTAATGCCGTTGAACACTAATCACAGAGTTGTTTACATGATAATCAAGCACACAGAACGATCCCTGTTCTCCAATCAATGCCATTTTCTTTAACCGCTCGCTGCTGATCCTTAGCAGCAGAAAGTGAAAACACTGCGTAGAAACTAAACTGTGAAAGTTAACCTCACATTACGATACGTTCTTTATACATCACAGAATAAATGTCTGAAATTAGGTCCATCATTTTGACTTGCCCTAAATAATGGTTGTATTTTTTCCTAAATAAATTCGAATATGCAGTGTTTAATGGTTTGTTTTTTAATAATTTTCAGCTGCCAGAGGTCTCAATAATGCGTCCAAGGTGAAAGCCCTCCGTTTCCAGGTTCAAACCAACTTGGAGGACTACATCAACGACCGGCAATACGACTCGCGTGGACGATTCGGGGAGATACTCTTGACCCTTCCGACTCTTCAGAGCCTTGCTTGGCAACTCATTGAGCAGATCCAGTTCGCCAAACTCTTTGGCATGGCCAAGATTGATAACTTGCTACAGGAAATGCTTTTAGGAGGTACGACGCGTGACCCCTTAAATCGGTGTAAGGGATCTCCATTTACCTTTTTTTTTGTCTTTCCATCATCAGAATGCATTATTTCTCTTCGTCGCCATTTCTTCATTTTTTTGAGCAGCCTTGTAAATCGAAGCACATTTATGTTTAAGGGATAACTCAAAGTAAAAACGGCAGAAATCCAATTTTAAATACTGCTGACTATTCACGTAATAGTTTACAGAAAGATACTTAATTAGTGTTGTATTAATGGGAACTTTAATTACTTTTTGAAGAATGACGTTTCTATTGGCATGAAATTTGAGGCAATTGAATATATAGCGTCTTAAGACTCGTTAAAGAAAAATTAACAACAAATTTTAAATAAATATCATTGATAAACATTTTCTCACAAACTTAAAAAATATGTGGTATTAAAGAGTGATGATGATAATAGTATTGTTTCTTTTAAGCTTTCTTAAATTTTTAAACGTTAACAGAGTAATTCCGGTTTTCCGGAAATATACGTTTGATGCATAAACAGGCTCGTTTATGAAACGTAGGTTGCATACTTTCTCAATTCAGTGTACAGTAAAAACTGTCTAATTGGGCATTCACGGTTCAATAAATTTTATTCAACTTTGGCAGGTCTCCAACTTCACAGGTTTTACTGTATTTTGAGTCGCGTAATAGAAACCCAAACTGATTTCTTTTCCAAACGCAGGATGAGATTTCATTTCTTAAAAATGACTAAAATTATTTCTGTTTTCTTAATATTGATATTTCAGTAGAATTTTCTTTGTTTCTAAATAGGTGGGTTGAATGACACGTCATCGACGTCGGCGCCTACTACACCAACGCCCACTTTCCCTGCGGCAACTTCGACCGACCAGCTGAATGGGCACCAAGAGCAGCACCTGTCCAACAGCCACCCGGACACGCCGATTCCTTCGCCACCGGACACCTTCAAAATACACCCTTTCAAGCAAGAGATTATCGACCCCGATAGTAGCTACTGAAGTCTCAGTTTCCAGTCATCCCAGCGAAGAACTTGTCGTTTCATATCTTCCATCGTATTTAAGAAAATGCTCAGAATCATTTACGAAGAAGACAATCTTTGATGGCCGCCACCTTCTTACCCCATTCATCCACTAAGAAACATTCTCTTCGTCTACCCGTGGGAAGAATCATTATTAAAAAAAGCCATCAACCATATTTATAGAGATGGCAAAATACATGAACTGTATATAGCTTCTTCCCGCGGAGAAAGAAAATTAACTTTTAGAATGTTCGTTTTGATATTTTATTCATGAACATGGAAACCCTCTTGGCAAACGCCATCGAGAATCAACAGTGCCTGATGCTGTTTTCTTTGTTTTTATCTATAGCAATACCGGTTGTGTGCTTCATGTTTTTAATACATTCATCCATTTTTGGAAAACTTTTTTACAGCATGTTTTGGCTTGTATTTTACATGAGATGTTGAGAGAGTTATTTAAAGAACAATTTCACAATTTATTTCGTAATGAAACTTGTGCGATTCTTCGCACGCATATATTAAGACAGGAACTTTAAGCATTTAATGATTTATGCTTTTATTAGCCCAAGCCTTGTTGTTGTTGAACTTTCTATAAACTTTAATGCTAAGAGATGAAATACTTTTTATATAAACCTCGAGTGATTTACCAAATATTCCTAAAGGAAACTGTGATGAAAACTTTAGCGCGAAAATTCAGCCAAAGATTTTACTACTTTTTTTTAAAGATGATTCTCATTTATTATGAATGCCAGAATGCCTTCTCAGACTTTCCTCTGTTGTTTTCAAAAGTTAGTGGAAAGAATATGAAAATATTTTTTGAAGGCGTTTTGAACTTATTTATATGAAATGCTCTTTAAGCGTAGGTTAGCAAAACCGTAGAACTAACTTAGCCTCTCATTGAATATTTTCTTTTAATGAGTATTCCAAAGTCTATTTTATAATACACAATAAATGACACGAACTAACTTGTATTTTATTACCACAAAACATACTATTTTTTATGCAATTATATTAATGGAAAAAATTCTTTTGAATAAATGTCTCCATTCTATTTAAAGTTTGTGCCTTTTCTATGATAAGTTGTTAAGACAAAAAAATGTTCATAAAGTGTAAACGTTCAAAATTAACTATTGTTCTGTGGAGAATGCTCTAAAGTAAAAGTAAAAAGAGAGAAAAATCACTTTTCCACAATGAATCATTGTCAAAAAAGTATTCACTTTAACGTATAGTTTAACATACAGGGTGCTATACGTAGTCAGTTTCTACAACTGAAAAATAAAGAAAATGTTTATGCAGGGTGAGTTTAAAGTCGCGCACATCAAAGTTTAGCTGCCCGTAAAAGTACCAGTGTGAGAATTTAAATGAAAGTAAAGTATCACAGAAATTACTTGAAATGTTGGCTTTTATTTTTAGCAGACAAACTTTAGGTGTTACAATAAAGGTTGGAAATGACGTCCTTTTTCGCGAATACAAAAGCGTGTTCCTTTTACCAGACAAACTTTAGGTATGTCACGTACTTTTATACTTTACTCAATTAATAACAATTCAATCCAGAGTTAAAAGTCGTGTTCAGAGATAAAGGGAGGAGACAGTAAATTTTAATTCAAACATTTTAATTATCTTGAGTAAAACTTATCCAAGACACTTTGAAATGAGAAATAATTTCTTTGATTAAAGATAAAATCATAAAACAATTATCTCAGGTAAATGAAAAATATAATTAAAACACTGATGTTTAACTGGAATTTGAACATATGACATAATAGTTCTCAGAGTGCGCCTTTGGCTAATACCTGTTTGCTTGTGAAATAGTTAATCCAAGGAATTCGATTCGTCTGCATGAGCTGTATGATAGGCCTGATGCAATTTCGTCACTGGCACCACAACAACGGAAGGTGGCAACCATGAAAGGTAAGTCTGCGAAGGGCTCCTGCCTAACTCCAGAAAGAAACAAAACCAATACAGCTGTAGTTATTAAATACGCATAACTAACCTTTGGAGACTAGAAAACTAACTCGATCTAATAAAAAGAAATTAATTAATGCAAGTTACTGTAATTTCTAATGTAATGAATATAACGAGCGTCCTACCACACAATGTACAAGACGAAGCAGAAAGATGCTGTCATTGAATTTGTGTGGAGGAGCTGGATCCGTAGCTACAAACTTCTTGACCGACGAATTTACGATTCCGGTGTGGATATCATCTGCTGACGATTTCCTTTCAACGGAACGGGCGGAATTGCTGTAAGGTAATGGCTGTATATTACGGAGGGTTGATTCAGATAAAATGAGACGACTTTAAACGCTGCGTATGACCTTGACGGAATGTGATTTGCATGACTCGTCCACTATTCATGGGGATGGTTAATGTTAACTATCTGCACAATCGCAAACGCAAGTCCCACTCTCGGCCCTGCGGGCCTCGCTGGTCGCTGTTTTCCGTTACTCGAACGCTTTCGGCGTTCTGTCTACGACGTCCCCCTCCGCGGGCAAATAACTGATATATACCCCAACCTATTTGGTTACAGGGAGCAGTTGGTTTCCCCTCGGCCGGTTACAGGAATCGCGACAATTCAGTTTGCGGTTTCAGTCATCGCGCGATTGTGCAGATAGTTAACATTAACCATGGGGATTAGCTTTGTATACACTTGTTGCTGTTATTTGGGACATTTTGTGCTGAAACATGGCTTCCAAAATCACAGCTTTTTGGGAAGGGTATATGTTTGGCTTCAGTCTTTCGTGCATTGTGGAATTATGCAAACGAAATGGTATTGTGGTATCCAAAGCTACTGTGGGTCGAATAATCAAAAAGAACAAATTGCGACCATCTAATGAACGTGGACGAGCAGAGAAGCAGACCAGAAACAAGCCCCAGCCAACACGCCCTGCTCAGGTGGTGCGAGAAATCCGGTCTGAAGTGCTGAAAGAAAATCCCCACACACAGAGAAGTCTAGCCCAAAGGAAAGGTATTTCACAGGCAACAGTCTCCAGAATAATTCATGACAATCTTGGGCTAGAGCGACGTCATAAAGCGTCCAACAACGTGGCTCTCACATCATCTATCACAACAACGTGGCCAAGTCATCTGTGGCTTACTACAGGAAGATGGAACAGCAGACGGGCATACGAGTTATTCCCTTCTCTCATGTGCCTGTAAAATCTCCTGACGCATCACCGATGGATTTCTGTGGTTTTGGTCTCCTGAAACGACTGCTCGGAAGTCACCGACCAAGAACCGTTGATGGGCTATGGAAAGTGTGTCAGCAGGTGTGGAACGAACTTCCCATGGAGTCCATCAAACTCAGCCTACTTCAGTGGAAATTACGGTGCCGGGCGATAGTCCAACAACGTGGTTCTCACATCGAACACAACTGATGGTGGCGCCATCGTATTACATCATCGTAACAGAACTGCAAAGTCGTCTCATTTTATCTGAATCAACCCTCTGTATTTGAAATATTTGAAGCCCTCGACGATTCAGCACTTCGGCGAACGTAATTCGGCTTCCAATAAAAGTAACGAGTCGGCTGCAGACTTTATCCGCTATAGTCCAACGACCAGTTATTCCTGCTACCCTCTTACGTCGAGCAGACGACGACCTTTCCTTGAGATTAAAAGTATAAAAATTATCATTAAAGTTCAAGTTCCATTCAACACTTTAGATGAAACTGGCCTAACAGAGAATTCAACCGGTTTCACAAAAACTCCATATTCCTGATTGTTGGCAGGTGAACCATCAGGAATAGCATGATATGTGAAAGAATTGACGAAACGAATAATACTTCCCGGCCAGACGCCGATATCTAAATCCGAAAACAGCTCGCCGCTATCGAGAGAATGTCTTGTATCAGTAGTAACATACTCTAAGCCCTTGGCGGCATTTTTTTTCTCTATTGCAATTTAGGCATCGTGGCACTAAGGGAGCTGAGGCTGATGGTATTGCCTCAGCAGACGCCTTTAAAGTCGTGATTTCAGGCGCCTAGACGCTGTTGCTCTTATTTAAACGCCTCAAGACGAGACCCGTTCGTTAACCGACGAAACATTAAAAGTCCAGAGGAAACATTAAATGGAAGGATTCATCTCCTACGACGACCACGCTAAGATGTTTTGATGATGAAAAACGCTTCTTGAACATGAAGGAATCTAGCCGTGACCATTCCAGAATGAGAAACGACCTCAACTGGATGGCCACCTTCCTCCAAACAATCGAGGACGATGGAAAAGTACCTCGCGATCGTTCCCATTCGCAATCCAAAGTTCCTTGTTGATGAAGGCGATGGGAATGCCTCGCCGGTGGAATCGTCTACGAAGAAGCGCACAGACTGGTATGAAAAACGTACCATCCCATAATGCTGCTTTGAACGATCCCACAGAGACTGGGCGAACGGGCACTCGTAAAAAGATGTGCTGAATTGTGTCCACTATGACGCAGACATTACATCCAGCAGATCCGACCACCCTCCATCGGTGGAGTCGTTGGAGGGAGTGAAATCCATGGTGCAACAGTCGCCATTGATAGTTAAATAGAGTTCGTTCGAAGGCGAAAGCTTTTAAAATCTTCAGGACTGCTGCCCACGGATAATCCGGGTAGAGACGCCTCCCCTGGGTCGGACTGCTGGAAAAATCACGACAAATGAAGATTGCTCCAGTCTTTTGGATCCATGCAACATATGATAGTTTAGGTAGAAGAGTCATTAAATCGATTGAAAAAGTCTTGTACATATCAGGTTGCTTAAAATGTATAATTACTGGCAACAAGGAGGGTAAAGTAGGCTATTCATCTTGAAAAGGAAGTGTAGGTGTGTAAACATGAAATTTGCCCACACAGGAGAGGGGGAAAAGGAATACCCTGATCATCGCTGTCATTCAAGCTGCTATAAGATAACGCTTGATGTCAGGTAAACCTATCCCTCCTCTCTCAAAGGGGATGAAAAGAAACGCAGCTCATATAGAATGAGGACGAACAGAAGCTTCCCACACACAATTCACAATTTCACTACGTAGCCTCCGAAGATCTTTTGCCGGAGGCAAGGTGAATAAGCACTTTGAGGACAGTAATGGGATGACGTGTATTTTGATGTACCTCGCCTTGACAAACATAGATGACGGTAACGAAGATTTCTCTCAAGGCGAGTAATACTCTTCTCCATCACTTGTTGTCTGTGCACTGAGTCCATATTAGGTAGAAATAAAAACACATATCCGAGCACTGTAATTTGGCTACACAATGTTATTGGGAATAATTTAAGATAGTTTACTGTCCATTTCCCAATAGGAATTCCTTTAGATTTGACGAGGTTGATGGTACTCCCCGTCGAAGTACTAAAGAATTCAAAAGTTTCTCTACAGATGCCCGAGGAATATGCATCTGACGCGAAGAGCACTACGTCATCTGCATAAGCCACCGTTCTGATGTTTATGGAAGCCGCTGGCAAAACATATCCTTGAACATCTAAGCGGCAATTCAAGGATGGTTCCAAATAAAAACTGTAAAGGAGGGAGGATAACGGACATCCCTGCCTAACACCTTTTAATACTTCAAAACTGGATGAAATGGAACCATTGATCGCCACGCATGATGTGGCCTAGGCATACAGTGCGGAAATAATCGTAGCAAATGTCTGAAGATGAAGATGAAATAGAAATTCGTGATTCACTTTATCAAAGGCCTTTTATTGGTCAAGGCTCAGCACAGCAAGAATCTATTCACGTAGACGAGCTTCCTCCATAACCTGTGAGATGGAATAGAGCAGGATTGCCCCGGATCAATGAAAAAGAGTTAAGGTCTTCACTGGGTTTTTTTCAATTTCAGAAAAGAGTTTGAGTCTTAGTTGAAAAAACTCCAGTGAAGACCTTATAATCCGTATTAAGAAGGGTTATTGGCCTCCACTGGGTCACGAGTTCCGGGTTCGGAGTTTTAGGGGGTAGGATGATCCTCCCTGTGGTGTAAACTGAGGTAATGGAGGATGGATCTTTAATAATCGAATTAAATATTTGCACCAGAAAAGCCCAAGAAGTTTCCATGTTGAAGAACGAATACGGTATGCCATCTAAGCCCGGGCTGGACTGATGGCGGCCATCCGATATGACTTCTTGACCTCATCATCTTCAGTGAAGGTCAGTTTTTCTGGGGAAAGGTTTTAATGCTTCTATCCAATGTTTCGTAGTTTTCGATGTAATGATTGAGTGGCTGAAAAATGATGAAAAGTGAGATTGGAAAATGATAAGATGTCAGTATCAGAATCCTCTTCACCTTCCACCACTAACAGGTGACACCGTTTGTTATTAGCTCGATTCCTCCAAATGCTGCTAACGACATGTTTCTGATATCAGCAGCCCAGGACAATTTCGGCACCAGCTGCTTTGCGGATCATTAGAGCATTTATTTCACTCTTAACCTAGCGAACTTCATCAACAAACTCCTCCTTCGGAGCGGAATATCGGAGGAGACGAAGAATCTCTTGGAGCATGAGGAGATGCCGTCGGCGTCGTCGAGTGGAATCCATCCCAATCTTCCGGAAAAATGTTTTGATTTTATTTTTGAGTTCTAATCATGAGGCAAGCGTAGGAGGCAAATTGTGAAGATGCCTTTAGAAAATTTAACGAAAATTCCCTTGTATTCCTTATCATCGAGCAGAGAAACGTTCAAAAACTAGATGCGTTGGGAGTTCATACCTGCAGTAGATGCTGGAAATGGAGGGTTCCATGACCACTTGACGGCACTGTGGTCAGAGAATGAACATAAAAAATCCTCCATAACACCTGGCAAGCCAGCAAAAGCACTATCGACGAGAAATAACTCCAGTCTAGATGATACATTGGGTCCTTGATGATATGTGGACTCATGCTGGTTATTTTGTGGAGAACGAGTTCATAGATCAAACAGTGCATTTTGATGATAAAGGGAATGTACATATCCAGGTGAAAAGATGTTATTATCATCTGGATGGTAATTGAAGTCTCCAGCAATCAATACAGGTAAGGATGTGCACAAAAAAATTGTCTAAAATCACTAAAAAATGTTCGTTTCTCTACTGTCAACACATAGAGCATACACATTAAGCACACCAGATATTGAAATGTCCAACGATATCACTCAGTATTCACAGCCCCATATATAATTCGACACTTGAATATAGGAGTTAAATACGATGATAGCTACCCCTTTACTATTCGGTGACGAAGAATTAATATAATTTTGTCCGTTAGGGTATTGCATATGAAGGCCGGGAAGATCGTAACACTGCTGCGAAGAATTTGGTTGGGCTTTACCTCCTCGAGCATGGGGCCTCTTTGGTTGGGCTTTACCTCCTGCAGCAGAAGAATATCCGGCTTGTGCAGAGGCGATAAATGGTGATAAAACTGATTGCTTAAAAAAGGAACCAAGGGAACGTACGTTCAAGAGATGACCTTCATCGTCCCATCACCGAATGAGACTGGTGTCTCGAAGATCGATTCCGACCCGTGGAAGAAGAAAAAGAGCTGCGATGTTGGCTCACACCGCTGACGTGGTCAGATGAGGATGAAGCAGCGACCCCGTCATTTCGGCTACAATGCCGTCTGGCCTTTTTCTTGCGAGAATTCTTAGCCGACGCAAGCACTTCCCGCTGTGATGACGCTGATTTGGCAATCTCAGCTGGTGATGACACTGAAGCCGGTGAAGATACGCAGACGATTCTTAACAGTTGAGACATCGATGAATGCTCTGGAGGAGGAAAGGCTGGAAAGTCCTTCACAAACACTGATCCGGATCACAAGGGAACATCTAAGTCTTCTTCAGCAGAGATAACCTCCTATACCATCAAGATGTCGCTTGATGGCTGTGGAGGAGGGATAACATCCCAGGCCTTAGAGGTGGAGGTGGTGGTGGCATCACCTCTCTTGGCTCACTAGGAAGGGGCGGTGGAGATGGAGTTGATTCAGTTAGCAACCTTCGAGGCAGGGGGGGATGGCGGAACAGCTCTGCGCTGAACAAATGGCTTCTGTGACGATATCATCACTGTGGACTGCTGGGATGATACTCCTCAAGGCGGTGACGAAGGTGCTGTTGGTGATGCATAGGTCCTCTCCAGGCATTGATGGTTCTTGCCCACTATGCGAGCGCATGTCTCACATTTCTTCAGGAGAGGACAATCTCTCCTAACATGGGTAGACTTCTTGCAGTACCAGCAGCACTGCCTCATTCCCTTGTAATACACGAAGACACGTTCTCTGTTCATCACAAGTGAATCTGGAATGTCTCGCTCGAGCCTCATATCTAAAAGAATATCACCATTCCTAAGACGGGAGTGTCAGCGTGCTCTGGATGGTAAATTTTGAGCATTTCCCGGTAGTCCGACATGGAGCTTCTGATGTATACTTTTGGCATGAGCAACGAAGCATCCCGGACATGGACGGTCAGATGCCCAGGGTCAGCATGAAACAGATGGACAGTTATGTGTCCAACCTTAACATGGTAGACAGAAACAATCCTATTTGCCACATTCTTCGGCCTGCAGGGCATCCTGGACTCAGTAGAGGATAATCGTGGCATAGCCACATGGTAATATTGAGGTATGCCAGTTTTGGCATACAGCCCCATCATAAACTCGCTGATTGGTTCTCCATGGATCTGATGGGAAAAGAAAGTTAAAGTTCACAAAAAGTTCGAGGGGAGGGGCCATAACCTCTCCCAGGAGACCTCGGGGGAGGGGGGGGAAGAGTCATGCAACAAGAGTCGCTGATAGATAAAAATCGCAAAAAAGTCTCACAAACTACACAATCACTATCCGGAAACAAGGTTAGAACACACTCGTGGCCGCATCTTAGGTGTTGTAGCTGGAGCAGGATGGAGTTTGCTCCAGCGAACGCACTGCAAAGGATCTTATTTCAGGACGCTCTGGGGCCCATGCTTTAGGAATCAACCAGCTCTGAGGACTGTGCTACCTAATTAAACGCCTCAGAATGAGTCTCATTGGCTCACCAGATGGTCATCAGGAGTCCAAAAGAAACGTGATATGTTGTACAAACTTACTATGATCCCCTCCGATGATCAGACAAAGGCGCTTAGATGACGAAAAGCGCCTTTTGAACAAATATGTACTAGCCGATGCCACTCGAGAAAGAGGAAGGACCGAAGATGTAAAGCGTCTTTCCACTATACACTTGATAAAGACGGAGTACCTCCAGTTGCCCTCTCAGCCCAAGCCCTCCATTGTTCCTTAACCAGAAAGGTAATAGAAACGGCTAGATCCATTTTTAGAGAAGCGCCGGTGGAATCATCCATCATGACCACACAAACTGATAAGAAAGCCTCGTCAAACCAAAATGAAGTTTCGGGCGATCCCAGATGAACTGAGCAAACGAGCACTAATAAAACACATGTTCAATAGATTCATTGATCCCACATGATAAGCATCCAGCAGAACCGACAACTCTCCATTGATAGCGACTCTGAAAAGTGTAGAATGCGTGGTGCAGCAGACGCCATTGATAATTAAAAATAGTTCTCTCGAAGGCGACAGCCTTAACTGTTTTCTAGACGGCTGCCCATGGATAATCATGGTGCAACAAAAAAGGTGTCAGTAACCACACCCTGGTCGGACTGCCATGGTTGGAATTGCACAATATTCGGATATGTTAGTCTCTGTGGGCTTCTAAACAGGTGTGCCAAATTCCATATGTGTGTGTATGTATGTATGTATGTATGCATGAATGTACGTTTGTCCACCTATTTCTCAGAAATTAGAAATCGAATTGCAATAATTCTTTTTTTATTGTATTAAGTATCTCTCAACTTAGGGAACAGCCTAGGTTTCATCAAATTCGATTCAGTAGTTTTCAAGATAAAGACTGATATAGCTAGGCGATCTCTAGTATCTAGTACCGATAATCTACCGCACCTACTCCTACGAGGGAGTTTTGCGCCATCCCAGTAAATAACGACTGCTACGAGATGACAGTAGCAGCCGGGACCGACGGCTTAACGTGCCCTCCGAAGCACGGGGGGTTTCATGATGGAAGAGCTGCTGGCGGACAAACAAACCAGTGGCTGTCACCAACTGCTGGAAAACCAGCTATGGTCACTTGGCAAATGGGTCAGACTAAAGTCCTCCAACAGCCGTGCCCCAAATAGCTGTCCCGCCAGCAGTGGCCCTCAAGCCCTGGCCGTCACCCAGCCAGCAGCTGGCCGCGCCTGAAGTTGCTGAGCTCCATCGATTAGCAAGCCAACCGACGAGACAACCAGGCCACGGCCACCCCCTAGCTAGGCGATAGTGAAAGTTTCATCAAAGTCGTTTTTTTATACTCTGTTTAATCTTGTTATTCTTTAAATGTATTCAGCTTGTTCTAATTCTAACATAAGTTATTGTTTTCAGTAAGAGATACAATAAAACCTTACTGGGTATTTGACTTTCTTCTGGAATTTTTGCTCTCAAGGCAAATTAAAATATCCTTCTAGTAAGTTGTTAGTAAATGCCCATAAAAATACATTGCAATGTTCTTTTACGTCATTTTACGTCATGATTCTTCTCACACTCAAGCATAATTTCTTTGTAAATCTACGCCTGAAGATGTGCACGCGATGAGCTCGAAAACCTTAGCGTTGTCAACATAATTTTTATTATTTTCAATTCGACACGGAGAGAAAATGCAGCGTAGCTCTTTTGGTAGTAAGCGAGAAGACAATGGGATTTTAAATTCTTTCAATTCCTCCGCCACTGAACCTTTATGATTTTCAAATTTCTCCCGTTGTCTTGGTGAATTTTTTCATTAATTAAGTTATTACACAACGGTAATTTATTCTGAAAACTATGAATTTATATAAAGGTAAAATAAAACTTAATATAGGATTCAGATTACTTACGTAGTCGGTTTCTACAACTAATATGAGGAAAAAAAGTTTATGTAAAGATACTTATAATTCAGTAATGAATTTCCTTGGGACATGTGTTTATAGAGAGTGAATTACACAACAGTTTAGCTGCCCGTTTTTACCAGTTTGAGAATTTAAATGAAAGTAAAGTATCACAGAGATTAATTGAAATGTTGGCTTTTATTTTCAGCAGACAAAGTTTTAGGTGGTATAAAAATGTTCGAAATGACGTCCTGATTAGGAACTGTGATCCCCCTCGCTCGCCAGATTTATCCCCTCGCCCCGATTTCTTCCTATGGGGTTATCTGAAAAATGTGGCTTATGTTAAATAGTCCACACGCGATTGCTGACCTGAAAACGAACATCACAACAGACATTTCTAACATCACTACTGCCATGCTTCGCAGAGTCTCACGAAATCTGGTAAAACGAACACATTTTTGTATTCGCGAAAAAGGACGTCATTTCCAACATTTCTTGTAACACCTTGTCATGTCTTCAGAATGAGGTGAAAGCTTAAAAACAATTAGAAAAATAAATTGGCAATGAGCTATAGAATCAGTTGATGAAGAGTTCATAATGCTGCTTCTATCAATAATATCAGTAGTAACCTTACAGCATAACAGAGGGACAACAGAGTTTCCAACTAGTTTCGCCATTTATTCCCGGCTTTATCAATGGAATAAATGACGAAACTAGTTGAAAACTCTGGTGTCCCTCTGTTATGCTGTAAGGTTACTACCAATATTATAAAGCGCTATAGAAAGCGAAAGGGAAAGCGTGAGCCGTTCTTGTCCTCCCTTAGCGTTAGTAGCATCGGCTCGAGTCGCTGCGAGAGCGAAGATGAACGCTCATTGGCGCCTCATAATCGCATGCTTAATAACCTCATTAAAGAAACGTATAAAAACAAGAAATTAAGCCTCCCGAAGAAGGTATAGGAAAATAGCGTAAGTCCTGAGTTCATCTATTTTTTTTATTCCTTCATCTGCACTTTTTAACCCACCATTTTTTTTTTAATCAAAAATTGATTTTCTCGAACCTTGTATTTAGAAAATATAAAAGAATCCTATCTTTTTTCTTTTCTCATCATTTTCGATCGAATGATATATCACACACACTATAGTTTGCCATAAAGTTCTAAAGACCAAGTGATTGCCACCCCCACAATTCCGACCCTATTGGGACAATTTAGCCGAAATTTTACAGTGATGTTGAACTTGCTTAGAGGAACCAGCATGCCGAATTTCACCCCTTTATGTGCATAAATACGCGTAGACCTTTTGGTACCCTCTAATTTCCGCCCCTGAAACTCCGACCCCAGTGTACCAATCAAAACCAAACTAAATAGTGAAGGTTCACATGCCCATAGTAAGCTACATTCCGAATTTCAATCTTCTATCTCAAAAATTGCGGAAATTATGAAGGGGACGGACGGATGGACGGACAGACACACGGACATTGTGAAAACAATAAGTAGCTCCATTCTTCCGTTACTTAATAACGTAAGCGGAGGTTTTTTAGAAAGTGTTCGGAGACGATTACCGGCGTTCCTAAGGTGATCTGTAATCTAAACTTTGATCTCCGGATAAGTGATTGTGCTGTGTGTAACATTTTTTGTTCAAATTTTTCTGAGGTCTTAATCCATCAGGACCAAACTGACATGGGCAGCTGGCATTCGGAGTATGTCATCAATTGCGTTTGCAGAGGAGAGACGGCGAGCCAAAAACAAGAAATGTCAACGTCTAGTGGTGGAAA
>JAHWFO010005128.1:0-12076 GCA_023313115.1 Rhysida immarginata | reverse complement strand
GTAATTAAAAATAAAACATTGTTTATTGTTGTTACTAAAGTTGGTTTGTACGGTATTTGTTCATTTGACAATTAGGTATTCATTGTTTTCTTGAAATAAGCGCCCCCTATGGCGACTTTTGGTACTTTTTTTTTTTTGCAGAAATCGAAACTGCATGTTCCACTAAACACCTCACGTTTACACCAAAATGTACTGCATTTGGCCTAATAGAATTCCCGGTAGCGAGCTCTGAACACCTCACGTTATTTCTTGCCCACCCGGTATATAAGGTACCAGTAGGGCACGTGCTACTTAACCAATTCCCACTATCATTATTTACTCGTTATGTTCACTCATGACACGTTGTTACGAGTTGTTTGATATATTACATGCCATATTTTAGCATTGAAAGTTCCAACGGTACCATACGGTATTATATGGTACCATTAAGGCACGTGCCATTAAAACACGTACGTATTCCGGTTATCTAACGTTCGTACATGTTCGTACTCTGTCCCATATTAACGTATTGGTGAAAGCAGAGTGTGAAAAAGTTAATTCGTTTTCAAGTTATCGTAATAAATAATAAGCTCCCTACGAATAATAAAATTCTTTTGATTTAGAGTCCGTTCTGCCCTTTCATTAATTGTCAAGCTCGTGCATTTTGCACGCACACCATCTCATTATCTTTTATCCGATATGCTCATTACGCGTTTTCCCCAATGCAAGGATAACTCGTGTCTTCCAGCAATTCAATACATACACTCTCTCTATTGCAACGCAATGCATTTTGGGAATTGTGTCTGCAGACAGACGGACGGACGGACGGACAGCTGGACAAACCGATCACATAAGCACTTTTCTACGAAAATGTGCTAAAAACCGAATTTGATGAAACTTTCACTATCGTCTAACTATATCAGTCCATATCTTGAAAACTACTGAACCGATTTTGATTAAACTTGGACTCTTCCAAAAGTTGAAAGATGCTTAATCTAATAAAAAAAGAATTATTTTAATTCGATTTCTAGTTTCTGAGAAATACGTGGACAAACATACATACATTCCAAAATAGTACCTAAATACGAATCGAATTGATAATGGTGTAGGTACCTACCTCCTTTTTTTTGAAGTCGGTTAAAAAGGCATTGTTAATCGTATTTCTACCAATAATAAGCCCTAAATTATGACATTGTAATAATAAGCCCTAAATTATGACATTATGACATAATTACATGACTTCTTATGATCATGTAACAATGTATGAATTTTCAGTGCATAGGCTTTCTTTCTAGGAGGTGTTGGCTGAGCTCGGATGAGTGGCATTGGTGGTAACAATAACGTCACGGCCATAAGATCGACTATGCTTGCCCGCCCAATCTGGCAAATCTGTTTTCTTTTAGCCATGTATCTGATCATCCAAACCATTCCTCGAGACCCGCTAATACTTTACCTTGGTAATTCGACACATTCGGCTCTCGAAAATATCAACCACAGAAGGAATCAGTCCTCTCTCAGAAGCAAGATTAGGAAACGCATATGTTCGACTAATATGGAACTTTCTCATTTATCAAAATTATTCTGTTAATAATTTTTTGACAATTTATTGGATTAAAATAACTGTTAAGTTAAATGGAATCTTCCCGTTCTCTTGGATGGATGGATTGATTTTCAGCCTGCATCTCCCCTTTTATCCAGAAGACTAGCTGTTTGGGATGAAAGGATGATGGTGAAAATAGACAAATACAAACATCCGTGACCTCGACGGATTCGAACCCGCGACTCGCTGGTTACAAGAGCGGAAAGACCTGCGCCTCAGCGCTCTCGGCCACCGAGCTGTCTTCCCGTTCTCTTTCGACACGTAAAATAGCACTCTAAATACGTGACACATCGAAAGGAGTATGAACTTTTGTATAAATTCCGTTGGTCAGAAAAGGATTAAGAAGCGATATTCAAATTAAATCGTATATATTCTTGTTATTGAATATTTTTCTGTTATTGAAATAAATAAATTGGATATTTATCTTCAATTCTGATTATATTCACCCTCACTTACTAAACATCCATGACAGTGATAGCCGTGACTTATGATATAGCACGACTTTCACAGATCTACTCATACCTTTAACGTGTGAGTAAGTACACAATGAAGATAAGAGCATGTAGCAGCGCGTACATTTTTTTTAGGATGGGTTATCATTAGCATCATACTTGTTTAATATGAGGCGTTTCCATTATCCTGTCAATCATTGTATGAGTTTTATACATCAACGATCTATTGTCGATAACGGATCTTTAAAGGCTATGAAATCCATTAAACAGATTTTTATCATCCATTTTCTTACTTCGCTTAAGATTAAAAGGAAAATATCTGTGAAAAAGTGAGAAAAAGTGATTGAACAATCAAATAAGAGTGATAAATTGAAATATTAATTCAAATAACCTTAACAAAATATTCATAAAAATAAATTTCGAGACCGTGTAAGTGTAAAAATTTAATTTATTTTTTATCATTCTCCGCCACAAGTATTTAATATATCTCTATACTAAGTTACATTATGAAAGATAACGTTTTGAAGCTTTCAGGTCTCAAGGTCTTTTTTTTTTTTAATTTTTTTTCCATTATCTTCCGTATTGCATATCTTTCTTCTCATATATTTACAATCTAATAAATATTAATTACAACTTTTAAAATAACCAATGAATGATAATTTTATATTTTCTATAAATCCGAGATTTTTATAGTTGTAAATAGGGGCATTCGATACAATTTCATTAATTAAGGATCAATAATATTTATTATATTCAACACAAGAAGAACATTGCAGGAGCTTACAAGCAAAATTTCTAAATATTTATTGAAGGCTTGAATTTTGCAATGAAGATTAGTTTTCGAAATTCTCATATCACAAATGATTCTGTCAATCTTAAAATGTAAAAAAAAATTCTAAACTGATAGCGGATGACGTAACATTATTTATCAGGCAGTCAATTAAAATCACCAGACTCGAAAAGTGTGATCAGTTACTATAAATGGTCCATATAACACGATATTGAAGTCCTGTTGACAAATGTTCAGATTTCGATTGGCAAATGTCGGCAGTTAATTCCTAACCACGAATTTCATAATGCTTTATCTTCATCTTTTTAACTAACAGCACTGCAATTACTTTCTTCCTTCGGCATCCCCTTTGCTTTGTTTATAATTTGATTCTAGATTTTGATCGACGAGTTAAAAATACAGTCGCAGCAGCTGGGGCGAGAGGGTTGTGGATCAGATCCTCAAATCTAAGAAAATATAGCATTAAATATTAAATTACATATGGTTCGAGTTGCCCAATACTCAATCCATCCTTAGAATGAAGACATCGATATTCGCTGAGTACTTTCCTCCAAAGTCGGTATTTATAGCGTAGGATTCAAAACAGGAGCACGGGATGGTGACGGCATTATACAAAGTAATCTTCTTTCTACATACCTAAAGAAGAATGTTTGTGGGTTTGTTTGTTTGTTTCTTATACAAATCTACACCGATCTCGATGAAATTTTGCATACTTGACCTTCAAAGCATGAGTAAGGTCACTGTCTACCTCAGATATCGAAAAAATAATAAATATCGATAATAAATCGATATTCATAATGATGGCAGGGCATATTAAAGGGCAAATGACAACAAACCGGAAGTTGATTTCATATAGTCTTGAATACCTTCCTGATACTAAATATCAATTTTATTTTATTTCCTGTCATTTTTAATAAAGAAATCATAATATAACTTTTGGTCACTTTCGATAATATAAATTCAGTTTGATTTTCGTCAAAAATTACAGCAAGAGCGCGTTGCTAATGACGTCAGGTTTGCCCAAGATCGCAAACTGCTCTTGCTTTGGCCGCTATTGCGCATATGCTCTGAGTAACTTTAATCATTGTTGAATCTGCCTCAAAAATTCGTCAGCATTGTTTATTGTTGTGCATTTAATTGTAACAATTCATCCATGAATGGGGAAAAAGTAAGTTTTTTCGGATTTCCAATTTTAACAAGATTAAACAGAGTATTAAAAAAACCGACTTTGATGAAACTTTCCCTATCGCCTAGCTATAACCAGCCCATATCTTGAAAACTACTGAACCGATTTTGATGAAACTTGGACTCTTCCCTAAGTTGAGAGATACTTAATCCAATAAAAAAATTATTGCAATTCGATTTCTAGTTTCTGAGAAATACGTGAACAAACATACATATCAGGTTGTTGCAAAAGTTTCTTCCGGTTCTAGAACCCATGCCCAAGAAGGGCTCATTTTCCGAGGGGGGTGTTCATATGTTTTCAAACAAATTACTGCATTCGATTTCTGAATATCTTTGTTACATTACATCCAAGAATCAACTTTCTGACTATACATCTGTGAGTGCCATCAACGGTCTGAAATGGACCTTTCACGCGAGCATATTCGAGCAATAATCTTCTACGAGTATTCTGGAAAGATCATTGCTGCGCAATGTCACCGAAGCATTTGCCAACGTTTAGGTGATGGCACTGTTAGTTTACGTACAATAGAAGAATGGTATCGCCGGTTCAGATGCGGAGATAGCACTCTTCAAGATGCACCTCTCTGGTCGGCCAATCATGATTTCAGATGGTGATCTACGTCAAGCAATTGATGAAGATCACAATGTAACAACGAGGGAACTCGCAGAACAGTTCAAGGTTCAGTTTTCAACCATTGCCCGGCATCTGCATAAGCTGAATCTGTCATTCAAGTTCAATCGTTTTTGTGTTGGAATAAAAATCCGGAAAAAACTTTTGTAACAACCTGATACATACATACATACATACATACACACATACATACATACGTACATACATACACACACTTATGAAATTTGGCAAATCTGTTAAGAAGCCCACATGGTTATCAATTCGACGCGTATGTATGTAATATTGTTGGAATTGCACAATATTCGTATGTTAGTTTATGTGGGCTTCTAAACACGTATGCCAAATTTTATGTATGTATGTATGTATGTATGTATGTATGTATGTATGTATGTATGTATGTATGTCCACATATTTCACAAAAACTAGAAATCGAATTGCAATAATTCTGTTTTATTGGATTAAGTATCTTTCAACTTAGGGAACAGTCCAAGTGTCATCAAAATCGGTTCAGTAGTTTTCAAGATATGGACTGATATAGCTAGGCAATAGTGAAAGTTTCATTAAAGTCGGTTTTTTCTACTCTGTTTAATCTTGTTTTGAAGCCGGTTAAAAAAGGCAATGGCAAAGGCAATTTCCAAACGACAAAAACCACTAAACTTTGCCAGATGAAAATATTTTAAAATATTACTATTACACATGTTTATAAGTACCATTTACATTTATGTGCAGAAGAGGATTACATGGAAGAATTAATAATGAGGTTTCATGAATGTTTAATTCTGGAAGAAAAGGAAGTCATGAAGAAAGAACTTCACCTCGTTTCATGACAGCTTCAGTGCCCAAAAAAACCCAATTTCAGAATAATTTCTAAAAATATAAATCGATGTCATTAATTGAAATTTAATTTATGTAGATGTTTATTTATGTAAATAAAAACAAATTTTATAAGAATACAATAATAATAAATAGTAATATTTATTACTATTAAGGCTTTATGAATAATGTACATTGTATTCAGTATAAAGTACGTGTAGAAATAATTTATAATAAATTTCCCAATTCCCTCTTTTGTTTTCCTAATCACTGTTACAACAAAACAGAGAATTGGGCGTCTGTTTCTTTTTCCAAGATAATGCCAAATCCATCTTGTAACTATTAGCTCTATTTGCCTAACCATGACCTTTATTATTATAGACATGTTTTACTGAATAATTTCCATTGTTACTTTTGGCATTTCTTCTGTAATAATAAAGGCGGTCATGGCCTAACGCTTATCAACAATAGACGTTCGCTAACCAATCAGTTCTCTATGGTAAACTTTACGTCACTCGCAGCTCTCTGTTAAAAACGTTTTCTAACGGAGGGGGTCCGATTTCGCATATATGTTGCCTCTTTATTAAAAAAATTTGCAACTTTTTCTCTAAACACCTGAGCCATTCTTTTTTTTATGCTTCATTCTTTTTGATTATTTATTATCTCAATAGCGAAATTTTTGGTGTCATTTGCCCTTTAATGAGAAATATCTCACGAGCAACAATGCAAGGCAAATTTTTTGCAACAATAGTTATCAACAATGGTATCAACACGCAATGCACCAACACTATGCAGGGATTAAAAATATATATCTCAAGACCAACAATGCAAGGCCAAGTTTGTGCAATATAAATAAGTTTCAATTTGCAACAATGCATAGAATTCCTGTTATTCAGGCTGTTCTTATAGTAATTAACAATTTCTTGAAAATCTTTAAGAATGATCAGTAACTGAAGATGAAGGAGAGTGAGCAGACTATTGAGAAAGATTGGAAAGACTACAGAGGAAGCAGTTCTTATGCTCCGTGCTGTATAGAGCAAATGGTAAGCATGTCAATAGAAAAATTGGCGACCGCTAGGCTACACAAAGAGTGGAAATTGCAAAAACATCAAGTGTAAATCTAAACTAAGATTACTTGACTATGAAATTATTTAGGCTAGCAGTGGCATATTTGGAGAGATCCATCCATTGTTACCATTTAAAAAAATTTTTTTCGAATTTTCATTATAAATTTTTACTGTATTAATTCTAAGCGATTTAATGTGTTTATTTTAAAGATATTGCAAAATTTAATCAAAAACAAAGAGTCCGGGTCTAAAGTATCCAGTGATATTCCCCGGTGGTGAAGATGGATATCATTTTAATTTGAGGCAAGTCAAAAAGAAGTTAAATAAAGTTCGGTTATATCATCTAGAATTCCTGTTTTTCGGATTTTTCTTAGAATGGATGTTGCATTATTGAGTTGTTATTTAACCAATTTGGAGTTAAAATTTAACTGTGTGAGAATGTTCTGTTTACCTGCAAGTGTAATTATCCCGGGCAACGCCGGGTCCTCTGCTAGTAAGAAATAAGCTTAAGTATCGATACATGGTAAAGACAAGTCACATAGGTAAGAAATAAGACCGCATGCGGAGAGAGTCTGACATGTAAATTAGCGTCAAAAAGATCGGAATATACCGTTATTATACATGTTAAAAATGAGGGTGCGATAGAATCTGCTAATCGTTGCTAGTGTTTTTTATTCCTCCAAGAAGAGTCTAAGCGCGCCCTTGCGGTTCAAGCGCGTGTTTTTTAGGGTTTTAGCATCATCTAAAACCCTATTAAAGACGGTACAGATGTATTTATGTACTTTGTATGTGTGTAAGTCACACGCCATAACTTTTGAAAGGATTGACCTAGAAGCTTGAAATTTTGTACACTCGTAGGCCCTTTACAGAGGACGGTGCGAAAAATACAGCGAATCCTCTACGATGCCCCGTGGGCCCTCAGGGGCCACTTGTATGAATTTCATGGTTCCTTTTTTATCTTTTGAACAAAGAGGCCTAAAAATCTGAAATTTTGTAAATTTGTAGTGCGGTTCTAAAAAAAAATAAAACCAATATACAAAAAAAGTGATATAAGCCTCTAGGGCCCCGCTGGAGGTCCCGAGGCCCCAAATACAATTGAAGCTATAACATTTGAACGGAACGACCTAGGAACCTGAAATTTTGTATATTTATAGTGTGGTACTAAAAAAATATAGCAAATATACAAGAAATGTGATGTAGGCCTCTGGGGCCCCGCCAGAAAACCCAGAGGCCTCAAATACAACTTTTGATCGGAAAGATCTAGAAACCTGAAATTTTGTATTTTAGTGTGGTGCTAAAAAATGTAGCCGATATAGAAGGAAGCTGATATAAGCCTCTAGGACCCCCGCCAGGGGCCTCGAGGCACCAAATACAATTGAAGCTAAGCTTATAACATTTGAACGGAAAGGCCTAGGAACCTGAAATTTTGTATATTCAAAGTGTGGTACTAAAAAAATATTGCAAATATAGTAATACTAGTGTTAAAGCCCGTCATACGACGGTGTCACAACAGGCGAATCTGTAAATTCGATTTTAATTGTAAATTTTACCTGCGAAAGGACTGTGATAATTGACAGGACTGCCAATAATGAATAAAAATGTTTACTTAATTTTCAAACCTGCTTTTTCGTTAAGGTCGCGGGGCAGCGCACGAGATTTTCCGCCATCAGATGGTTGTCCTCAATGGTAATACCCAAGCGACTCGAACCCGGATGATCAATGTAAACTAGCCACATAGTTTTAGGCCAACCCCTCTTCTTCCGCGACCTCCACGGTCACCTGAACTATGATTTTTTTTTCTTATGGGCCTACGACCAAGTTCATGTTTTTGCCCCCACCCCCCAACCACCGACTTGGAAAATAGCAACTGCCTATGAAGACGGTTTTGCGGCATCCGTACATGTGGCCAAACCAATGTAACTGAGGCCTCTCAATGCAGAGAAATAGCAGTTCAGCAGCTAAAGTCTGCCTTATTGTGATGCTGAACACTATCTAGTAGGAACATCTGTCCCACCTCTCAGAATCTCATTTCGGCGTTATTTCGGTCATTACCCAAAACTCATGACCATAGAAGGGAATGGGGGCAAAGATTTGAAAACAGACAGCTTGGGTTTCTTTCTTAGCTCAAGTTTTTTTATAACGGATCACCACCGTTCACATCAGACGCACATTGCTGCACCGATCCGGGCATCCAATAAATAATGTTATTGTTTTTGATTTTATTCGAAAGCCCGGCGTACGATGTTATTGCAAGTTCGATTCCATTTTTAAAAAATTTCATCTGTGACAGGATTGTCATAATTGGCAGGACTGCGATAATAACAGTATTGCGAATAGTAAAAAAAGTCACTGTCAACATGAGAGCGACACTAACTGTCAATTTCACAGTTAAAATCTAGCACAAAAACACATTTACATCTGTTAGATGTAAACTTTGCTCTTCAGTGAAAATGGCTCGTCGGGCTCTCTCTTTTTTTTTTTTTTTTTTTTTTACCTTTCTCATTGCTCTATTTCCTCGGCAGGCCATTTTTGGGGGGGCACGACCAGAATATTTTAAAACTAAAAAAATTAAGTATACACATATAATGAATATAAAAAAATGAAAAAAATGTTATGTACTTTTGTTTTTTTTTCGATTTGACTTTTCATTTTTCTAATTTATGAATTTTTCCTTTTCATTAATTCATTCAACTGAAAAATTATTCCTATACAACGAATATCGTAAACTGTAAGAATTAATGATACGTACTTGTGACTTGAATTGTTAGTCAATTTCAAAATTTTATTTGAATGTTATTATTTATTATTAAAATTAAAAATATAAGAATCGTATACATGTACTGAATTTCTTAATTTAGAATAGCTAAATTACTTACTTAGGATTTAATTTGATTTATTGATTTGTTTTAGTGTGCTATTTTTTAAATGTCAATAGATGTATATACCGTAAAATCTTGAATACACGCCGGGTATTCAAATACACGCCGGGTATTCAAATACACGCCGGTCTCAAATAAAAGCCGGGTGGGTTGTAAAAAAAATTGATTAAACGCCGGGGCTCAAATAAACGCCGGGTCTTTTTCGGGTCATCGACATACAGTAAATTCCGGCGTTTTTCCTCACTTTCAGATTATTAAACGTTTTTCCCTTCAGGTTGGTTTTTTGTTATTTCATTTATTTTATTTTATTTTATTTTAAATACCGGTAAGATACTTCTTATGCTCAGTGGTTAACTAAATGTGCAGGTGAACATGGAATCCGGGAAAAGAAAATCATACGATGTAGCATTCAAACTAAATATATTGCTGAAATTGCGCGATTCTTTGCGGATTCAGAAACCATTACCTTGCAAAAATCGAATATCATGAAGAACTTTATAATAATGAGGCAGTTATCTCCAGTGATTCCGAACCAGAAGATCATATTATCTAATTATTATATTAATTTTTAGTTTTACTAAAAAGAATTGTTTTATTAAACTGCAATTCAAAACTTTATCGGATTTATTGCAGGATGACTAGCGACCAGGAAAACCGGGAAAGGTCAGGGAATTTTTTGTAACCGGAAAAAGTCAGGGAATTTTACGCAATCGTTTTGGGACACCCCATTAGACACCCTCTTATTGGGAATAGCCCTTAACGCCGGGTCTCAAATAAACGCCGGGTCTCGATTAATCGCCGGGGGGGGTCCGGACTATTGAAACAAATAGACGCCCGGGCGTGTATTCAAGATTTTAAGGTAGTTAAATCTATGACGACAATATATATTTTTGAACCGTAGCCTATGAAAAATATAAGATTTTTTATTGTTTTTTTTCGTCGGCTGCGATTTTTGGATTTTAACAATCAGTGTTTTTTCATTTGTTGGAAACAATGAAGGTTTTATTGTTGTTCGTCACTATGGAAACGGGCACGGAGCAGGAGGATTTAGCATTTTATATATAAGAATAAGCCCCAGCAGAGCCCCAGAGGCCCCAGACACAAGCAAAGCTACAACTTTTAAACGAAAACGTCTAAAAATCTGAAATTTTGTTTACTTATAGAAAATTACCTAAAAATTTAGCTAATATACACTAAAAACTGGTATAAGCCTCTTGAGTCTCAACAGGGTCCCTGAGGCCCCAATCACAAATCAAGCTATAACTTTTGAACCAGAAGTCCAGAAATCTGAATTCTTGCATATTTATGGTGTGTTACTTAAAATTTTAGCTATTTACACGAAAACTTATATACTCCTCTGTGGTCTTCAGGGGCCCTAAACACAGAGCTATAATGTTAAAAGGCTTAAAATTCTGAAATTTTGTATACGTATAGTAGTTTACTAAAAAATTTAGCTAATATACACTAAGGTCTCGACAGGGCCTGAAGCCCAAATCACAAGTCAAGCCCTAACATTTGAATAATAAAAAGGCTAAGAACTTGAAGTTTTGTATTTTTACAGTGTGTTACTTAAAAATTACAGACAATATACAAGGAGACAATATACCTGGTATAGGCCTTGGGGCCCCTGGCGACCTCAAATACAATTGAAGCTATAACATTTGAACGGAAAGGCCTAGGGACCTGAAATTTTGTTTAATCCTAGTGTGGTATTTGAAAATTTAGCTAATATATTTTAAAAATTATATAAGTCTCTTAGCAGGGGCCATGCGGCCTCAATCTCAAATCAAGCTATAAATGTTAAGCCAGAAGTCCAGAAACCTGAAATGTTTTATATTTATAATGTGTTGCTTAAATTTTTAGCTATTACACACTGCCTACTATATAATAACTGCCTGTACAACGCAGCTAAAATTCCAGAATGACATTTTAGTTCCCAAAATCAACACATCAACTTTTTGGCGCCATCCATCATTGGTTTCGGTATAGTTTCTTAAGTGAGAAACCATGGTTTCGGTTTGTCGGGATTTCTTTAGAAGTAGATTCTTTTAAGTTGTTATATGTATATTTTATCAAATAAAATCTATAATTTTAAGCAATAACTTATAAACAGTACTTTTCTTTTAAATTATGAAATATATTAAGAAATAACGCCACGAAATCTAGACCATAGAGATAGATTATACCAGAGGTGGAAACTCCGTAGCGCAGCGCGTCCGTTGGGCAGACGGTTGGACCACTAGGTGGCGAAGCGTCGCGGTTAGTCAAACTTAGCTGACGCAGAGCCATCTCTATTATCCTGGCTCACGACGATGGCAAATACCGTTGCTTACAACCCAGAGACAAATGAAAGTTTCTTCATTTGTCTCTGTTACAACCAGAGGAGGAAACTATTCATTGTCCTTCAAGTATTTGCTGCCACTGAGGGCGCCACATGTCCTCAGTGGTACGACTGCACTGTACAGGTCGTTTATTATTAAATTTTAAAAAGAAAATACTACATAATAAAATAAACGTGCCACTACACTTTTATCTTGTTTTTTAAATTATATATTTTACTTTTTACTTTTTAATGGTGAAAGTGTGAGCTTTAAAAGTTTTTATTTTATATTTTTGTGTACTTCAGTTATGTGTGTACACAAAATTTTATTAGCCTGTTCATTATTTGTTATTGTAGCAA
>JAHWFO010005127.1:67806-117884 GCA_023313115.1 Rhysida immarginata | reverse complement strand
AACGGACCAATGATGCCTCTTTTGGAAATCGCGCACCAAGCCATAACCTTTCGTGGATGAAGAGGAGACTTATGGATCTCATGAGGGTGCTGGGAACCCCAAAAACGAACGTTGTGTTTATTAACGTCACCTGACAGATGGAAGAAGGCCTCATCTGACACCCACAGGTTGTCCACAATGTCCTGATTGGCTTCCATTTCTGCTCCAAACTCCATCGCAAATTGTTGTCGTTTCTGTCTTCCAGTGTCTGTTAACTCCTGATAAACATGGATCTTATACGGGAATAGGTGTAAATCTTTTCTAAAAATTCGTCACGTCGTGGAATACGACAGCCCTTCTTCAATGGATAGGCGGCGAACAGATTTTTTGGCAGGGGAATCGACCAACCTTGTGCGAACATTTTCGACAACTCGGCCGTTCGAACACGAGCTTCGCTCCCGCCTTTTTTCTTGCCTTTAACACATCCAGTGGCACGAAATTGCTTGACAAAATCCATGTTTGCTTGCCTGCCTGGTGCGTCTCGACACTTATATTTCTTCCGGAACTTTCTTTGCACGGTTACAGGTGATTTTGTCTCGAAATACCATTCGACAACCTTGCATTTCTGCTCTGTTGATAAAGTGAGCGCCATTTTTCAACAATACGATTTTCATGCAGCGCGTTGCAACAATACAAACTCCAACTATTTAGAAATTCGATATGGCGCTCATATTCTTTCAATTGTTTATCCCTAATGCACGTCATTCGAGTGAAATGGTCAGAAATTGACTGAATCGCCCGGTAGGATTGTTTGGACCGCGAAAAGTTTCGTTAAATAGTGCCCTTACATCAGCATACGAACTTTGAAGATCGCCCCTTCCTCGCATCATCATACTTTTTTTTTTTGTTCAGAAAGGTTGGCCATTGCGTTTGAGTAGATGTAGCACAATTTCTGATTTTTTATTTACAACATACGATAAAGATGGATAGTTGAAATTAAACTTTATAATAAAGAAATCGACGTTTCGCACATGTGTGACCGTCTTTAACATTGGAATTGATCCCCACGTTCCGAAGTAGACTTTGGAAATGGGTTTCGAATTTTAAAATTCTTCAAATTTTCAAATTTTCAAATTCTCTCTTATTTATCTTTTGGTGCATTTCTCGAGAGAATCGTAAAATCTGATTCCGTAATTAAACGCCGTTTGTAACGAATTGAAAAATGTTTCAGAAAAAAAGTTTCATATTTTTCCGTAGAATTGGATTCTTCAACAAAAAATAGGGGTTCCTATTTAATATTTCAAAGTTGCCCCCTCCCTCACCCTCAGAGGTGGGGTGGGGGGGGTCGATTTTGCTATCATTGGATATCTTTTTGAAAAATATTAAACACGTGTTTTTTGTTTTTTCGATCCGATGCGTATTTCTCGAGATATTAGCGAAAAACTTACACTCATTCATTCATCACGACATTTACTATGAAAGCTGCAAACTTGAAATTTGTCACGTACGTTTCTCCCTAAGAAATGATTGTTATTTTACTTTCTTCCTTTCCATTGTATTTTAGTTTTAAAATTAAATTTACCTGGAGCTGAATGGGATTTTTGCCAGCGTTAAAAAATTGTGACGTCGTTGTTTGCTATGTTTAAAGAGGACTTTGCGATCGGTCCAGGAAGCAACATCAACAGTGACTGCAAGACTTTCGCTCGGAATAGAGTGTATCTTTTTTTTTAATATATATACATAAACTAGCAGAACCCATGCGAAAAGATTTTCGCACAGAAAAGTCATATTATTAATGACTGATATTATTTTTCATCAGAGTCCTCTATTGCCATTTTTCCTTTTACCGTTTAACGATCTTTAATCATAATGGTTAATTTGATGGTCAATTCGTAATTCAATCCCTCAAGATTTGTGTCCAAATTAATTTTAAGTTAACATGCTTAATATTATTCTTGTGCTTATCAAAACGTAATATAAATACTTGTTTACGTCAAAGAGGAGCGCTAATCGTTTGCTTGTTTTTAAATTGTCCGTTAAAAAAATTCAATTTTTAAAATTCTTAGGACCATCCTCCTGTGTTTAACAATACTACTTTCGAAACAAGTATTCTTTTCAAATTGTTTATTCGCCAATCCCAACTATGGACTTGGAAATAAAGTCTCCTGATTGGATAGTTAAATTTTCAAATTTCAAAAATCTTAATTGTTAACATCTAATCAAAAACTTGAAATTTCATTATACAGGGTGATTCTGAAAAAGTGTGTATAACTGTAAGCAATTACAGAGGTGACCAGAATGAACATTTTCTTTTAATAGAATGTGGGGTCGCAAGTACGTACATTGTTCAGGAGCTATCACATATAATGTGCAAGACACTTTATGTTAATGACAATAATACGGTTTCGTGTATATCAAGTGTGTCCTCTGGTTTAGACGCCAACCAAAAGAGACAACAAAAGCTATAAACATTACGTACAATAACGACGCCAGTGCAAAGCAAAAGTTCGAAGTGACGGCCACCAGTGGTGCGACACAGCTGACACCGCCGACGTAAGGATTCTCGCACCCGGTGAAAATGTCTGGAATATCTTAAATGGCACCAGTAGCAACAGCAATACGTGCTACTAGATCATCCGATGTGTCCACAGGTGTTTTATACAGTAAGCTCTAAAGATGGCCCCATACAAAGAAATCAAGTGGGTTGAGATCAGGTGAGCGAGCTGGCCACGCTAAAGCGTGGAATTCACTCACGGTTTAGCCAGGCGAATCTGACCGGCGGGCGTTCCCGGCCTTGGGCACACATACGCAGACATGCCAGTTGCCTGCTGAGTGTTATACTGAGTTTGCTGAGTGAGCAAAACACGAGACCAGCAAGAAAGATCTTTTGCGGAAAACACGTGTGTCAAAGTTTTCCCATTGGCTGCTGAAATGATTGCCCGGCGGGCACATCCGTGCGCCTGCATTCACTCGCGGATCTGTCCATACAGTCGCGGCAAAAATGGGCCGTAAGGGCCGGGCGGCGGGCATGAAATTCATAGGCGGATCTACCCGGCGGGCACGGCTGCCGGTCAGATCCGCCAGGCAAAACCGTGAGTGAATGCCACGCTTTAAGGCCCATCTCGCCCAATCCATCTTTATGCACGTGCAATAAACAGTGGAATCGTCCGCAGGAACGTGATAATTCAAGCAATAAACACCATTGCCACCTTGCAACCAGAGATCCTTAATCTAACGAGATGCGACAATCCGTATATACGAAATGGTTCGTGCAGCTTTCTTCTGCGCAGGTTAGTTGCGAGGGTGTTGCCAGATGGCGCTGTAGGTCTTGATGATATCTGACGTAATCAAAACGTCTTCAAGAGTACTGGAAGCAGGCGACAAGGCAGAGATTTTAAATATTTCGATGTTTAAAATACGACATGTTCCTTAAATACGGAAAATTATTTAAATTAAATCAAAAATTAAAGAAATTAAGAAAGAAATCAAAAAGAGTTCACTTCTATTTAATTAATAAAAGAAGTATTGTTAGTCGGCCACGGTTATTGTCTAAGTATTGTCCAAGGGCGGAGTTGTCCAGGGGACAATTGTCCTAGAACCTGTCAGAATCTGGCTCGCAGGTCGGGAATTTGCCTTGCTAATAAGAGATAAAAACTCACAAAATAACTAAATAGCTGGAGAAAATGCTTCAGCGGTTGGTACGTTTTAAGAATGGAAATCATAGGGAAAATTTTAATAAATTTGAAAATAAACATCAAACGCATCATATTTAGGTAAGTGAATGAGAAGCCCTGGTTAATTACTACCGTGAACAAAGATAGTAATTCAGGTATTACTGAGTTAATTTCAGTCAAGCCCGTTGGCCGGCTTGGTGGCCGAGAGGGTTAAGGCGCAAGTCTTTCCGCTCTCGAAAGTAGCGAGTCGCGGGTTCGAATCCCGCCGAGGGCATGGATGTTTGCGTTTGTCCCTTTTCATTATCATCCTTTCATCATAATTTCATCTGCACCTGGTTCTTGGGGCCCTTGTGCAGTATGAACCCCAATGTATATTAAATACGCCTTATCACAAGGCATATAAAATCCACCCTCAAAAAAGAGGAAGGCACCTCAACAACAACAAGTCCGTTTAAGTGAATTTAGGTAAGTGAATGAGAAGCCCTGGTTAATTATTACCGTGGACAGAGATAGTAATTCAAGTAATTATTGAATTAATTGACCATCATAAACTCTCGTTCTCACACACCTTCTTAACCTTCGTAGCCTTGACTACCCACGTGACCACATAAAAAATGGCGTCCCTTGGTCGTATTGTAAGCACCTGCGATTTGAGTAAAATTCGTTTTTTTACATTTTCCATAGATTTTTACTATTTTAAAGATTTTTATTATTATCTTTATTAATGCAACATACTTTATTAACCTGAAATTTATAAAATATAATGATTTAAATGTTTACTGATCACCTTCAATAATTTTAATTTCATAGTTATTTCCAAAATACCTATAAAATTATTTTCTAATGGTGTTTATTTTTTCTCCTCACCCTGACAATTGGGAACACAATAATATTTAACCATAGCAGCAAAAATTTTGAACAACAACAATTAAAACTTTCACTTACGATACAGTCAACAAATGCCCGAGGCCTACGAGATAACAAGGCCTGGAAGCGAAAATGTCACCTGACCAACTGGGTGCTAGCAACAATCCAACTTTCACTGTCTCCATCTTGGATGTTAACAATCAGTGTTTTTCCTTTTGTTGGAAACAATGAAGGTTGAATTGTTACTAGCACCCAGTTGGTCAGGTGACTTTTTCGCTTCCACGCCTTGTTATCTCGTAGGCCTCGACAAATGCCGTTAACACGCCCAGTGTCAACACCTCCTAAAAAGAAAGCTTATGCACTGAAAATTCATACATTGTTACATCATCATAAAAAGGCATTGTTAATCGTATTTCTACCAATAATAACCCTAAATTATGACTTCTTATCATCATGTAACAATGTATGAATTTTCAGTGCACAGGCTTTCTTTCTAGGAGGTGCTGCCAGTATCCGCCATTTGCATTTCGTAAAAATATCAGTGACGTTTAATGGCAACCAATCACAATACAGGGGATAAAGGTCAATTACTAGTACTATTCGCTTTTGTAAATTCAGGTATAGCCCGTTTTTGAACCTATTAAATGATGATGCTACTCCATTAAAAAAAAATTGTAATATTTCTTTAGAATATGTGTCACATTTTTTTTCGCTGCCTTTTCGCTGAAATGAGAAAAGCTGCTTTCACTGGGTGTCAATAAATAGAAGATAAATTTAGCGGATTTTACCAGTTCGAATTTTTCGAGAAGAGTCATTCAGACAATATCTTGCATAAATAGGGAAGTCTCCAACAAAACACAAAATGCGAGAATGTGACCATCTGTAGAGAATTTTGGATGCTACTAAAATATGAACAAGATCTTTAAGAGCAATTTCACGCTAGAATATGTCTAAATGTTGAAATAATATAAACAAAACAAATAATTACTCGATCAGAATTTTAAAGATTTATTTAAAAGCATTAAGAACTAAGTAATAATAATATCTAAATTCGTTGTATTCCCGTCTAAAAAATTTTCACGTGTTTTAGACGGTAGACTTCTATGAAGGGGCATGCAGAAGCTCATTAAGCGTTATGATAAATATTTAAATAAACTTGAAAACTATGTAGAGAAATAGTTAAAAGTATGTAGAATCTGGTAAAGAATAAATTTTGAAAATATATGGGCCTTATTAGAGACATTTTGAGCCATCGTTAAAAAATTATTTACTGAAATTATCGTTACCAAAAATCTGTGAACAAATGTCGTTCAATGAAACCAATTTCTGTTAAGATAATAGTTACAAATTCATGCTATTAATCATTTTCTTATTAATGATCAATTACATGAAAAAAAGGATTATTGGAAATGAATTGTAATCGAAGGCATGTTTCTGTTTTCAAAATACGTAACGAACAAGCCTCTACTATTCTAAAAGAAGTAGCAAAACGCCTATTTAAACTTATGAAATTTAAACTTATACAATTTTATTCTTATTATTTAAATTTACTTCATCATATCTTTTCCGTAAGTTCCAGTATCCATAATGAAGCGGAGAAAACAATCTGACCATATAAACTCCTCTATAAAGATGAATATAAAGTGAAAAATTGCGTGCAAATTTCTTTAAGCAGGCCCAATAACTTCACGATCATATTATGTACAGTCAATCATGTTTTAATGAACCTCTCTTTGGATTATTCCAGCATCGGCTATGGATAACTGTATTTGACACAGCAAAAAAATTTTAAGCCCCTTCCTTTTTCTCATGTCATTTTTTTTAAATTAATGTTGCGAAATTCATTCTGGTATGTGTACTTATTCTTCCATTGTTTGTTTAGCATTGCTGTTTCTTCATTTTTTACCATTGTTTACTATTTTTGTTCAAAATATCCTTCAATTGTTTTTAAAAACCCACGAGAATCATTTTTACGCGAGAGACTTCACATTTCTACAAAAGGACGAAATAGGATATAGAAATGATCCCAATTTCAAAACTATTTTACATGTCTTACAATAAATTATCGTTCTGCTTTCGCTTCTTAAAACTTTGATAGTTGTTATTGAGTACACCGGAAACATTCACTTTTAATTTTCCTGTATTATATGAGAAAATAACTCTTTTAAATAATTAATCCTTTTCAGTTTTATTCCAGGTTTTTTGTGTCACGTTTTTCTTTCTTTCTACATCCGTCATTTTATATAATTAATAATTCATATCATAAAAATGGACTATTTTTACGAAAATAAATCTTATTTGTCTCTTTTGAAAGAATTTGATTTTGTTACTCATTAACGCAAAATCATGCAGTAGATAATTTAAAAATGAGGATCTCCGAATTTTGTATGGACAATTTCCTTTAATATAAAATTTTGTATTTTTATAATCTTCCTTTCCTATCCCACTCGATTAAATAGGCAAGTTAAAACTAACCTCTATGAAAAGAAGGGGTTTTTAGTTAGCATGTTCTAGCAGTCAGAACAAGGCAATAGTCAGATGAAAGCATCAGATATTATTGAAATTGTGAAGGGGAGCCGCCTTATGAAAATCGTAAAGTCTTTTTAACCCTTTTAAATTGTTGAAAATAACGAAGCGGCAAATGGCGTTGATTATCGTTGGAAAATTTATTCTGACCGTGGTAAAAGCATTCATCCGCTGCCGACTCATAAGGAAAAACTGGCCGAAAAATAATTGCTTATATAAAACGTAGAAATAGCAGAATTTTTTGACTCATTGAAAATAATGACCGCAAAAAAAGAAAATTAAAAACAAATTGATGCACTTGCACTTATGGGTGACAGAACTTGACCTTGGCGCAGCAAGAATGATGAATCAGCTGATGGCAGACTATATTAATTGTAGATCTAATTTGCAGACGAAAATAAAAACTTCCGTAATACATTAAGGCTGTATCATTCTATCAGCATAAAATGTTATGCAAATGATGAGCAGTTTTATCGAGATATGATTCCCAATTTGGTGTCGTTTTCTCTCGCCGAGATTTTTACCCAGAGCAAAATAAGATTGGAAAATAACTGCATGACGGTCAATATTGCAAGGAAAATATAAAAGAAATAAAAGAACTAGATAATACAATATGGTCGGATATTTCATACTGCATTATCTGGTTCTTTTATTTCTTTTAAAGATTGGAAAGCTGAAATTATTTTGAATAATAGTCGCCCTCATTTTATCGCCGCCCTCAAATAGACGCCGCACCATAAAAAGTTAGATCAAATAAACACCGCAGGTATTATTATTGGAAAATTAATTACCAATTTATTATTATTTTTTAAAAATGCTATTATTAAGGTAAATGTAAGGTAATTTTATTAAGAAAACAAATAAAAAATGTATTTAACGCCGCCCTCAAATAATCGCCGCACCCCAAAAAAGTTATACGGTATTTGGGTTCGAAACGCAACATGTTCTTTCAGAAGCCGATTCTAACCAATGAAGAAAAATAAAACGTAAAACCTCACAATTTATCGACGCAATGATTACACAAACAATGTGAGAAGAGGAAATACAGCCCTCGAGTTTTTGATAGGTCTGGAAATACATTAGTCCAGACCTTTCTCTTAAAGCTAGGGTGGCCAGGTGATCTTATTGAAAAAACCGGACAGATAGAGGACAAAACCGGAACAAACTGAATTTTCTTTCATTAATGACACTACATAGTTCATCTTTAATGGACTGGAAGTCTTCAAAAGGGTTTTCATAAAAGTCTAAAACATTGTCTTCTGGAAGGGATACTGAATACCAACAGCCTGTTGCTGACCGCTTTCATTGAAGTAATAGCCAATACAAATTCGATCGTATCAACGTGGGTCGTGTCGACACCACCGAGAGAGAAGGCCTCATCACTGAAACATTATACATTGTTATATCATCTAACTTGATCATAATTTCAATTGGTAGAATACGATTAACAATTGACGACGTTAGGTGATGTAACAATGTATGATGATTCTCTATCGGCAGTGTTGGTCGTGTGCCGATGCTAACGAGAAATACAGGCTCCGGCACTGAAAATTCACCTGACCAAGATAGGTCTATTAACAATGTAACTTTCATTGTTTCCATCTTGTATATTAACAATCAATGTTTTTTCCTTGTTTTTTCCTTCATCCTGTATTTCTCGTTAGCCTCGGGCGTGTGCCATATGACTAGGGTGTGACATCATGATAATCAATTCCAACGTTGTCCAATCAGAGACTTCTTAACGTTGACCTTTCATTTTGATTGCAATTTTTTTCGGAAAAAACTGCCTAATTTGAGGTTCGGCCCAAAAAACCGAACATTTGGAAAATAAAAAAACGGACAGAGGGAAAAAAAGATCAGCCAGATGACTCAAAAGCGGACTGTCCGGTCAAAAACCGGACACCTTATTTAAAGGAGAAAATATTTTAAAGCGGAAGAAGAATTGCTTTAATTGCTCGTATTAATAAATTATTATTATTGTAATATTACTACTCAAAATCCTAAATACACTCAAGTTCAACAGAACTCAATTTCCAATTTGTATTGAACAAGACAAACTGCTGTAGGGAATTTTGTTTTGAAGAGGCATCTCCTGAAATTTGCCAAGATCATGATCACATGACATCCATGTCCATTAAATGGCGGTATTAAACTTGATATTATTCACATTTATTGCAATCTACTTAATATAATGACGCTTGCAAAAACTATGACGGAATTTATTTTGAAATGCTGCTCAGAGGAAAAGACAAATAACTGGCTTCAGAACAGGTCGGACAATAAATGTCTGGATGATTTGATGTCCGATTTTTGAATACCATACAGATAATTCGGAACGACATGAAACTGGTTTTCATTTTAAAACCCATATTGTCTTATTGCAATATTATTTTATCTTTTCTATATTTTGAGGTCAAAACAAAAACTACGCTTGTATCCATTTGATAAAGATAGGGCTGAAAAAATACAAAAATGCATGCAAAAAATTCGAGCTTTGGCTAGTAAGCTTAAAAGTACGGGACAAAACATCCAGAGAATTGGAGTTATGATAAACGGCGTTCCACTATTTCAATAGTCATTGAATAATCAGAAAATAAGAGAAAATGCTGTGTTTGATATGCAAAAAAAGATATGCAAGATAAAAGAAAAAACACGTCGATGATTTCTTGAATGTGAAACTAAACAAAAAGAAAAAAATGCAGAAATATTATATTCAGAGGAAGGATAAAAAAGATGAGGCAAGATGTACAATTAAAGGGAAAATATCAAAAACAAATCTTTGTTTAGGAAGTACATTCAATGGAAATTGCTCTTTAAATTCTTAATGGAATTATTTACTTTTAAGATCACATCATGACAATGCTCATTTGCCAACCCGGAAGAAGGTAATAGAAGGCAAAGATTATTATTTTTTTCTTTTAATATGTTCACTCGAGTTAATCTCTTGCATCACTCTCTTCCTCCTCCACACTCATTCATTCTCAGAAGTTCGACCCACACACAAACATTTGCATTCACAATGAACACGTGCAAAGAGATAAGGAAGAAATTTTGGCATTCATTAAATTGCTGTTTAGGCTTGTGATGATGTTATTAATGAAAACATTTATTTATTTATTTATTTTTATTTATTTTATTTATTTATTTAATAATTCGATTACAAAGTATCACACAAGAGTGAGTACAATAAAATAAACAGTAAGCAGGGGGAACAAGGGGGTTTGAAAGGCTGAAAAGCCCGTCGAGCAAAGCTCCCCGCGTCCCCTACAAAGAACTAATTAATACAAAATGGTTTTAATAGATAACAAAGATTCTTAAATTAATTTAAATAATATTTTTACAACATAGATCATTATTAAGAATCAGTTTCTTCAGTGAATTTTTAAATGTGTAATAGCTAGTAGTTTCTGTTAGTGAAGAGGGTAAAAGGGACCATTTCTTTTGACTAGAAAAAACTGGAGTGTGGCGGCGAAAGTTATTATTCGCAAAAGGAAGACGAATCTCTTTTGATTTCCTAGTTGGATAATTATGGTAATCAAAATTGAAAGTTAATTTTAGAGGGTTAGCTAATTTTATTTTATTATGAATTAATTTATTTAAAAAACAAACCGATTGTAGGAAGAAGGTATCGTAAATATTCAAAAATTGGTGTCGATGAAATAGATGTGTAATTGGTGTCTTATGCGGTAGATGCAAAATCATACGTACAAACCATTTCTGTAGTTTGAGCAGTCTACTTAAATTTTGATCGGAGGAACTGCCCCAAAAAATAATTCCAAAACAAAGATTAGAATATATCAATGCATTATATAAAAGGATTAACGTGGAACGAGAAAGTTACAGTAGATGTGAAATTGTTCCCAAACTCTTGCTCAATTTAGAAGCTAAGGAGGAAATATGTGAGTTCCAAGATAGATTATAGGAAATGATAATGCCTAGGTAACGATATTCTGAGACTATAGTGATTTGGTTCTCATCCAGAAGGATTTTTATAGACTCAGTGTTGAATTGTTTATTTCGTTGCCTGAATACCATAAAAACACTTTTAGAGTAATTAATACTGAGTTCATTCTTTCTAATCCAAGCTGTTATATCTGATAACATTATATTTATAATTGAGTTCAGAGACTTTTCGTTACCAGCAGAGAACAATAGGACTGTATCATCCACGTAAGATATGATTTTAGGTATTTGAGAGCAATAGTGGATGTCATTAATGAACAAATTAAATAAGAGCGGAGAAATAATTGATCCTTGAGGAACACCCATCGATATTAATGGACTTCGAGATATGAGTATGGATTTTAAGAGCTATCATTCTATTATTGATAAAAGATGAAATCCAGCTCAAAGGGAGTCCGCGAATTCCATAAATTTCTTGGAGTTTATGTAATAAAATATTGTGGGACACGCGATCAAAGGCTTTTTTTAGATCTAAAAAAATCGCCAATGGCGTATTACTTGCGTCCAATTCGGCTGTAACATAATCGATAAGTTCAAAATACGCAGTATCGATATTCTTTTTAGGCTGAAACCCATGCTGGTTTGGTGAGAGAAAATTGTTGGATACAATTTTAGATGAGAGATTATGGTGAAAGAGCTTTTCAAAAATCTTAGAGAAGACGGGTAAAATTGTTATAGGGCGATAATTATTAAAATCAATGGGGTCACCCTTTTTATGGATAGGGATAGTATGAGCATATTTAAGCTTATGCGGAAATATACCTGTGCTAATAGAAGAGTTATAAATCTTCATTAACGGATAACAAAGCTCCGATGCTAAAGCAATAACGATGTCTTGTCGAATACCGAAAGAATCGGTTAACTTATTATTCGGAAGTGTTTTAATAGTCCTAAACACAATGCTAGAACAGGTAGGAGGAGCGAAATAAGAAGAAGCGGACGACGTGGATTTGAGGACTTGCTCTTTTAAGGGTGGATTATTTTCACTAGTAGGGGGATACAGAGCGTGAAGAAAATTGTTCATATCCTCCTCCTTCACATCCTTGGAAAATTGATTAGGCAGAATAGGAATGTTTTTTTTGTTCCTAATTTTATTAATGTTCTTCCAAATGCCACTCGTGCTAGAGCAAGATTGAAATAATTCACGATAATAAATGCTTTTTTCTTTTCTGATTTCAGATTTGCAGGCTTTTAAAAGGGTTTTATACTTATTTTTTAGGGAAGGGTTAGGATTATCTATAAACTTTTTAAACGCTCTGTCTTTTTTTTTTATGAGACTTAATAATGAAGAAGTAAGCCAGAGATTTTTGAATTGCTTTGGGTTAATATGGTTAATGTGGAAGTTGTGGAAAGCAAAATAAGAATTGTAACCCATAAAGAAAATGAGACAAAAACTCGTCGAATAATTCATCAGGATCATCTTTCGCTTCAGAAAATATTTCTTCCCAATCAGTTTGTTGTAAGAAACTTTCAAAATTAGCAATGCGAGAGTGATTAATGATACGGGAAGCGACAATGCACTCCTTGCTAATCACTGATGGTTCCTTTTTAATATTCAGGTATATTGGGAAATGATCTGAGATCAAAATATCAAGGACCCCACTTTGCTTTGTATCCCTGGTGTTAGTGAAAATTTGGTCAATAAGAGAGAACACATAAGAACATAAATGAAACCTTTTCTTTATTTGGTAAAGAGTCAATTTTCAAATTTATGTATGTATATTATATTTTAAGGCATAGACGTCATTGGCAGATTGGTGAGATTCGCTCGGATAGTTAAAAAAAAAATCGTGCGATAATGTATAAATTGCATCTAAATATCTAAACAAATCTATTCCAAAATCTAAGCTATGCGAGATCTTGTCAAATCACGGTATTATCTATTATCGGATCAAATATTTATGTGATCAGATAATACAGTACTAGCTCCCAGCTTCTATTCTCATAGAAAATGCACACTATGATGAGAATAATAGTGATCATTTAATTCAGTTGTAATCTATTTACAAAATGTATTATATAAACCCATTCAAAAACTATTCTAAAAACGTTAATTTATTCAAAAGACAAGGTTTATGAATGAAGGAAACACTGAGACAGTAGTTTGACAGTTTTTTTGTTTGTTTTTTTGGTCAACACTTAAATATTTTTGAAATATTAAAAAAACATATTAAAATGCAGTTTATATATTCTGTCCTCGACGACTGCATGACTAACCGCGCGACAAAAATAATTAAAGTTAATTATCCTGGATGTAATTAAATTTAGGATACAGCTAATTTCCATTAGAAATTTACAGACTTCGAAAATTTTAACCTTCACTAGGGATACTGAAGGTGTATTAAATTTATGAAATGAATAGAAAAATAATGCTCTCCAATGAAATTTGTGCATGCTTTCATTCGTCCTGCTCTAATAAATAAATAACCAATTTCAAAGCTTCAGTGAAAATTAAAGACAAATTTAATCGTTTATTAAGTTCCATGCAATATTAACGACTGCTGTATTGAGGAAGTATTTTAGTTTCGTTTTATTCATTGCTTGCTTAACGTTGAAGGCAATTGTGCATCCAAGTTCGACTTTCAAAATTTCCCCAAACTTCAGAATAAACAGCTTTGACGATTTCTTGGTATTGATCAAATTACCTAATAGACGAAGCCTAATTTCTCAGTAAATGTAAAATATTCGAAGTAAATTACATATTGATATTATTGTGTCGTCGTCTTTTGTTTTTTCGCCTGAAATTGACGAAATTTGGTTAATGATTTCCATTAAAGCAGAACATTTTGTGATGTCCCATAATCAACTGAGCCCCATAATTTTGTGGCGTTTAAGGAAAATTACGAAAGAATCTTAAAACTTTATCTAATTATATTTTAATTGTAGATACCATATGTTTAATCAGATTATATCCTCAATTAAGAGCTTGAGTTTGTATAAGGATCTTATAGCTTAACGGGATTAATCTCAGCTAAGTAAAATAAAAAGAAAAATTAGCTGCAATTTTAAACTTGCATCGTTTGCGTTTGCGAAGGCGTACGCGTGTGGCCACCGAAGCACACTCGCCAAACTTGCCTGGCCCGCAGCGTATTTGAATGTTTTTGGTTTTTTTGTTTCTTTCTCCTTTCTTTTTCGAGAATTAATGAATGCTCTTCGTTTATTTGTAGGTTTTTATTAACACATAAATTTCATAATTATTTTTATGAGAACGCATCCATACTTAAAACCTACATTTTTTTTTTCAGGCACTTACACAAAAAAAGCCCGTTACTTGTTGTTGCTACATCATCAAGCTCGTTGTTTCGGTACTTCACGACGACGATCAGCCAGTTTGCAATTGCGAATTGAGAAAAAAAAAAACCATGAAAGTTCTATCATAATTTCGGATCTCGTCCACTGCTTTCATTGCCATGATTATCTCTTATTGAACGAAAAAAATTGAATTAGCAGTTCAATAGAAATATGGGGGTTTCTAAATCTGACTTATAAGACAAAAAAAAATTACTTTTTAAACTGTTTTCTTTTATCTTAAAAAAAGTGAAAGGGTGATAATTGGTCTATATTTCGGAAATGATAGAATAAAGAGAAAATATAATGGTAATTATGGACTAAGTTTTATTACAGCAAACAATGCGCGTGACGAAACATCACGAAATCCTCTAAATTAATCTTTGCATAAATATAATAATCGTTTGAAATAAACCGTAACTGCGAACAGATTAAAACTTAGATCACTGCCTTTTGTGTTCGTAGATAATTTGCATAAATTTGCGTCATATCTTTCTGATTCGTTAATTTTGCATAGCAACCATTTTTGGTTAGGTGGCCTTCAATAATATAGTTAGCTTTTGATCGCATTTCTTCATATCTGGACTTTGGGGCCATACAGTATTTGATGCCCCCGTGATTTATGTAGATCGATCGAATGAAATGGGGCGTAGGCTTTCCAGTTCTCGAGTAGTCGAGTCGCGGGTTTGAATCCTACCATGGATATTTGTGTTTCTCCTGAAGGAGTCTGGTGAAAGGATGCACTTGACTTACATGTCGTCCCGCTCAAAAAAAACAAAACCTAACAAATCTATTTAATTTAGTAATTGAAATACGTTAAAGTCATAAAGATACCAATAGTGTATTTTTGTAATATTTAATGAGAGAGAAAGGATGGTGTGAATTAAGAATAATAACTTTCGTCTGATGAATTGTGTATTCTATTCGTTTCCCTGATTTATCACCCATGTTGACGTACTCCTAGCTTTAAAAATAAATTCTTTTATTCCCTAATCTTTTTTCCTGGAAAGTTTTTTTTCCCTATAAAAAATATTTTAATTAGTAAACATATTTTTCTCCATGCAGCTTGCTGGGTCGTATCCCTTCATTAATTTGCAAATTTTCTTAAGACTTTATCAAGTTCATTATTCCAAATCAACATTTTAATCCTTTATCCTCCTCCCCTTTCTCCGTGTTTTATCTTTAACTTTGTTAATTTGTTTTTCTTTTTTTGTATGTATATTTTTTAAGGTTTGTTTTTTTCCGGTGAAGCTTGTTTTGATTCAATTGTTGTTTCAACTTTAATGAGTTCAAATTTAAGGTTGGCGAATACAAATAATGATTTTTGCATGCTTCTATTTTTTTTATTTAAAAAATAATAATTTCTATTTTCTGTGATGAATATTATCTCCAATCATCTTATTTGCTGAATGTTGTTAACCTACATAAAATTGTTTACTATTTACACAAGGATACTCTTTGCGTATTCCGGAATAAATACATTTGTAATATTATTTCAAAAAATTGTTCCATAATTAAACAAAGATAGCAGCAATGTTTTTATTTTACAAAACATAAAGAGAATAGAAAACAAGCGCTATATGATTCATGTCTAGTAACTGATTTTCAAAATAAGAGTGCCTTGGGAAATTGTTTTTAACTAATTGCAAACCAAGATGTTTATATCATTAAGTTTATTTAATTTATATGTTATCCACGTCGACAAAACTGTTCAAAATTCCAATGTACAACTTCTATTGTATGCCGATGATATTAAAATTTATACTAAGCTTGTATTTCTGATAATTTAGTATTACAACGTTCCATTGATAACATCGATAGGTTTAATAGTGATTTAGTTTGAATCTATCCAAGTCATGTGCTATCAGTTACCCTAATAAAATAAATAAAATAGATTATACAAATTAAATGAAACAGATTATACAGCTCCAGATGAATTTATTCAAAAGAAACATCATATAAAAAAGCTTGGTATTAAGTATGAAAAAAAAAAACTATATATTTAAGCTTTATCTCCAACATCTTATACTTCCACTCTCTCACCTAATAGGTGTTATACGTAGACATTCAAACTTCTTTTTTTCCACTAATGTTTTTTGAAAAGAGTACCAAACACAGGTTTTAGGTAAAAAAAAAAATTTTATTGTTTACCTATTGGGTTTACCGGAAATAGTATTCTCTTCATCGTCACTCCACAGTAGTAGATTTATAAAATAGCGGAAGAACGGAGCTACTTATTGGTTTTACTATGTCCGTCCGTCCCCTTCGTATTTTCTACATTTTTTGACGTAGAGGGTTGAAATATGGAATTTTACTTACTAAGGATGTGTGTTACTGGACTATAAATTTTGGTTTTGATTGACCCAATGGGATCAGAGTTATAGGGGGTGAGAGTTAGAGGGGTCCATCTCTATGTATATATTGGTAAGTAAATTTGGTATACAGATTCCTCTAAGCAAGATCTGCATTATTACGTAATGTGGGACGAATTCACCCTGTGGTCTCGGAGTTGTGGGGTAGCAGTCGTGTGATCTTTAGAGCTATCAACGTTTTCAAAAGCTACCCATAGCGTTTAGGTTTCATTTATGTGGGTCCAGATTTTTGGTCCACCCTGTCTATTCAGCTGCTTTTATTAATCCCCTTTTTTGTTGGGCTTCCAGCATGTTGGGGCAACAGTCTTGGAATAATAGATCTTAAAATTTGGTGTAATTATACCTATATGGATGTTTATCATATAAAGTATCAAATGCTTTTTAACTTTCACCTCTCAAATCAAAATTTAAATATAAAATGTGAAACATGTGAAACACGTGTATCGCGGCATTCTTTGGAATAGTCATAAAGATGATACTAATGTCCATTATATTGTATGTTGTTTTTATTTTGATGAAAATGGTTGTCTTCTTCTTGGAGTGAACAAATTTTTTCAAATAAACTTCCGGGGAAACTTCCTTTGATCTGCTATAGTTCATATTTATGGAATCCACATAACAACTATATTTGTGTTTCATATAAATTTTAATTTGAGAGAGAAAGTTAAAACCATTTTATAATTTAGATTTTAATATTCTTTTGTATTTTGATCTTACCCGGGTTGTTACATAAATATAAAATTTTTAAAAAGAAAGATGATTAACGGGAACGAAATAGATTAATTCATTCAATTTGTTCAAAAGAAATTTGTTGGAAAAAAAGTTAAACGTTCCTGAGATTCATGTAAGAAGTTTATACATGATATAATTTTCTTCATTTGTTAAGATGTATCGTATAAAATAACAATTGTTAACGTTTGTTTAGCTTTATTTTAGGTTTCCTAATTTAAAAAAGGCGTTATATGTAATCAAATTCTCAGATTTAAGTCGGCATTCTTAAAATAGCCTAAATATCAAATTTGATGCGCTTGTTTATGCGCAATTCTTTAAAAAAAATAACTGCATTTTTAAGCGCATCAATGAACGCGCAGATAACTCGATAGTCTGAGAAAAGAGAATCTCAAATTCTAGTAAAAATTAAGACCACTTAATCTAAACAAAAACTTCTGAGCAAGGAACCTGAACACAGGCAAAATAAAACAATATATAAATAAAACAAACTTACTGTTCTAATATCCCAGAATTTGTAATTTCGATTAAAGTTTATGATACAAAAGTTTGCTTCAATCGGAAGAAATCACCTAGCAACATAATCAATTTTCTATAGTTATCATTCGATACTGAAATCGTGTTATCAGGAAAAAAAATAAATTTCACGTCTCCCCATTTGATTGCTGATCCCAATGGTTAGATAGAAAAATAATGTTCGCAAGCTACTTACTAGAATGGATCCACAACTGCGAATGGAGCAGAAACAACTGATATCTTCAGCTCCTGATCAAGTGTATCGCTTCATTTAAAGTCGGACCGAGCTCTTCTTCTGGCGCAATTTTTAAAAACCTATCGCATGCTATTATTAATTGGCACTACTAAACAGAAGAAAATAAGCCTTTAATCACACAACTATGATTTATCATTGTGTAAGCTCTGAAAAAAAGCAAAATAAATAATGATCCCTAAAGTTCCAACCAACCTTAATCCTATATCTGATCTTCGCTTGGGGCAACGGATAATAAAATTTTATTTTCAAACATGCAATTTTCCCAATGGTTTGCTCAATAGAAAGCTTTATTCACTCGTTTTCCCCATAGAATCTAGTTGTATGGAAAGCTTTTGCGATTTATATAATAAATAGCTTTTTTCAGTCTACGTTGTTTCTTTAATTCCTTTTCCCCTCTCGATGTAAGATTTTCACAATTAGGGCAAAGGCTTTAATTAATAAACGTTATTAATTTGAAATAAGCAGCAATAAATCATTATCCACAGATAACTTTTTCTTTTTAAATCAAACAGGGAACACTCTCAACTTCAGAAACAAGATAAAAACAGAGGGAGGAAAATGGTTAAAATCCTCGTACACCCGACACCATTTATTAACCTTCATTAAGGAAGGAAATATGGTGCTATGATGCAATAATCATTAGTCACAACTCGATTTTGACATTTAATGAAATTTATTTGTATTTATTTCAACGCTGTGGATTGTTTATCGAGGAAAATGAATTATTCTATAAAAATTAATACAAATGCCTTCCCACTCAATGGACAAATGATTCTCTCAAGGATGACTCCTTTATCAATAGATGCGTAACAAACTAAAAGATTCTTCTATATATTTAGGAATGAGCAAAAAGTATTTTGTAAAAAGATTTTAAAACTTCCTATTTTATGTTTTAAATACATAATAAGCAGTATACGAAATATAATCCAATGACCACTAATACTACCATTGTTATTTAAGAAAAGGATTTCTTAAATCTGTTGTGGTTATTTGTGTTACAATTAAACTGATTCGGGAAGCTCCTTGTCAATGAGTACAATCATGGGAATTATAATGATTATAATCGGTAAAAACAATTTAGGAAAATTTTAACAATGCTTCCATATTTCAAAATTTTAAATCAATATAAAGCTTCATTTCTTACCTTAGGACTTTTCACTTTATAAAGGAGTAGATGTGAGAACCACGGTGCCTTTTCATGGAGTAAGGTTCAGATTGAGCACAATAAAAACAGACCATCAGAAGAAAAGGAAAAATCACTTTCTTACATTTATGCCTTTCAGATTGCCCATTTTAACGCTCTAAAGAACAGTTGTTTCAAAAGTAGATAGGTCGCAACGGTTCCATTGAATAGTCTCCCTGGTCATCCAACGATTTTCTCATGAACTTTCTTACCGAAATCGATTTCAGAAAAAGAAAGATTACGTGACACAGGAAAATTCGATGGCAATGTACATCAGTTTGAATGTAATCGTTATTAGACATAAGCACTGACAAATATATTTTTTTAATTCTTGATTGCATTTGGCTCTTAATAGTAAGAATATAGTTAGTAGCGTCTGTTATAAAATTTTCTAGCGAAACGGAGTCAAAAAGAAATTTCAACAAATCGGTAGTAATCGTAACGTGAGCTTCTTAAAGACGGCAAATGGAAGCAAACATCAATTAACTATTCATAGCAAACATTGAGAAAAACATAAATGTCCGAGTTAGTCAAATGGAAAAAAAAAAGTAAGTCCAGTTAAAAATTTGGAAATACTGCGTTTCTATACCAAGCTGTGAATTTGCCATTAGCAAAGCATCAGGATAGGCAAGTAAATTTAAAACATACATTTGCTTCTCAATTTTAGAATAAATACAGGGTGCGTAAGGTATTTGATGATACACCTTTGTTTGGCGACTGCTGCACTATAGTAAATTGTATGCCCTTTCTGTTTCCGGAAAGCAAAATGGCGGACCATTAAGTAACACAAATCATGAAGAGACATGCAGTAATCGTGGCAATAAAGGCAGAGCACAGCGATTTAGAGATATCACGATTTCTAAAGGTCGCAAGACCATTCGTCCACAAAGTGCGGAAGGAGTTGGAGACCGAAGATGGCAATGTTGCACCAATAGCAAAGCGTAAAAAGCATGCCTCATGCTCTGACATCATCAGAACACCTGAATTTATTCAGCAAGTGGAGCAGGCCATCGATGATAATCCCAGAACATCCATGAGATCACTGGCCAAAGATCTTCGTGTGTTGGAAGGAACAATCAGAAATGTTGTCCATGAAAACATCATATATCACTCGTATGTTTTGCGAAGAGGTCAGTTTATGTCAGACAAAACACGGGAAAACCGCCTACTCAGATCGAAAAGGCTCTTAAACAAGCTGAAAAATCCGTGTGAAGCTGAATCCCTAACCTTTGGCCTCCTAACTCCCCTGACCTGAATCCATTGGACTACTACGTATGGAGCGTTGTGGAGAGAGAGGTCAATGAACAGCCCCATAACACCAAAGATGAATTGAAAACTGCCATTGTTCGAGTAATGACAATATGAACCATGACCATTTGATTCGCGCATGTCGACGGTTTCGATCTCGCATCGAAGCAGTTATAGAAGCTGAAGGCGGATTCATTGAATAGCCATATAACAAGAAGGTTTCTTGTGTATGCTCGTGATATGTTTCGATAATAAAGTTATTATCTCGACTTATATCTCTGTTTTCTTTCTTGACGTGAATCTGTCCTTAAATACCTTACGCACCCTGTATATTTAATAGAAAGGAAAATAATTTATAATGAAAGTGCACGTATTTGAATAAAAATTCACTGAAAATTTCTCTATTTCATAAATTATTTTCCCTTCGTTTAATTATGTTTATTCTAAAGTTGAGACATTTTATCGTTCAAACCTTCTTTGCGTGTGTGATCTGAAAAATATCTGCCACTTCAAATGTTTTTTTCAAAGGGACTCTATTGGATATTTAATGCGATAATAATCATGGTGTCCCTTCACTTTCCTTTAATATAGTAACCTACCTGAATTAGCGTAATCTCATCCTGGAGTATGAAGGATCGCATGACAAAATGTAATTTATTCAGGTTGCTTACTAAAAAACGGCAACAATTCAAGGGATTATTCTTTTGGTTTATTTTAAGAATATTTTGTCCTTTGGTGATTTTTGGAATACCCATTGAATTGAATATGTTAATAAGCACCCTGTATATGTTACAGAAAATTGACTTGAGGGACTCTAAAAATGAATATGCTTTCAGGAAAAGTGTACAGACCTTTCTTTTGTGCAGAGCCTATTGTGAGCGGCAACTCCTACCCGATAGTACAGTCTTCACATGTTATCCGATACTTTAGTTCACGTTTAAATTAATTAACGTTTTAAACAAAAGAAAAAAACAACAAAAAAAACACGTCGTTTTATAATCAAAAGTAACTTACTGAATATTCTGGAGTTTCATGTCTATCTTTTGCGTAATCATAAATTTTATGGAGCTTGTGAAAAACTAATTACATTTTGGCGTATCGATTCAAAATCAAGCACCACCTGTAGTCATTATCCTGACTTCTGGAAAGTAATCCATTAGGAAATATTAGCAAATCTTATTAAAAAAGCTTACCATGTTTCATTCGATAATAAAATTAAGTTGGCTGTTTCTGCAGTCTCTTCTTGCGCAAGCAAAGGTTAAGCATCGCTGCTCTATTCCATACACGTACTGAAACCTATCCCTGTCAGATGAATGAAACAAACGAGTTTATGTGCCCCATTAGAAAAATTTTCTTTTTTTTTTTTCAAATGCGAGGAACTCCCTGAATTATCTTACGATACTTGTTGGATATATGGTATATGTTTTAGAATGCGTATTTCGAAATGCAGATGCGAAATATACTAACCATCGTCAACGCAGTTGAATACGGTAGTGACCAAATGAAGACGTCTTCATTTTGAAAAACTAGTTTTGCTAAATACGTGCAAATAGTATACATAGAATTAATTTCAGAAATTTACACAAGCGAATTTACTGCGAACAAAAACAGCTCAAGGAAGCGAGGCAATTTGAATTCTAAACTTTAATTACATTTCATAGCAAAGAGAAATGCTCCGTGTGGAGGGAAAAAAGCATTTCGTTGCGTGTAAATTGAAAAAGAAAATAAAAATTCTGAAACAATTAATAAATTTATTCATCATCAGCAACATTGTCCTAATCATCATCAAGCAAATCCTTTCTTACGCTTCATATGTCAAAATTATTTTTCGCATGTTCTAAATGAGGGGTGTCATTTTTTTTTTTTATAGTTCCCATCTCCTGGCTACCCCTCCCTTCGGCTGATTCAAATGAAGGCATCAGAAGGAGGAGGATAGGAGACGATTGTCGCTTTTAAAAACTGAAAGAGAGGAAGGCAAGTCATTAAAGGCGAAAGGGGATGTTTTAGCGGGGCAGCCAAGTGGATGTAGCCGGCGATCGACTCGACATTCTCCTTGAGTGGCTCATGATATTAACCGGGTTAGAGGCTTCCTTTTCTTTTTCTATTTTTCCCATCTTTCGTTTCTTTTCTCTAAGCTCATTAGAAGATAAGAAGAGTATGCATCATTAATCAACGTCATTTAACCCTCCCCCAACCATAATCACTGGTTGCACTCCACTCCAACGCTCCACCTAATAAAGAAAATCGCATTCCTTCTTTTTTCTTTCTTTCTTTTTTTTTAAATAAAATTCGTACATCATATGGTTCTTCCCCATGTTTCTCACTCCCTCTTCACCCCTTCTTCATTCCTCTGTTAATTATTTTTATATTCGACAGTTTTTCTGGAAAATGAAATTTAGCGCAATTTTTCATCCGTATGTAAACTAATTATTTCGAGCGGCCTGAATGGATTTCCTAGCGAAGCGAAGGTGAAAACCGAAAGAAATTAACAAATGAATTAAAATTAACGCGCACCCCGATATCGGGAAATGTGGTGTACTTGCAAAACTTCCGCTCCTGATTTTTTTTTCTTAAAAAGCTCTAAGAAGAATTCAAACGAAGGAAGAATATGTGGATGTATATCTTTCCTTTTCTGATCAGGATAAGTTATGACGAATTCAAGATCTGTGAGTTTTTTTGTATTTTTTTTTTTAAGAAAGAGCAACGCTGCTTCTGTCTTCCCGCTGTTTCTGTATGTTATCGATTTCTCGTTTCAGTGTTTGAACTATAATGCAAAAACAGGAAATCTAGTGGGATAGGAAAGAAAGAAGAGAACTGAATAAATTAAAATGCAATTATACAAACTTTCGAAGCAGAAGATTTATTGCGACGATCTTCCCTCATCTTTCCTTTCTGAATTTAAATGAGTTCTTCCCATTTTAAGTGAAATGTATAGAATCCAAACGAAACGTCTTGAATGCTTCCTCGCCATTAAGCTTTCAATGACTTAATATAGAAAATTAATCAAAACCCTTTTATTGTATTTATAAATCGGAATATTCAAACTCCTTTTCCGCAAACTACAAGGAAAAAAACTTCTCAAAAAATAAATAAGATTCCTGAACTCTCGCTTAACAAAATAGCAAAAGTTGCTTAACAAGTAGTAAAATACTGACATAACCTGTTAAGATAAATTAGCCTTTTCCTCGAATTTCCATGAAAAATTCATCAATTTCGAGGAAATGCGAATCTACTCGCCAGAATTCCACTCCCTCTAGTGAACTGCTTATGAATATGTAATACTGATTGCAGCGTAGCTTTCGCATTTACTTTTAAACACTTCAATTCGGAGCTCTGACCGTATTTCGTGAGCACGAGTTAAAGAGCGGAAAATTTCACTTTGAAGTTTTATTGATTTCCGTGGAGAAAGTGTTGAGCACAACGTAAATCGTTCTTAATTCATCATTTACCTTGAATCTTCAAAACATTTGATAATAAATTTGACCGCTGCATGTTAATATTTAATGGAATGACATTTACGAAAAAAGGAGACCGCTTGTCCACAAAGAAACATTTACTGATCGCAGAAGAATTTATGAGATATCACAGAACGAGTGTGATATGGTTTACCGGGTCCAATCGAAGAGGACCGCCAAAATTAGACTGAAAGAATATTTAGCCCACATAAAATACAACCGCCCTGAAAAATCTTACTAGCTGCCGGCCACAACACCTCGAAAAAAATACCTTAGATTACTACGACGAGTGGATAAGACTTATTTATTTGACGCCTTCGAAACCCTTGAAATAAGGAAGAAAGATCCGAATTTACTTATGAACAGCGGCCCCCTCGGAGAATCCAGGCTGTTCCAATTAATTGCCCTTAAATCCACACGATCTTTCCCTGGTTCCCTAGGCTTAGCCTCCCGATTCTGTTTTTCTCTAATATTGTTAGGTCCTTCAGTCTTGCCATCTGAATGGTCATTTTCATGATTGGTCAGTTTTCCATCCCTTAAGCGAATTGATTTTTTTTACTGTCAATTTTTTGTTTGGCTATTTCTGTGATTAATTTTCTTGGTTAGTTTTTGCTATAAATTTCCCTGTAACATCTTGACACTTTGTATTCACTAATCGATGGTCACAGGGTACCATAAATGCGCATACGATCAACGAATGTTTCTTTGTAGACATGAAATCTCCTCTTTTTCTTCTTTGGGCTTATCCAGTTCACTTCGTGCTGCGGAATGACATTGATGTTTCCTTTTTTCTTTCTTTTTGGAGAGTTATTTTACCAAATTTCAAATTTTTCAAATTTCTGCTCCACTTTACTGATAGCCAAGAATTTTAAACAGCCAATTTTAGGACTGCAGTGAGCAAATTTCAGTTAAATACATCTACAGATATCCGGATAAATACAATAAGAAACGAATCACTATTCTATCCAAATGTATACACTGATATTCGATGAAATAAATCTTAAATAGTAAACTAGTAATTAATATAAAACAATGAAAACTATTAAATGAAACTTATAACGAAGGCTTGCTTCAAGGTTATGGTGACGATTGTTAAAACGTCGTAGAAACAATTGAATCGTTCTGGGAGGGCTACATTATAGCCTTTTCCGATGCTGGTTACTCTTATTCCAGAATAATAGAACAATGTAAAAGAAAAAGTTTCATTGTTTTCAAGAATGGAATAACAAACGTTATCAACTGCAGAAGACAAATGGATCCTAACAATCATCAGTGCAGCCATTTTTACCGTACCAAGACTACCATTCGAATGGTGAAGAGGCTAGATACATACGAAAAATCCGCCAACCCAACGGGCCATTGCAAGCAAGATTGAACATCTGTTGCACAGATAAATTGTGTTATTCGCCAAGATTTAAAATTAGGACGCCGTCATAAGGCCCGAATTCACGCTCTGTTGCCGAGACACATTAAAGAGAGGCGAACCAACAGCAGAAAAATTGTATGAACGTTATTTGGCAGGCGACAAATGGAAGAACATACCTTGGATAAGACTTAGGTCTATTATCGAGAGATGGGCAAGACACGGGCAATTTTTGATCGACAATGCAAGGAAGTTTTTCAAAAGGATTCGTGATGGTTGCTGGGTACAGCTACAATGGATATCTGATCATCTAAACGGTGGGATCTAAACCAAAGATAAATGTTGCCCAGTATCAGGAAAATGTCTTGGAACACATATATTCCACGGTTTTATGGCCCTAGGGCGAAGGACATGTACATCCATCAGAACAAAGCATCCAGCCACACACACACTGCTAAATCGACTTTCCAGTACTATGCTCGAATGGAACAGAAACTGGGATTAAGGTTATCCCATTCTCAGATATCCTATCAAGACACCCGATGCCTGTCCCGTGGATTTTTGTGGATTAGGTCTCCTTAAAAAAACTCCTCATGTAAGATGTCCGAGAACACTTTCTGGATTATGGAAAGCCTGTCAAAAGGAATATTTTTATTAATATTAAAGAATAGCTCATTAATGTTTAGTGAGGATGTATTATACGCCATACCTCAGATGTTTAAATTATAGATGAAAATAAGAAAAAAAATTTACAGTTTGGACTCTAACCAATAACCTTCAGCTAATCGCGCTGACGGCCCTAACCAATTGAGTCACTGTGGACATGGATGCATTACGCTATCTAAAGATACACTGGATGAACTGACTTTTGGATATACACTGAAGAGCCAAAACATTATGACCGTCACCACATTGGTGAATGAATTCGTCTGGATCACGTGGAGGGCACGTAATTAAGTGGGAATGGTATTTAACCGCTGCTGGAGAAGGTAAGGAATCAGTCTTGCACTTAATTTTGCGAGTGATGGGAAAGGCTGCTGATCTAAGTGAATTTGATAGAAAGCAGATTGTAATGGCCCGAAGACTGGGAACGCGTATCTCCGGAACTGCACGACTGGTAGGTTGTTCACGATCTGCCGTTGTTAGTATTTATGCAAAGTGGATAAATGACGGTGAAATCCAAGGTATTGGACCATCTCCACGCGTCATCAAAGAAAAAGGACGTCGGAGACTGTCTCGCTTGTTAAAGCAAGATCGGCGCCAGACAGTGGCTCAGCTGACAGCCCAATTCAATGCAGGCCCAAGTGCAAGTGTTTCGGATCACACAGTTCAGTGGATACTGTTGGTATGGGACTGCGCAGCAGAAGTCCCACTCGTGTACCTCTGTTGACCAAGCATCATTGTCAACTACGCCTACAGTGGGCCCGGGAACAGTGATTTCTTATTCATCACGTGTCAGGGTACGCCGACTTCCAGGCGAACAGTCCCCCCCCCCCCCTGTACAGCAGGCCATACACAGGCTGGTGGTGGCGGTATTATGCTTTGGGGGACTTTCTCATGGGAGACTCTGGGACCCGTAGTTGTGGTAGAATTGACCATGAAAGCTGCGGACTATCTGAACATCATTGCGGACCAGTTGCACCCTTACATGGCGTCTGTCTTCCCAACTGGAAATGGAATCTTCCAGCAGGAGAACGCCCCATGTCACAAGACTCGAATTGTGTTGGAATGGTTCGAGAGGCATAAGGATAAATTCCAATTAATTCCAATTTACTGTAGACTCAATCAGTGTCGCATTGATTAAAGAATATTCACTGCAAATTTGACTCCGTATGTTTGATGGTTTTCATTTTATATATTTATCTTTGGGTGAACTGACTTTTGGACCACCTGTAAGGGAGACCCATGTAATTTGGACCATCGTGTAAATCGAACCAGGCTTATTTTGCACAATTGCACGTTAGATGGCGCCACTCTCCTGATTGAAAAATGATCATAGCCCTTCCTAGAAGCGTATGAAAAACACGAGTTGTATTGCTTGAGTTATTGGTGAAAATATATCAAATTTTCTCTTTTGGTACGGTCTGATGTTACTTTGAGGTAAGATAGTAATCGTGTATGTAACCCTAAGTGTCAGTGCCGGTATATATTAGGGATGGGTTAAAAAATAAGAGGTCTAAATACTTGTTAATAGGCATGGTTTTAGTTGGAAAAGTTTTAAAGGTTGGTGGCCATTTTTGATTTTAGAATTGTTGGCATGTTGTATAATTTGGACCTCATGTACTTTGTGTAAATTGGACGGTTTTTTGACAAATCCAACTTGCAAAATCTTGTATTTGAAACTTAATATATCAACTTATTAAATATATATAACTCACACGTTATTTAATAATTAAGATATAAGCTCATACCATCTAATACGTTCCATAGGGTTGCTGATCATTTGTATTTTTCACAGTGCACATAAGTTAAAACAAAGTTTCTGCTATTACTCGGCCTATTGTATAATTGGACCACCTGGTTCAATTTACACTAGCCGTTGTGTAATTCAGACCGAATGCAAAAAATGTTAAATTTCATATGAAGCCCATATTATAGTATATTATATAAAAATAGTGCACCAAAAGATAGCCCGAAATGCCCACTATATACTTACGTTTAAAAATTGGACCTACGTCATTTTGAATAGAAGTTACAGCCCTTTTCCCTTAGGGGGTCCAAACTATACGGGTGTCCCTTACATGTCCTTTGGGCTGATTAGAGCAGTACCTAATTCACAGGTCAGGACTATCTTTCTTAACGGCGTAAGAATGTTCAGTGAGAGCTGGACTCGAAACGGATCTTCATCAAAACACAAGGGTCTATGCTGTGGAATTTTTTTTTTTATTTTCATCAATGATTTTATTAATATCGTTTTTCGTTTATAGTAATATGCTTATTATTTAAACAAGCCGCAGATAATAGATAACGTTGAAGAATATGAATTATATCAAATGAACAAAATAACCTCAATACAAAAGGAATTAAATAAAAGTATTGAGCAAACAGATTCTAACTTATGTGAATATTAACTTTTTATAAAATTTAGCTACCATTAAAATTAAGAAATACTTAAAATGATATTCAGTGAGATTACAAGCACCAAGATTTCTGAAATTAAATTGTCTCTGGTTAAATGATCACAAATTTCACCTCATCAAACACACTATAAGACACACACAAAATTGGATTAAGGTTGAACAATTTTCATCAATACTATTTAACTATCATAGAAACGTTGCTTGATTATAAAATATCTATAAAATTTATTTATTGTAAGCAACAAGTAGATAGAATAAGCTCAAAAGTTTGTTCGTTATGTGCAAGACTCTCTAATAGCCAGAATGCACCGTGATGCCATATAAAAACTGATAACATACGTATTGATAACCTGTATGTGTATGTGTTCTTGGTAGTTTCTCAGTGAGAAAAATAGAAATATGCTATTTCACCTTAATATAAAAAAATAAGAAGGAATTGTAGTATGGTAAGAAAAAAAATTCTTACCTAAAAAGTATCAACAGTAGCAAGATTTAATTAGATTTTTATAAATAATTTCTCTAAATTCATTGTAACTCATAGATTTGTTCACAATTAATTTTAAAAGTATATTGCTCAATTTTGAAAAGTGCATTATTAGTAATACATTCCTTGCTCAAGGGTAGATAAAATATAGCAGTGTCTCTAAAACTCAGCTTGGGTTACGTAGTTCATCAAATAAAAGAATCTAGCATATTATAAACCTTAAATAAACAGCAAACATAAATAGATGTCTCGAATAAACTATCGCAGCGAGTGTTGTCTGAAGCCTGGTTTACATTAGGCCAGCAAGGCATATAAAGCAGCAACTATCTGCGTATGTGCACTTTGTTTAACTAAGCTCATTCAAATGGGCATCTAAAGATGCTTGCCGCTTAAGGTAAACACAGCGTAAGGTATAAATTAGTTATATATAAATTATTCTTGAAGAAGTTGCGGTTCGATAAGTACAGGGTATTTGAAATTAAAGTTAACATTTCGTAGCCCAGCAAAAAACTATTTATCAGAAAACCATGAAATTTTGGGAATGCTTTAATTACATGATGGGAATATTTTTCCAGAACAAAAAAAAACAAAAAAAAAAAGTTAGTTCCAAAAAAAACACCAATACAGAGCGCATTTCAAGATGAAATATTAGCAGACGTTAATTTTGGTTATGTAAATCTGCTAATTCAGAACCAAAGTCATAACTGTTTACCATGTCAACGAATATGACTTTGACTCTTCCAGAACGTGCTTTGCTGGTAAAATTGTTTTACCAAAATGGTGAATCTGCTACTGAAGCATTGCGAAAATTTCCTTTTTTGAAGCAGTTACGAAAAGGAAAGCATGATTGTGAAATTTGAAAAAACAGGCTCATTAGTTGTTCAGCCAGGACGAGGACGAAAACATGTTGATCCCCAGACGGTGGATGATGAAACAAAGGCCTAAAATATGTATTAAACAATAGAGTCGACGCAAAAGACATATCAAGAATCTAATAACCGAAACAGAAATGGCCTTCTTGACACTCAACAAAGAAGAAAGAGATGAAACCAAGATCCTCGCAATGTCAGATTTCATGTTGGGCAGCACTAGTGTTTGACCAACCTCGTGCAATTGTCCAAAAACAATTAACATTACAATCGTCTAGTTCATTATAACGTTCTGTATGTAGCTATAGTACTACCTCTATTAGTAATTTTTGGAACTAACTTTTTCTTTTTGCTCTAGGAAAAAATACCCCGTCAATTAATTAGGCCTTTCCAAAATTTCATGATTTTCTGATGAACAGTTTTTGCTGTAGCGAGCTAGGGAATGTTAACGTTAATCTGAGACACCCTGTATAATGGGGAGTGTAGAAAATCTGTTCGGACTTCATCCAGATGTCGTTGTAACGCAACAATATACGGAGACCAGACAGTTCTCTGTCTGGCCTTTTTACCAATGTACTAAATAAGAAGATGGAAAAATGAGGGATATTGAAACGTATATAATTCCTAATAATTAAACAAATAATAGATATGTAATAAAAAATAAATAAAAAGAAAAAAATTATTCCTCATCACTTTCAGGATAATTCTCTAATATTCTCCTTGCTTAATATTCTCTCTATCCGAAATGGTCAGCTCAGATTTATTACTCTTTTATTTATTTATTTATTTATTTATTTATTTATTTATTTGTTTGTTTGTTTATTTATTTATTTATTTCTATTTATTTTTTTTATTAAATATCTATTATTTATTGTATTCCAGGGTTCTTGGATTGATTTTGAAAAAGAAATGATTTGTTGACCTTTAACTCAAATCTTGCAAATGCTCACTCTCCTAAGTAGGTATATCAAATGTTGACTATACAAAACACTTAGGGTTCATTTATCATGTAAAAAGAGAATTGTATGTTAACAAGAGGATTAAGGATATGATTGGTCGTGTGATAGGACGCCTTCTCTCCTACATCCGTTAATTAATAATTAGATAAAAAGACAATAGACTTTAAGACTACGTAATTTATACGGCCGTAAAAGAACGGTTGATGTTAAACAGAACTCCAAGATCCCTAGTAACAGATAGTGAATGGCTAGGGAACAGCTGTATTAAAAATTATGTAAATAAGCTTCAATGAATAAGTGACTCTAATCCAAGAAAATGATAAAGAAGTGTTGATGTTGATAGATTCTATTTATAATAGTAATATCCTAATCTAACCTAACCTAACCTAACCTAACCAAAACAGGGTTTGTCAAATCCTCAAAATTAATATAAAAAGATGAAGACAATTTTTGAACAGTTCTGTACTCTTCAGACTCTGCTTGGAATAAGCTCGGTTCATTTGCACTAATGACACAAACGGAACTTAAAAAAAATAATATAAGGACAAACTGTATGCTTTTTTAGAACATCTACCAATCGGTAGCAGTTTTATGAAAATCGTTCAATTTTAATCAACGAATTCGTCATAGATGATGATTTCATGTTTGGTGAGATGTGAACTTTGTGGTTTTTAAGTTACACAAACTGAATATCAGTTTTTAATTAAGGAATCATGATACTTGTAATCTCATTGAAATTCATTTTACGTATTTCTCAATCTCAATATTAATGGTTGTTAAAATTTATAAAAAAAATAAATATTCAAGATAGAATCCGTTTTGTTATCTTTTGCTCAAATAATTTTTATTTCTTTTCTAAATATAAACCTTTTTATTTAAACTGGCAGACACTAGTTATATTTAAAAAAAGCGGCATTTTCTCCATATAAGTCATTTATGGACACAATCTTTACAACTTCCCTTTTTAATATTTTGTGTGATATTCTCGTTTTTTTGTAACCATTTTGATGCCACTCGGCGTATGATGCCCTTTTTTCTTCGGAGTTTCACAGTTTCTCTTGATATCCTCATTCCTGTGCAGTCTTGTTGGTGATCGCATTTTGTACACAAATGAATTAATGAACAGAGCAAAACAGCGGAGTCTAATTGAGCAAGGATGATCCCAAGGAGCATATGTTAAGGAAAATATGATATGCTCCTTGATGACACCTCAAAAGAAAATTTAAAAAACGAAATTGCCCAACAAAATTGTTTTTAAAAGAGATGACCTCTGATCATAGATAATACATAAACAAACATCATTATATTGCAAAACTAGTTTCATAGTTTTAATTTGTGGCCGGTAAGATATGAAACAACGAATATGTAAAAATATAAAACTTGCATTCAGGATAATAATAATATCAAAACGAATTGTGAAAAATACTCGTGATAAATAATGAGAGAAAATCTTCGTGTTTGTTTGTCTGCATCTTTATGTACTTTATGCAGATTTTCTCATCAATGTACTTGCTCTATAATAACTGTATTATTAGCACTGGTGGAAATTGCGAGCCAAATACATTCTTACCATATTACAAGATTCCAGTTATAAAGTTTCCGTATTTATTCTTCGCAAAATAATTGACGCAAACGAAAGTTAAACATCTTTTGTTTTCCCTTTTCTAAACTAAATTTGAAGTTTCTGCGTAAGAAACATCTATATGCAGTGAAGATGAAATTTTTAAAACTGACTGGCCTGAGTAGATGGGAACGTGTTCCGAATTTTATGTACAAGATTTGTGTTGAGTAAAGAGAAAAGTAATGGAAGTAATTTGTAAATCTGCTTTGAGACGGTGTCGCAAGCGGAAGGAATGAGCGATGAACGATAATCGCCGTTTCTATACTAAATGACTTGCCGTTTGGATGGGAAATGTAAGAAAGAAAAGCCAAGGAAAGTGCCGCAAGATCAAGTAGAGGAAAAGTTGAAGATGTTGAGGTTGTATGGTTTTGAAAGCTTGAAGCAGAAAATATCGTTAATAGATGAAACAAGAATCGTGTGTAGAGAAAGGGATGTTTGATTGGGGTAATTTAGCTTATAATAAGAATCATTTTGCTAAATTACCCAAACTTCCGTTGTTCAGTGGTCATGATATGCATAATTAAATTATTAAGTTCATATACCGACGAAAATCCTGTTAGCAAATTTTGCTTTCATTTTATTCTAAGATTTTATGAAATCGATTATTACATTTTTTTATTTCCATATAACCAAGAACAGATGAAGAACAGATAACCGTGCCTTCATCTGTTCTTGATATAACTCTGTATCCAGACTCCATTAAAATTGAAGTTTATGGAGGCCTTACAGTACAAAAAGGAAGAAAACACAAGATTTCTCGACCGGTTTCGCCGTATATTCCTGGCTTTATCAAGGGTACATATGAAAGGGATAAAGGACTTTATCAAGCCATTCATATGTGCCCTTGATAAAGCCTGGAATATACGGCGAAACCGGTCGAGAAATCTTGTGTTTTCTTCTGTTATGCACTGTAAGGCCTCCATAAACTTCATTAAGGACGACAGTACAGTGAACCATATTTTTTATTGTGTCCATTAAAATTGTTTTTAAATTTTCAATATAGTTAAAATTGTTTCAATATAGACTGTGATAATGAAGTTCACACAGTTAAAAAAAAAAACATGAAAATTTGTAACAATTGCGAAAACATTTATTTAAACAATCAATATCGGCCTTGCACTCTAGAGAGCCTATCATTTGAAAGTTTGCCTCTATCATGCATAAGCCATAGTACTGTGGTTTTGAACAAAAACACATTCCTGATTCCGATTGTATAAGCAGCGAGTGGGGAATTAATCGGAATATCAATAGAATTGCCTCCAGTTTCTGAAACGAAGCAACGTATTGAGTGCAATTTTCTTCAAATGTTTTGCAACTGAAATTTCCACTCCTGCTTCCTTTTCAGGAGGTTCAATGCATAGCTCTGTTTTTACTTCACTTAATGGAAACTGTCTTTCGCTTTCATCATCTTCATTGTTCAATGACAGAGAAGAACAAGCAGAATTTTGCAACTTGCTTATCAGCGATATGTAATCATATAGTTCTTCCTCTAAAACTACACCAACATTACTCAACATAACACTGGCAGCTCTCTTTGCTTTCATAATTCGTGGCCGTGGCAATGAGGCAACTCAACAAGAAAATCTTGTTTAGAATAGAAAGCTCGATTTCGGCAGGCTCGGCAGGTATAAGATTCGAAATAAGATGAATCGGGATTCGGTATAAGATTCGAGAGCCAAATGACAAGATTCGGGCCATTGTCGGCCCCCTCGCTTTCTGCCCAAAGTCATGATAATAAAGTAATTTTAGGATGTTCTCACTGCCCATTAGAGTTTTTCTTGACTACTCGTTCATACCACGTTATTAATTATAAATCCAATTTTTATAGAAAGATTAAAATAAAACCCTTTTTCTATCCCTGGCAACTTTTTAGCCTTTCTACATTTAAGCATTATAATCCTTATGAAGTTTCTGCTGAAGGTCACAGTTTGAACAATTTAATCAAATGGCAACTGCCGAGTCTGTCTTGTGATTTCATGAATCCGAACAAGAAATTTCAAACACACTTAAGGATGATCAATTTTATGAAATAACTTAATTTCCAATAATTTCATCAAAAGCCTATATATGATAACGTGTAAACAAAAGAGGAACGGAGTTGGAACAAATTTTATTTTCTAGAGAAATAGTTGATAAATGCTTGTCTATCCTCGATAGTATAGTATCCCCCTTGTCACGCGGGAGACCGGGATTCAATTCCCCGTCGGGGAGATTTTTCTTTTTTCTCTTTAAATTATTATATTTTTGTGCCGACGGTGTATGTTATATATTATACTATATGAAAAACCAACTGTCCAAGTTTATGCAACTTGCATTACAAATGCTCAGTGCGCGTTTCTCTGATGACATACTTCCCGAGTTCAATTTCTGCCATGCCCGCCACGTTCTCCCGACTTCGCCCCATTTGATTTCTTCCTTTGGGATTTGTCAAAGACCATGAAAAGATCATGTTTAAGTGCTTCTACTACTACAGATCGATTTGCGATTTGTCGCAGCCGTTCAGTCATTCACAGCAGACATAGTGGGAGGAAATAGACTACTTAATGGATATGAGCCGTGATATAGTGAGTATTTGTAATGTAAGTTGCCTAAACTTAAACTTTTTTTTTTCATTCAATGTAACTTTTGTCCCATATCCCACTGCTACGAAAAATAAAAAATTGTTCAAACTGCGATTTCTTTTATTCAACATATATAAAAACGAAACTAGAATTTATGACCTTCGTCTCTTCACACGTAAACGGAAGTGAGGATTTAAGAAATTTCAACACTACCAGTCATTTCTGAAATCGACTGCAACTAGTGATTAATTATCCTTATTATTAATCGACGGATTATATATTTATATAAAGAGTAATCCGAACTTCCGCTAATTCGAACGGGCCGATTAGTTCGAATTAACGGAGTTTGAAACAGTGAAAAGTTTGGAGATAAAGTGATACTTACAGTAGAAGAATACAGGCAAACGGTCTCAGTATTATTCAAAATTGTATTAAAAGTGCTCCATTTTGGGTGCATTTCAAAATTTTTTTTGATACAAAATACGAGAACTAAAATAGGCTAACAGTGTTATAATGAATGGTTTCTTAAAATGATGATTAAGAATAACTCAATTGTTAGTGCAATATTTACGTAACAGATAAATTTCAGTTGTGAATATCCTAAAAGAAATAAAATTATTCTTATTACGAAAAACGAAGATGGTATTAAAATTAATAATGAAATTGCAATCTCAGGAGAAAAAAACTTTTTAATTATATCACTGATTAGTTTATATTATATTATATAAGAGCAGATTATTTTATAAATTACCAGGAAGAATATTTGAACGCTAAATTTCAAAATTAGATGTGTCGCAATGCTCCTTAGAAATTGAAATACGAATACAAAAAAAAAAAATTTTTAACAATTAAATTGATTGTGGAGAAATATAATTATTCTACAAATACAGGACTTTGTAGTGACCAAGGCTTATGGTAAGGTGATAACGTGAAAATTTTGTTGATGCTGAAGTATTTCTGTAGTTAATAATAATAACTTTTGGCCAACAAAAAATAATTTTTTAAAAACTTTATTAACGTTAATAGCTGATTCTTATGCTTTTTTTGTGCTCAATCTGTATCTGACTTCAGTTTTTTACTGTATCTGACTTCAGTTTTTTACTGTCACCCACAGATTTCTTGTTTTTCAATGAAACATTTTAAATTATTCAATGTTAGAGGCCTGATAAATTTCTTTGTGGCCCAAAAATATGGAGACTTTAACATTGCAGTCTCTATGTGCATAACTTGGAAACGTGATATGATAGAAAAAATCTAATAGCAGATTCGGATTCAGCACACCAAAACCACGAGAATAAGGCAAATTCATTCAAAAAGTTTTTTTCATCGTTGGCCTATGAAATATTTGCAAAAAACAGTAAAAACATCATAAATACAAATCCAGTCGTATTACCTATTTTGATGCTGTTTTTACTGTTTTTTGTCTATACGACATGCGATCAAAAAGATCCGGGACTGGTTCATTTAAAGAGAAAGTACTTTACTTAAATATATTTACACAGTGTCCTCTTCAAAATAGTCTCCTTTGGAAGCCATACAATGAGTCCAGCGTTCCTGCCATTTCAGAAATGTATCCTGGAAGTCTTTTTGTTGAAATACGTCAATAACCTTCTGCGATTCGCACTGGATCTGCTCATTGGCGACCTTTCAACTGGATCTTCATTTTCGGAAAGAGGGCAAAGTCTGCAGAAGCCAAATCTGGCGAGTAGGGTGGTGTGGAAGCGAAATCATGTTTTTCGCAAAAACTCGCGTGTGAGGAGAGCTCGGTGAGAGGGTGCATTGTCGTGGTGGACCATTCAGTTTTTTTTACAGATTGCAAGATTGCTGGTCGCTTTCGCCGGACGTCCTCCCTCAGATTGCAAGTTACTCGAATTTACTCGTTCTCGAATGTTAGGCTATAATTTACTGTATTGGACTTGTGCTGCCATTTGTTGGTGAGATGCGCAACCAGTCCCGGCACTTTCTGATCGCACCTCGTATTTAGCAACAATATCACGATCGGACAACTTGCTCATATTTTATAAAATATTATCTTTATTAAAATATTAAAATAAAGATATTAAAATAAATTTAACAGCGATTTTGTATTCAGCATAACACAACCTGTATGAAACTGCTTTAATTTGTAAAAAAAAAAAAAAAAAAAAAATTCATGATACTTCGCCATTATCAACCGTGATTTTCAATTGCAGAAGCGACACAAGAACCACGTTCATAAGTTGCTGCCACGCCATATTCAAGAGCGGATGAAAAGCAGAAATATTTGGTCACTAGATGAGGCGTATGTTTGTTTAAACGACTGCAACAAGAGCCGAGCCATTTTTTACCGCCCAAGGGGTTCTATGGACTTTATAAAATGGTACCGCTAATGCATGGAAACATTTTCAAAAGGTTTCATGATCGTGGCGGGATACAGCTACAACGGCAAATTAACTTTATATAGAGTTGAGTCAAAGGCCAAAATCAACGCCATCTAATAACACACTATCGTTCTAACCCCCTTATTTACCGGTGAACATTCCCGGTTTGTACGATACAGAGGTAAGCAAGGTATGGCTGCACCAAGACAAGGCGTCGAGTTACACCGCCGCGTTGACTTGCCTGTTCTGGAACGCATGCAAGAAGATATCGGAATCCGCTCCATTCCATTCTGCGACATACCATGGAAAACCATTCTGTCGCCGGATGCATCGCCTATGGATTTTTGTGGCTTTGGCCTATTTAAACGAACCCTCGGAAAGAGACGACCTCGAATAGTGGAGGGTCTCTGTATGAGTGTCAACAGGAGTGGTTACGTATTGATGTTGGTGTTCTGCGTTCTAGTTGAACACACTCGATGGTGGCGAAAGGGGTTTTCCACCTTTTCTAGCCCTCTGTAACTTATTACCGTAGATCCCTAACAACCCTCTGTATATCAACATTTCCCATGACCATTAACGTTGGGGTAGATTTTTCAGGAAATTGGTTTATATTTGTCGGAACCACTATTCAGTCACATGTTTTTTTATGTTCAACACTAGCAACAAACGTTAAAGTTAATATTATTAGCGGAGATAGTCAAAAGCAGTTTTCAAATGAAAACTTTGTTTTTTACTAAAACTATAGTTATAAGAAAATAATAAGTTGAAATAAAATTTCGAATTTTTGTATTTGTGTTTTTTTTTCAAAGCAAACAAGTTTCTTTTCTGAAAAGTTGCCGAGATCGTATTGCCTTGAAAATGGTACTATCTCTCTCTAACCCCTTTTCTTCCTACACCCAACGAAGAAGAGTGGGGCATCTTCCACCAATATGACTATATTGATAACAGTAAAAATGTTTAAGCATCAATACAAAATATTTTGGCAACGGACTGTACTACAAAGTAATTAGAGTTAGTAATTAACAGTATAGCTATTTGTTATTATTCTCTGATAAAAAAAAAAACTGATAGCAGGGTTATCTCCCGACAGGTCTGGCAATTACACTGACTAACAAGGAAACCATCCGAACTTGTATCTCAGTTTTAAATCAAATTGAAATGTTTTATTCACCTGAATAAACCATTGATGCTTGCAGAATAAGAAATCGCACTATTTTGTTTCTTTGAAAATAAACCGCGAAAACGAAATAATTTGAGTGTACGTAGTTATAGAAAGAGCCCGTTGTTAGGACCATAGGTGAAGCCGTGTGCGCATTAATACACCTGTCCAGCGCTTGATGGAAATTATTTCCTTCACCAATCAACAATACGCACGAATTCACTGCACATGAAAGCAATGGAAGTACTTCCTACGAAGGAGCAGGAGATGACTCTATTTTTCTAAATAAATAAACTACGATGAACTACGACGAATGGATTCTGAAGTTTCTAAATAAATTTCTAGCTATTATTTTTTTAAAAGAGATTGTTAAAATTAGCTAATTGCCATCCAGTAAAAAAAAAATCCGTATAGTAATTAAGAACCATTTCCTTAATTTATTATTTTATTTTATTAATTTTAGTAGGACTTTTGCAAGAGAGCCCCGTAACATTTTGCTTCAGTAATCTTCGTAAATTTTCGGAGCTGACGTCATGTATTCGCGAGTGAAACGAAATATAGAGCGGGCAAGACTATCCATTTAATGGGGCAGCAGAGAATACGAACATGAATGTATTACGTTGGCGATGGTGTATATATCGTGGTACTTTATAATTTTAAATAAAATAATTTTTATGCGTTCTAACCTAACCTAACCCATCTTACAATCATTTCAAGACAGATAATTGTATAGCAAAATTAAAGTTGTGCGCTTAATAGGGAGTGCAAGTGTGACGTCAGTCCTGGGAATTATTCAGTCAAGTGACTCGATTTGGTTCCAAACAAGTCTTCTTGCTTCGGGATTTAACATGGTTCCAACGTAGGGATGGAATAAAATTGCTTTGTATAAGTCCAGTGTTTATAACATATTTAAGATGTGAAATTGTTTAGTTCCTCACTGCTCAAGAAGGAGCCAAAACAGCGATTTAGACATCTATCGTTTTCCCAAAGAAAGAAGATCCGCGAACGATGGCATTCTTTTGTTAAGTGATTAAAAAGCGTTCTAATATTAATGTATAAATTACATAATGCTATTAAATGTCTTAATAATAATATAAATTACACAAATTAACATAATAATTTAAGAGAGGTCATTTTTACTGGCCGCCCGTTTCAACGTTACTAGCACGTATAAAGTCTGTCTCAAAAGTATAGAGACTTTGCAAAAACTGTCACATTAGCACATCAGTAAATTTTTTGACCATACCAAATAAAACACTATTTATTCACACAGTGAACATGATTATTACATATTTTCAAAAATAAATAGCTTTTCGTTTTTTTACAAAAAAATATTTTGAAATAATCAGTACAAAAAAAGTGTCTCAAAAGTATAGAGACTCACCTCCAAACTGAATGGTCATAACCTGTTTTAAATAAAATTGACCCTTTGGAATAGTCCAAATTATAAAGTAAGTTATAATTTGTATTTAATTTCTGCACAATAAAGAGTGACAATGGTGGAAAAGACATTTCTAAAGATGAAATACAATATAAGTGAAATCTGGAGGTTGACAGCAAATGGCAAGACAGTTAGAGAAATTTCTGCTGAAATTGGAAGATCCAAGCCTGTTGTACACAAAATCATTGCAGAGCAGCGGATATGTGAAGCTAAGAAGAGAACAGGATGGCCAACAAGCACTACTGAACGAGATGTGCGCCAGATTTTTCGGCTTGCTGCTACTGGTACAAATTCCTTACGGAAAATACCACGTGAATTGGGTGGACAAATATCCAAAGATACTGTACACAGAAGTATTAAGGCAAATCCTGTACTTGCTTACACCAGGAAGAAGACAAAACCACGTCTAACCAAGGATCACAAAAGAGTTCGATTGGAATGGGCTCGGGAGCGTATGTCGTGGACAGATGAGTGGCTTTCTGTAATTTTTTCTGATGAAAAGAAGTGGAACCTGGATGGTCCCGATGGAAATGCATTTTACTGGCATGATTTGAGGAAGGAACCAGAATCCTTTTATAGCAACCAGCAAGGCGGTGGAAGTATGACGGTGTGGGGTGGATTCTCCTTCAATGGGACTACCAGTTTGGCATTTTTGACTGGGAGACAAAACTCCTTAAAGTACCAAGAAACACTAGAAAACCACTTGGTACCTTTCATGTCTTTTTTGGTTGGGAACAATGGCATTTTTCAGCAGGACAATGCTAGTATACACAAATCGCAGTCAACAAACCAGTGGTTTGAAGCACAGGGTATCAATGTGATGAAGTGGCCAGCCAAAAGTCCGGATTTGAATTCTATTGAGAACCTTTGGGCAGTGATGACACACAAAATTTATGCAAATGGTAGACAGTACTCTTCCATTGCAGAATTGAAAAGTGAAATCGAAATGTTTTGGTTTAATTTGGATCCAAGTCTTCTTCAAAACTTGATCTCATCAATGAAAGATAGTGTTTCAAGTAATTAAGTCCAATGGTAACTTTATTTGAACATGGCTTGAACATTGTTGTTTAATTAGGTGAGTCTCTATACTTTTGAGACACTTTTTTTGTACTGATTATTTCAAAATATTTTTTTGTAAAAAAACGAAAAGCTATTTATTTTTGAAAATATGTAATAATCATGTTCACAGTGTGAATAAATAGTGTTTTGCAAAGTCTCTATACTTTTGAGACAGACTTTATTGCGTGGTTCCAATGTTTGGAACCAGCGATCCCATTTCCTAGGCTCTCGGCCCGTTCATCGCGCAAATGACGTCAGCTGTGACGTAGTCACTTGCACTCCCTATATCTGCAATTCATTGGCGACTGCCGTAAACAATTTCTCCTCCATGTTTGCTTTCTTTTCACTTCCACCTACGATTTGAACGAAGTGTTACCACTACCGCGCACTATCATCGCTTCTATGTAGGCGCGCAAACAAAGTCTGATATTATTTTGTGGCGCATTTACAAAAAAATCAAGTAGTGCGATTTCTTATTTACTAAGGGTAATCAGCAGCTTTAGGTGAACAAAATACACTGAGTTAGCAAAATTCATGGGATAGTTACTTAATATCTGGTCGGGCCACCTCTGGCCCTGTGGAGTGCAGCAATACGGCGTGGTAGTGAGTCTGCAAGTCCCTGGTACACTTCTGGAGGCAGTTGACACCAGATAGTCTGCAGAGCCGAAGATAGTTGCTGCCCGTTCGTGGGCGGATGATCCAGTGCCCGGAGCCTGACTTCAACAGCATCCCAGATATGCTCGATGGGATTCATGTCAGGGCTCCGGGTTGGCCCGCTCAGTCGTTGGACCTCTCCTGCATGCTCCTCGAACCATTCGCGGACGACATTGGAGCGATATGGTGGAGCATTATCATCTTGAAAGACTGCTACGTCATCAGGGTGTTAAAATGTCAAAAACGGGTGCAGATGGTCTCCGATGAGTTGACGATACCGTGGACCATTCAACGTTTGGTCCAGGATAACCAGAGGGCCCATTCCAAACCAGGAAAATGCACCCCAGACCATCACTGACGCCCCACCACCCTGCACCACCACCTGTTGGCATGCGGGATCCATCGTTTCGTGAGGTCTGCGCCACACACGGTGCCTCCCATCAGCGTGGTACAGTTGATATCGTGACTCATCTGACCATATGACGTTACGCCACTGTTGCAGAGTCCAGCCAAGTTGGTTGGTGGCAAATGCACGCCGGAGTGTCCGATGACGCTGGGTAAGCATTGGCACCCGTGTAGGGCGACGGCTACAAAACCCGAGGGCATGCAGATTCCGACGGATTGTCCACCGAGAGACGTTTCTAGTGCGGCCAGTATTGAACTGGTCTGTGATTTGCTGCACTGTTGCGCTCCTGTCTCTCTGAATCATTCGTCCCAGGTGTCGCCAGTCACGATCATTCAGGGCAGCTGGACGCCCGGTATGGTGCCTGTTGTGGACTGTGATGCCTTCATCCAGCCATTCCCGATACACCCTGGAGACAGTTGAGCGGAGAAAGCCAAATTCCTGCACCACTGCCGAAATGGAACATCCCATGCGTCGGGCACCTACAATCATACTCCGTTCAAAAGACGTCAACACGCGACGACGTGCCATTTCTGATTAATCACTTACCCAAGCTCTTCCCACAACGTCTAATGGTCCATTCCCAGAATCCGTTACCCCTGTGAATTCGTGAGCTATGCCCATCAATCAATGTGCTTGCTATCCCATGAGTTTTGCTAACTCAGTGTATTTCAATTTGGTTTGAAACTGTGAGATACAGGTGCGGATGGTTCCCTTGTAAGTAATAAGGTCTAGAAGAAACTGAATTCAGCATTATAGTGAACCAGTTGTGACAATTTTACGAGTTTTTAGAGCTTTGGCTGTTAGCATGTCGCCAACAATTAAACATCGCAGTCGCGTAAAGCCAACACCACCTAAAGAGCCTGAGCCACGGATAAGGTAAAACGTGCCTGAGCGCGAAAACGTCAAACGTCATAAGCCTGTTTCACAATTAAAACGCGAGAACAAGCGGTAGCGGAATATGCTACAGGTGCGGGCGGTGGCATTCCGCTTACCTTGCGGAGGCGTCGTGAAGTTTCCGTTTTCAGTTCACAATTAAATATGCGACCGCAAGAAGTCTCTTCCGATTGGTCAATTTTAGAGTGCCCTTATAATGGCGTTATAAAGGCACTCTAGTGTATTAATCGTTCGTTAAATGAAAGTTTTTCTATAAAATTAATGGCCATTTTTTGTTTTTCCTTACAAAATCGATGTATTGATAAGATACGAGAGAGACTTCCAGTAAAACTTCGATGTATATGTTCTTTCAAATATACACGATCAGTACATGCGATCATTGGGTTTCGATACCCCCCCCCCCCCCAGCATAATTTTCTCTTTTCCCGCCAACCCTTCAAATATATCGATTTTTAAAAAATAATTTCACTTCCTTTTCATAATAACATACTTGTCACTTAGGCATTCCAACTGTAATTTTCATTTTGTATACTTATTGTAGCCATATTTATTGTGTCTTTTTTGTTTTTGCTACTTTATCGTCGCCACAGAGAGTCTTCTTTCTACTCTGTGTCGTCGCATTGACTAGGTAATTATTTTTTTATTAGGGCCGAGCGATGCCATCGATGTTGATTAAATAATCGATGTTTTTATCCTGTATAAATCTTATACTATACCCGAAAAACTTGCCATCTAAACATCTTAAATTTATCTGAAATATATATCGAATATTTATAAATATAGATGTTTCATTTATCGGGAAAAATATTATTATTACGATATCGAAGTGTTCAAATTTCCGAGGATTACTGTGCAAAGCTGATCCGATTCTGATTGGCTACTGCGTGCGCGGATTCGCCAAATATCTAGACTGTCTAGATATGAGAAATCCGCCCGCAATCTGCTTGCGGGACGGAATCCGCGCGTCTTTATTTTTTTTGCTACGCGTCCACTGGCACAAATAACCTAGTTATTTAAGTTCTTGATCTTTAATATCCAGGTTATCTTTGGGTGAGCATTACAAAGGATCCCAGTTATAAAGAAAACCTGGTTATTTAACCTAGATAAAAAAGGTTAGGGAAAAATATCTTAGTTATTGACGTCATAACTGAGACAAATGAGTCATAACATGGCCTCCTCCATGGTAGTTAGAGGAGGCAGTGCCTACTATTATTATTTCAGGCCTGCCCATCGCTGCTGAAATAGCTAGCATAACATGAAATAGGTCAAGTTAGGCTTTCCCGCAATTTGTCAGCTAAATGATGTATGAGGGCGCTAGTTATAGGGGGTATAAAACTCGTTTGTTTACTTCCACATCAATTAACAACTAATTCAGAAATATGGATAATAATACATATTGTTGTGTATATACATAGTTAATTAATGAAAATGTAAATATTTTCTCCCATTAAATATCGCCGGCCAGGTGGCCGAGAGGGCTAGGGCGTAGGCTTTCTAGCTCTCGAGTCCGCCTGGCCGCGGGTTCGAATCCCGCCGTGGGCATGGATGTTTGTGTTTGTCCCGGGCTGCGTACTGTTATAACTTGTGTAAAAGGCGCAAAATGACCTTTGTAGTCGCCGCCAAAATTTCTAGACCCCCCCCCCCCCACCATTAAATATCTTTTCAGTAAGGATTTTATTGAAAAAAAAGCTTTTATATATTTTTTTCTCACTATCTTTACACGAGTTGAATTTTCGGTTAAAACCTTTCTTAAACAAATTTAAACCTTTCTTTAAAAAATTATTCTACCTCCCCCCCAATATCTTCACGTTTTTTGGAGCATTAATCCCAGTTAATATTTATTAATTTCGTATCTTTTCAGTAATTTAGATAACTTAAAGAGAAAATAACTATACACTTCCTTGTCATTGTTTGGGGAAACCAAACTCGGATCAAGTCCGGAAGCCAATCCCAGAGGCGGACCCAAAAGAGGGCCAAAGCCCAAGGGACTCAAATGCGAGGGAGGGAAAGTTATCCACTCGTGGGGGTATTGATGTTTGAGTGTAGGAATTTCCTTACTATGTGACATGTGTTTAGAATTGTGGCTTTCTGTAAGGTTTTGTATAAGTGTGGGTTTAAATTTAGTGTTGACAGGCTTTTGTGTAGTGAGTGTGGAATAACCCCAGTGGCGGAAAGAATGATAGGAACAATGTGTACTCTGTTAACTCCCCAAAGGCGTTTTATTTCGTGTGCAAGATCCGTATATTTAGTGATTTTGTCAGTGTATGTCTTTTGTAAATTGTGTGTATTGGGGATGGAGATATCAATTATGTAAGTCACTTTGTTTTGCTTATCTACTAGTGTAATGTCTGGTCTGTTATGAGGGATAGTTTTGTCAGTGATTATAGCTCTGTCAAAATATAGTTTATGTGTGGTGTTCTCTAAGACAGTGTCGGGGATATATTTATAGTAAGGAGTGTGAATGTCCCTTAGCTTGTGTATCTTAGCTAGATGTTGATGTATGATGTTGGCTACCTGGTTATGTCTGTGCAAATAATCTGTCTGCGTGAGTATTTTGCAACTGGATATGACGTGTTGGATGGTTTCCTCTGCGATATGGCATTTCCTGCAAGACCCGTCAGTCGATTCTTTGATAATATGTTTTCTGTAGCTTTTAGTGTTAATAACCTGGTCTTGTATGGCAATCATGGTTCCTTCAGTTTCCCCAAAGAAACTCCCTTCACTCAACCAAAAGTTCGACGCTTTTTTGTCGACGTGTGGCTGGTTGAGGTCAGAAGGATGTCTAACGTGGAGTTGCTTTCCGAGCCATGATTGAAGTTTAGTGCATGTTGTAGGAATGTTATGGGTGTTCTGCATGCTGTTCAGATTCAGAGGTGTGTATTTTGTATCAGCCATGCAGACTGCTTTGTGTAATGGTGATGTGTGTTGTTTAGAGTGAAAGAATTCTCTGAGTGACTGAGTCTGTTTCTGGTGTAGATCTGTTATGTCAATAAGACCTCTGCCTCCCTCTGAACGAGGCAGGGTGAGTCTTTCAATAGCTGCGTGTGGATGGTGCTTTCTGTGCTTTGTAAGCAGTTTACGTTGTTTCCTTTCAAGTCCTCCAGATCTGTGTGTGTCCACTGTATGACTCCAAAGGAGTAGGAGAGTATTGGCGTGGCATAAGCATTGATGGCCTTGATTAAATTTCTGGAATTTAAGTGCGTTTTAAGTATTGTCTCTAGCCTATGAAGATATTGTTTAGTGAGTGTATTCTTTATGTGTTTGTGCTCCAGAAGCTTGGCTTGCTTAAATCCTAGATATTTGTAAAATTCGTCATTTTCCATAGCAGCAATGTGATCTGGTTCATCTAATGTGAAGCCCCCTTCCCTGAGTACTCCATTTTCAATGTGAATGGTTTTGCATTTGTCCAACCCAAACTGCATGTGTATGTCTTTTGAAAAGGTTTGTGTAATGTCAAGTAATTGGTGCAATTGTGTTTGTGTGGAGGCGTAGATTTTCATGTCGTCCATGTAGAGTAAGTGTGAGAGCGTGTAGTGGCAGCTTTTATTATGTTTAATTGTGTAGCCGTAAGTTGTGCTATTCAGTCTGTTGGAAAGTGCATTTAGTGCAAGACAAAACCAGAGTGGGCTCAGTGAGTCACCCTGAAAGATGCCCCGGTTTATCTGTATTTTGTTAGTCGTGATGGTTTCACTGTTGAGTGTGAGGTGTAGTGTAGTTCTCCAATGCAGCATTGTACTTTCTAAAAAAGTGATAAGTGTAGGGTTTATTTTATATAATCGTAGTGTATATAAAAGCCATGAGTGTGGGACACTATCAAAGGCCTTTTTGTAATCAATCTAGGCTGCATGGAGGTGTCGATGTTTATTGTGAGTTTGCCGTAGGACCACACTGTCTATCAGGAGTTGCTCCTTACAACCCATGTGGTTTCTACGGCATCCCTTTTGTTGCTCAGTGAGAATGTTGTTTGTGTCTATGTGTGTATAAATTTTGTTTGCGATACAGGCAGTTATTATTTTGTAAAGTGTAGGCAAGCATGTGATAGGTCTATATTGTGTGGGATCTGTAGTGTTATGTGACTTTGGTACCATGTATGTTATTCCTTGTGTGAGGAAACGTGGCAATGTCTGTGGTGTTTGCAAAGTGTTGGAAATCTGTTTTGCAAGGGCCAGATGCAAACAGGTGAAGCGCTTATACCAAAAGTTCTGAATCCTATCTACACCTGGAGCCTTCCAATTGTGAGTACTTTTAATGACTTGTGAGAGTTCATCTGTTGTTATGTCAGTATAAGGCATGTTTGATAGTGTGGATGCTAATTGCTCCTCTTCCCTGATCCAGCTAGCTTCCCTATTATGTTCAACTGAGACAGACCAAAGAGACGACCAGTAATGTTGGAGTGCTGTTTGTGTTGGCAGACCAGTGTTTTGTGTCTGTGTATAATCTTTGTTTAACTGCTTATAGAATGTCTTCTCATTGTTTGCGAATAACTTGTTCTGCTGTTTGCGCTGAGTGCATGTTTTGTACACTATATGATCAAAAATATCCGGACACCCCTCACAGATCATCGATTGGCCCAATGTCACATGATAATGACTTGCACATCGTTTAAATAGCTTCCCACACCTTCAGACACAACTCTGCTTGGACATTAGCAAGAATGGGTCGTTCGGCAGAGCTCAGTGAGTTCCAACGTGGAACCATCGTTGGATGTCACCTATGCGGCAAGTCCGTGCGTGACATTTCCAGCCTTCAGATACCCAAGTCAACAGTAGGCGATGTCATTATGAAATGGAAGACCCGGGGATCAACAACAGTTCAACAACGAACCGGTAGACCCAAGAAACTAACGGACAGAGACCGTCGAGTGCTTCGTCGTGTCACCCGCAGCAACCGGAAGTCCTCGGCGGAAAAGATTGCCACAGAGTTTCGAAACGCCTCTGCAAATGATGCCAGTACCATGGCAATTCGTCGGGAACTGCACACGATGGGATTCCATGGCCGTGCTGCTGCCCACAAGCTCCACATCAGCAGGGTCAACGCCAAGCGATGTCTGGAGTGGTGCAAAGCCCACAGAAACTGGACAATGGACCAATGGAAATGTGTAATGTGGACAGACGAATCTCGCTACACACTCTGGCAATCCGATGGACGAGTTTGGGTTTGGCGCATACCTGGAGAACGCTTCTTACCTGAGTGCACAGAGCCCACAGTCAAGTTCGGAGGAGGAGGAGTCATGGTGTGGGGCTCATTTTCATGGTACGGACTGGGCCAGCTCGTTCCTGTGCAAGGAATCATGAACTCCGACCGTTATCTGAATGTTTTGGACAACTGTGCACTTCCAACGTTGTGGCAATTTTTCGGAAACGGGCCATTTCTCTACCAACACGACAATGCTCCGTGCCACAAAGCGAGGCGTGTACAGCAGTGGTTTGCGGACTCAGGGGTCGAAGAAATGGGTTGGCCGGCACAAAGTCCCGACCTCAATCCTATAGAGAGTCTGTGGGATGAATTGGAAAGACGCTTGCGGGCCAGATCACATCGGCCAACTTCTGTACCTGAACTGATTCTCGCTCTTCGGGAGGAATGGAGGAACATTCCGGAAAGTACCTACCAACATTTGGTGGAAAGTCTTCCCCGAAGGGTGGAAGCTGTGATTCGGGCAAAGGGATGTGCAACGCCCTATTGATTTCCATGAAATCGTGGCTAGAGCGCAAACGTGCATGTGTCCGGATATTTGTGATCATATAGTGTATCTCTTCAGGCGTTGTGTTTTTGCAGCTAACTTTTGTTTTAATGTGTCCATATATTCTGTAATGTGTTGATTGTGCTGCTCATGTCTGGTGTGTGTTTTAATCTTCTTAAATAATTGTCTGAGGCGTTTGTTCTGCTTTGATGAAGTGTTGTTTTTAGTGTACTGCGTAAGTCTACCTAACTGCTTGCGGATTTCGTCAATCTCAGACTCAATCCGCTTTTGCCATTTAGGTTTCTGTTGGGTACATGAATTTTGTGTGTTTTTATGGATTGGTTTCCTACCCAGTGTGGATATAACTGTAAGAGCCCCAGTGTAAATAAGTAGGTGTATGTATTCTAAAGACAGATTTTCTTCAATGTACTGTGGTAAGATATGTGTGTTCATGTAAGATAAAATTTCCCCTGTTTTGCTGTTTATGTTTATTTTAGGTATACCTGGTCTTTGTGTGGGGTCTGTTCCCGTGTAAACTGTAAGGTATCTTTGTAGGGTGTCATTTAATGTTTCAATAAGTTTGGTATTCATGTTGTGTTGTGGATGAATATCATGGTGAAGTTCATTGTCGAGTGTATGTTCTACAAGTTCATTAGTGATGTCAATGTTAGTGTTTGATTCTGGGTGTTGAGTGTCAGTTTGTGTAGATGGCTCGTGTTCTTGTAGCTGTTGTGCAACTTCTTGCTTTATTTTCTGTAGCGTGGGTAAGGGTATTAAATTTTTCATAACAATTGTGCGACGCTGATCTGCAATGCGTTGTTCAGTGACTGTGATATGAGGATATGTCTCTTTGAAAATGTTATATAAGCGTTGTCTGTAAGCTGTAGTGTCAGTTTCCAATTTAGTGACTGCGTAGTAGGCTCGCATGATAAAACAGTTTATGTCATTGGTCCATTTCATGCGTTGGCGTGGCTTGCCTGCCTTAGTGGTCGAGGGCAAAGAAGCTCTTGAAACACTAGGGACAGGTTGTGGCATTGCAGTAGCCGAACAGGGGTTGGTGCTGCTTTCTCCACCAGTGGCCCTGGGAGATTGTGGCATATTTTTCGAACGTGAGCCTCTGCCTAACCTACGAGCGCGGACCTTGGTAACCCGGGTGACGTCCGAGCCGGTATCAGATAACGCACTAGCACTAATCATATTGATCACCAATAAATGGGTGGTCCTGTTAGCCATCTCCATCATCAGCAGGCCCTTGGTTGATGTAATCAGCTCATCAGCCCTACTGGGTCATCTGGACCCTCAAGATTAATCTAAGGGTAGAGTAAATCAGACCTGTTAACCAGGGCCATCCCTCTAAGATGTTGCCCCCCTCGCACGACGTGGACGTAGGACCACACGAGGGTTATTATTATTATTAGTATTATTATTATTA
>JAHWFO010005127.1:48245-67706 GCA_023313115.1 Rhysida immarginata | reverse complement strand
TTGTACAAATGAAAGACGTTTATTTCACGGATCGATCCGGTGTATAAAGTGATTACTTACTAATTACTTAGATAATTTCAACGATGTTTGCTTTACGGCTTCTGATGAACTCCATTTTTCTCTTAACGCCTGTCTCTTTCTTCCTTTCCTCTCTTTTTTATTTTTTTTTTATTTTTTTTTTCCTATTCATTTTCCTTCTAATTTTTATTATTCGTATATTATTTTTTAATATTCTCGCTGTGTTAATGTTATTATTTATTGTGCAAAGTTCACAATGTGCAAAGTTCTCTAACACTCGACGCCATGTTGATGAATTCATGGATGAATTATGTTTTGTGTTTCGAATGTCTACAGGAACCAAATGAGCTTCAATTAAGAAGACACCCTTATGGATTATACATTTTCTTCTCCTCGCATGTTGTGATTTCTACTGACTTAGTTATTTTGCCTATGATCTCTCTCCAAGGATAATTTGCCTTCACTAATCTTAGTTTCTTTTTTTTTGTGCTTAGACTGTCGCCACAATGGAGCGGTTCCAGATGTAAGCGCCCATGGATTTGTACAACCCAGTTCGAGCTACATATTGTCCGTTGATTCAGTTGCCAAGCTCGTCACTTGTATGAATTGTTGGATATGAATAACCCTTAAGATTAAACGTTTGTGAATTTCATCAGATATTCTGCAATTTGATTTGGAAATGGACACTGTTAAATAAAGAATAAAAAGATGCTCTTTATACCGTATAAAGCTTCAATTAACTATCCCTCTTTATTTTAATAAAAAATAAAGGAAAACAATTTCTCCTCTTGTGAAGCAGTGGCCACCACCAACCACGGAGTCACAGAGTTAATTAAATAGTGTAATCAATTTCGGACTGGGAGAAGGGCCTCTATTAAAATGAAAGAGCCCTTGCCTTCATCATAATATTTATCACCTATCTATACAGGCTTAAATTCGTTTATATTAATCATATAAAAGTTCAGATTTTGTAATTAAAATGTTATTTTTTTCTAGCCTTTGAAGTCGTATATTCTTCTACGGGTTCCGGCATTAAAACGTTTTGCATCATTACTAATTCACAAATAACATTCCCTAAAATGTAATTTTCATCTCAGAATTATTTACCAGGTAACCACGAAAGTTCTTGCCCTTTTAATTCCGGAAAACAAAATGATGTACACAAAAAGTAGCGCATCGCTAGTCCACAAAGTAATCCCCGTTGGCATCTAGCACCTTCTGCCAACATGTTTCCAATTGATCAATCCCGTGGCTGTAAAACTTGCCGGTCTTGGACTCAAAGAAGTCTGTGAGTGCCTTTCGCAGGTCTGTATCATTGGTGTAGGATTTTCCACGGAAGATGGTTGTCCAGTGAATGGAAAAGGTGATAATCCTTTGGAGCAAGATCTGGTGTGTAAGGTGGATGACACAAAGTTTCCCAGCCATGCCCGCTGTCCGGTTTCCTTGGTCACCCGCGCCTCATGTGGCCGGGCATTTTCATGAAAGAAGAGTACCCCTTAGCGATTCACCAATGCCGGCTCTTTCTGCTGCAATCCCTGTTGCACACGTTCCAACTACTGGGAATACAGGTCCCCAGTGATGATTTGGCCAGTTGATAGCAGTTCGTAATGAACCATTTGGCGTCTAGTCCACCAGACACAGAGCATGATCTTGCATGGGTGTAGGGGTGGCTTTGTGGTGTGAGGCACGGTGTCCCGGGGTGACAACCAATGTTTGGAACGCTTAGGAGTGTCGTACAGGATCCACTTTTCGTCACTGGTAAGTATTCGATTAAATATGGGTGCGTTACGATGTCGAGAAAGCAACGACTTGCAGGCTGTCACTCGTTGATCCTTGTTGGATTCCGACAATGTGTGGGGGACCCATTTGCTCAACTTGTACAGGTGACGTCTAACTGTTTCATCAGAAACCTGATACTGTGTGGTAAGTTCACCACATGTTAAACTGCTGTTCTCCTCTATGGCCGTTTTCAGAGCCTGGTCATCTAATGCTTGTGGTCGATCACTGTGGGGTTCATCAGAAATGGCAAATTCTCCCGACCTGAATTTCTGGAACCAATAGCTTGCGATGCGTTCATTCACAACATCATCCCCAAACGCAAGACACATGCGGGGACTTGATGCTGCTGCTGACAAGCCCACCTTGAAGTCATAAAGCAAACAACATCTAACCATCTCCTTCGATACCTCCATTTGTCTTCACTTCTGCAGGAAATGTGATTGATGTGAATGCCCAACAGTCCTATTTATACAGACTAACCTTCCTGCTCCCCCCTGACAAATTTTGGACCACACCGTACACTCATTTGCATATCTTCTATCACTTCCTTTTATGACAACATAAAACGGCAAGAACTTTTGTGGTTACCTGGTACATCATAGAGAATAAAGCGTTCTTGAACACCATATTTAAAAGACCTGTGTGTGCTCATAAATATACTGCTCACAAAAATTAGGGGAACAGTCGTTTGTTTAACTGTAGACTGAATCAGGACTCGTCCGTGAAGAGAACTCGACTCCATTCGTCAGCACCCCAATCGCGATGCTCTTCCGCACAGGCCATCACTTGCGGCCACCCCGATGATCCGCAAAGGGCCACCCCTATGAAGGTGATTGCGAATCGTTTGCGTGGATACTCTGCGTCCTGTTGCCACGGCGAGCTGATATTGAAGATGGGCGGCAGCTTGTTACCCGTCTCTCCGGGCTGTTAGCAATAGGTAACGGTTGTCCTGACATTAGTCGAACACTTCGAGTCTCCTGGAAACGATTCCACAATTGACAAAGGACACTTTGTGACACTCTAATGGCGTCCGTTAAGTTTGGCCTGCTTCAAGCCTCCCAATAGCTCTTCACGCCACAGATTCCGTTAATCACGTTCTTAGTTCTTTTCGTGATCCAGAAGCAATTTTCATTGATTCACGAGGGATTCTAAACAATTACTTTGCACAGTGTTGTTGAATCGCTTGCTCTCTAATTTTTGTGAGCAGTGTAGTTAACCTCTAGTCAACATCACTTTCACTACCATAAATATCATAAAACTTGTTGTTAATTGAAAGACCTATTATTTCAGAATTAAAGCATGCCATTTTTAAAAGAAAAATAAACAAACTAAAATGCTATAGGGCATTCGTGTTTTCTTCGTTCCAGTTCCTTTTTTTTAACTTATTTATTTTTATTATTTTTATACTTGAAGGGTATTTATTTATAATAGCACAAGAGGGTGAGTTATTTTATCTTATTAATTTATGCGCTTAGGCATGAGGAAAGGTAATATAAATTGTAACAATTTAAAAAAGTTTTCTTGTTAAGTCACTTACAGCAGCTGAAAAAAAAATTTCACTTTTTTGGGTCAGTAGAAATAGAATCACGTGCTGTTTTGAAGAGCTATTACATAACAGAATCAAATAAAAAGTGGAAATGGATGTTATGGCGAAAAGACAATGTCAAGTTCCTGTCGGTCAAGTTCACGGCCATTTTCCCATTATTATCTTCTGTCTATCCGTTATCAAGACTCCCCTTCGTGCATTTGCAGCAAAGCTTTATACAAGTTAATTAGCAGCCATATTTAACCAAGGCTTTTAAAAAAAAAACACTCCCTCAAAAGAATCCGTCCTCACCTTAAATTTCATACTAATATTTTTTCCAACTCTCAGATTTCTGAAAAGGAATTTTAAATAAAAATACAACTCCACTCTACTTTTGACATGTAATTAGCATTAAATGAATTAACTGATTAACGAATTGTAAACATCGCAAGCTATAATACGTGGTTGTGAATTTTCGGAGTGACCTCCAATATGGCAATTCATCACGGTTTAGAAGCTTATCAGAGCCTGACACTCTCAACATCGGGAAGAGACACTCCAAGAATCTATTTCGTGTCCCAGTTTGTGGCACGAAAGCCCCAGGGAACAGGAAAGAGATTAAAAAAGGAAATAAAATATAAATAATTTTTCTCCAAAATACGGAAAAATCAAAATCATTTAAGCTACTGCGAATACTCTTAATCAAGTCGAAATCTCGACATTAAAAAGGTCAGAATAGGTGTGCATGAGTAGAATTGTTAAGTGTTCAACTTAGGAGGATCCACATAAATTAGCACTCATTGACATTTATAATGTACAGTCAACCAAAGGAAATACTCCACATGAGTTTAATACTTAATATTACATTTCATGCTAATGTGTTGTTTTAATAGATTTTTTAATTATAATTATTTAAATTTAATAATCTGAATAATGTTAACTCTAAATGTAATATTAAATTATTAAAAATAAATTAATATTGAAACGGTAAAACTTCGTGTAAAATTCAAGTGTGGATTATTTCCCTTTGATGGCTGTACTAGAGATTGCAATGCAATTTAGAAAATCTTTAAGAACGATAGAAAAGAAATAATCAAGACACAAGAAATGAATGCTGGAGCTCATGCTTTTTTTTTCTTTGTAAACAACATTTGTAGCAAATGAGATAGATTATATCAGATCGATATGTTTAGATGTTACAATGAAGGTACAAAAGATACAAATATTTAAATCCTATTAAAGATATATTTTTCATACTTTTCCAGTTACGAATATTTGATTGTACTTCGTAGATATTTCGAATTTCAAATAGAGTTATATAATAGAAAGAAAATAAATTTCTGTATCAAGTTGAGGGTGCATGTACGTGCAATTCCGCGTTTAATTGTTTTTCATGTTGTTAAATTGCAAGACCAAAAATGACAAAAGATGAATTGAGTGTGTCCAATAAATTTACAATATAAATTGTTAGATATTGTTAATTTTACTTTCGCAACAATGAAATGTCTAGCAACTGAAAACGGAAGTTTACGTGGGCACGCCCAGTCCAAGTTGGATATTCTGTTCAACGAAAGTGTGACTGGGCGTGTCCAGTTAAATAAAATGAACTTTATACAGTAGTTGGACAAAGTGTAATCGTTAGATCTTTTCAAGCCTCTTCCTATTACAATAATGGAGAGTTCAACATTATAAAAGCAATGGAGTTCTCAAAATAGGTTGCTAGGTTTTAATTTTTTTATATTAATAAAAAAAATGCCATGCAACCAGAAAATTTATTTTTTCTCATCCTGTTTATATATTTGTTTGCTGTGATACAATGGGAAAATATAATTTCTTATTAAATGGGCTATATTCATCTTTATACTCTTTGAGCGTGTTTTTCCTCCATCTATTTTTATGCTCGAAGAAACTCAGTTATTACTTACCGCCAATATAATAATGGTATTGCATGATGGATGCCCTAGTATAATAAAAAAAAACCCAACATCTAACAATACACACCTTATGAGAAAATAGATTAGGAATAGTAATCATTATTGTGGTCAAATGTTTCCTAGTCCATTATTTATATTTTAGTTCATTAATCCCGGAACGTTAGACGCTGTTACTTTCTCCATTCACCTGGCTTTTGTTATAATTCAAAAAGCATAACAATGCCAATTGTATATTCTCACACTCGTTAAAACTACCTTTACATTATTGGTCTCCACCCAATCACTTATTAATCATCTTCGTGTTATATCCATTAAATCCTTCTATAACAGCTGTGACGACAAAAAAAGCATTCGTTAAATATTGATGACTAAGGAAATGATGATACATGTGCAACATTTATTAATAGTCACTTTGGTGACATCATATGTAATAATTTTCCATCGGTCATTCCCCTATGTCATATTTTTAATAATTCCCTTGAAATGTAATTTTAATTAAACATTAGGCCTTTGGAATATGCTAGTAGGAGAGTAATTTGAGTACAAACATCAAAATCCAAGCTAATTCGTTCATGTTTGGGGGATTATAGGATTAATGGATTAACTGTACCGACCCATAAAGGAATAAGCATAAATTTCTACTATGCAATTATTGCGCTTTAATTTGCTTAAATTAATAACGAATTAAACAAGGAAGCACAACTGGTTCTGTCAAATCATTCAGATCATTTTATGAACATATCTGTCGCAAAAGAATTTATTTTTGCTTTGTTTCATATTATTCATAGCATCAGTCTTGAATCCTGACCCACTTCACAGATTTTCGAAAATTTGACATCCGTTATTGTTAAGTGTTTATAAGGAGCAACACATTAAAATTGTTACGTAAGTTTTAAAAAAAAATCACAAACCTTAAGTTAGAAGTCATGAACCCAATTCTTCACTAACTAACGAGACATCACTCATATGATGTAACATTTAAACATTTTTGTTTAAATTACCAAGTAAAGCAATTTATAATCAATCAGGCAACATGGCTTAAAATTTCATTCTAATGTATGAAATGGAGAGGTCCACAGAGGTCTCATTTGTGTTAAGAATTCTTTATCAGTTAAAGAGAAACCGGTAATGTAACTTAATTTCAGATTTATTTAATATTTATTGTTTAACATTACCAGTTTTGTATAGAAGGAATATTAGGGAACAATGTTATGTATTCCGCTTTGGGAATTAGTTCCTCATAATTTCTTCATGATTCATCACGAAGTGAACTCGGCAACAAATCAAATAACTCCTATTAATCTTTAAGTCATCGTTGAATTAAACATAAGAGTCTGCTCGACAAAAAAGAAGAATGAATTTTAAAGAGCTTCAATGTATGCTAATTTCAAAAAACAAATAACAAAGAAAAGGCTCTGATCAAGTGATTTACTGAGTTGTATAGGTAACCTCTGCTTACACGCGAGAATTCTAAAGTTATGTAATAAATTTCTAACTTGATTTTGCAGAACTCTCTAAGAGATGTGATCAAAATTCCTTATAATCTACATAAAAATTGAGGCCATAAAGACTTTTACCTTGTGTCGGCTGTTGTTCTCTCTTTCTCTCCCCTGACGTTGAGCCGGGAAAAATGAGACTCGCGAACGTAATTTGCACAGACTCCTATTATGACGTCCTTCTTGTTACATTCGTTCACCTATTCTTCCCCGTCACTGGCCGTGGCTCTTGTGTGTGTGCTCAGGCAATTCGTAATTCCCAGCACCCTCCCCCTCTGGTGGTGCCAAGTGGCCTAATATACGCTCTCAACCCCGACTTTCTTGGCTCCTCACTGTGAGCACTCCACTCCAATGCAGGTCAAGAGAAAACTTTTCCGCTTCGGAAACCACAAAACCAGAGCATTACACCAACTGCACATACGATTCAGTTATCGAACCCGCCTCTATAACACTTCCTTATATTGTAATCTAAATGAATGAAACACACGATTACATGGTTCTTTTCTCTTTGTTTGGTTTTTTAATAGCGTACTAACAGACAATGTATGCGAAAAAATTCTTAACGCGTTCGTCCTTGTATAGATTGCTATCAATCAATTAGAATGTTTTATTAACAACTATTGTACATTCAAATGTCTCTAAATATTAAGCAGAATATTCTCCTACCAAAAAGCAATAAAAAGCCTGCAGCATCTTGCTAATTTTTTTTTTTTAATTAAAGAAACTACCTATCGTAAAATTATAATTATAGCCTATAAATCTAACGAATCACTCGCGTTCGTCGTGCATGAAAAGTTAAGTTTCTTCTTGCCGAATTTTTAATTAGACAGCCAGTGTCTTCTTAAGAGCTTGTCCATTTCAGAGTGTCTATTCAACAAACGAATGGTTGCAAGGATGGATTCAAATGGAATATACAAGTTTTTACTTTGAATTGCTAACGGTCGTTTAACTTAGAAATGCTATACGTGGAATTTTATTACATAGTTGCAAAAGTCTCATCGAATGGGCAATACAAGCATGTTTTAGAGATTTTAAATTTTCATCTCATCATCTTTATAATCATTTAATACAGTCTTCCAAAAAAAAAATAAATAAATATAAAACAACAAATTGTTCTGACTCGACATGTTATTAATACTCATCTAAGTACACACAAAATGGATAGCAAAGCCTTGAACATTTAATTTTAAAAATAAAATACAAAAAGAAAAAAAAAATCAAGAATATTTGATTATTCGTAATTTAGCAGGAAATTATTCAACATTTAGAAACTACTACACCTTTTCGTATGTTAATATTATGTTGTAGCTGATATTACGTGACATTATCATATAAAGTCAAGTAAATACAAGTAAATGTTAAAAAATAACAGAGCATTCTCATCTTACATCCTAAAATATTTAAACAAAAAACAGTTACAGAAGACATTATCTCTTTATTTCTTTAAACGTTACTTCAAAGGCAGCGTTTAACTATTCAAACTGTAATAACAAAAAACTTCTAGATATTGTATAAAACGTTGAGGAAAGGATAAGTTTTAATACTGAATGAGAATGAAACCTCAACTACATTTAAAATTAAAAATTAAAAATTAAATAATAAAAGGACTTGGATTAAAATAAAGCAATGTTAAAATTAACCTGCTTTCAAAATTTAATTAAAAAAGTCTGATATCAAAAACAAGTATTCATGAAAGAGGTATTCGTGAGATTAGTAACCTTATGAAGATCGGAAGACAACATTGAAGATTAGGAACTTTCTTTTCTAACCTTATTCATATAGAGCAATTTTAAATATATTTACCATTATTTTTGGTAGTCTATTTATGAATATTGATTTTTGCTTTATTTTAATCCAAGTCTTTTTATTATTTAAATTTTAACTTTAAATCTTGTTAAGGTTTCATTGTAATTCAGTAATTAAAAAAAGAACTTCTAGATTTCAAAGGTTAGGAACTTCAACAAAAATTTTCCTTATTGTCTGAAAAGAAATTCAATTTACTTTAAACTTGCAATTTTATATTTCAATTTCAAACATTTTTCTTATTTTTGTTCCTTTAATTTATTTTTTTTTTTGACTAAGACCGTTAACTTCAGCTTTATGCAAATTTTATTAAATTATCTATTAAATTTGATTTTTTAAACTTACAAAATATTAAATTAAACTCATCTAAGACAAATGTGGCTGTTCACATAATTTTTGGTCATGCCTGTAAGTTATCATTATTTATTATTAAACTTAAAACTTCATCTACTTGAAGTCAGAGATGATAATGATGTAGCAAGTAAATCCAATTAAAGGTTTCTGATTCAAGTAGTTTTTCCTTAATGCCCATCATGGTATAATTATTTCTAAATGGGTTTAAATTTTCTCAAAAAAGCTGTAAATAATTAATAGTCGTTGACTGTAATAAAGATCTAACCGGATTAGATTTTTTTTTTTTAGATTTATTTTCAAATTTTGTAGGATCATTTCTACTTATAGCTTAATTTTTGAGAGATAATAATTTCGTAATATTAAAATAAATTTTTAATTTATCGCATTTGATTCTGGCTGGCATAAGAAGTGGAGTTCACGCGATCAAACAGCTAGAGATCTCGGGTGGAAATGTAGCTGGCTCATTGAATGCACGGATGGGTTGGAATTTTTATTTAATTTTTTTTTTATTAAATTTATAGAACTAGTAAATGTGCATCTATGACATGGAAATCGAAATTTTTATCACGGCTTGAAAGCATCAAGAGTAGATTAGAGCTATGCTCGGCAAAGTAACTGGGGCGGGGTAGCGACCGATCAAAAGCCGCTAGTTAAGGTGAGCACCGCAGCTTGTGTCCAAGAATAAAGACGGTAGATTCGCGTAGGAAGTGCACACATCATCAGCATGTTCTTCACCTTTAAAACTAAATACCTGCTTCATAATCAAATAATTTAACTTTTTTCATACGAAATATAACTTATTATTAAGCGTCTGCTTATATTATTATGTACTCCTCCCCTTCGTCCCATTTTCCATACTAAGCCAAACGAGTCCATTTAAGAAGTCAAATTCTTAGCCATTTTTAAAAATTTATGAAAATCCAATAAAGGCAGACATAGGTTAGACAAGGAAAAGACGCGCATTGGGAACAAAGGTTTTCAACCTTCGCTCGAAGAAAGAGAATTTTTATTACCTTTTTCTTTTTAGCGGAAAAAAAAGCACTTCCTCAAGAGCAGTTTCGACATGCTTTCATTCTGAACAGAAAAGGGGAGAAGCGGTCCTTCAAATCCCTCGACGTTAAACTCGATGTAACAAAATTGGAATAAGGAAGGCTGGAGATAAATATCGCTACTTTGTTATTACAGATGGAATGAATCACATGTATTCAGCAAACGTTATGTGCACATGAAAATTTTTATTTTTTCGTCAATGAAAATTGACCACTTAATAAAGACAGCCCTTGGCCTACACTCACAATAGCAACGTCAGCTTTGGATGGCCCCAAATGTTCTTATTGAACGGGGAGGAGTACGTTGGGCAGTTTTAATGGTACCCTATATTATTTAGAATTTTTTAATTAAATTCATTTCTTGCTTAGCCACCAAAGCAAAAGCTTAATAAAGAGAAATGAACCCGATCTGTGCTTTTCGCCTTTAAAATTCCACCTCACGTTCGTTCCCTGACCCAGACCAATTTAGTGGTGACAGTCAGAAACACCTCCAACGGGTTTTCGAACATGTATTCTGATATTGAAATCCTGTCGCATGTTTGAGAGAAAAAAAATATAGGTGCCATAAATTCTCTACTGACCCCCATATAATTTTAATTCCTGTCGTCCTTGAAAATGGCGAATTTATCAAAACGGTCATCGGGTTTATTATTAAATTAAGTATTAATCAAAATAAATTGTTCTTAAAATAAAATAAAATACAAATATCTAGAAGATGCAATTTCTCTCCAATGAATTTTAAGTCTTTAAAATGCATTTTTAAACACATTTTCCTGCTGTTCATACAGCTATTAAAAAGTGATTCACGCTTAACAATTAAAATTTATTTTTATGAGTAATTTTGCTTAAACCGAGTGCGTATTTATGTCGATTAACTGTTCACGATTTTCCCATTACATTCTCTAATAATTAAAGGGAATTTTTTCTAGTTGGCGAGTTATTGACCAGGATACTGAGAATCTTCGAATTTTATTCTAACTTACGAAATTATATCATTTATAACTGAAAATTATCTGCCCTAATTCTACCTGAAGATTGTCTTTACGTTTTTTCTTTGGCACTTTAAAAAAAAACACTTTCTCTACTTATTGATTTCATTGTAAAATTATGCAAATTTCATTTTCTCTATTCATGCAGACATTTGCCTTATTAACATCATAAAATATTAAATTATCCTTTTCCGAATATTTAAACTGTGGGTACTGCCAACACCACCTAGACAGAAGGCTCGCGCACAGAAACTGTATACATTGTTATATCATCATCAAACGGCCAAATTTAGGGCTTATTATTGGTAGAAATACAATTAACAATAGCCGCTTTTGTGTGATGTAACAATGTATGACGTTTCTGTGCGCAGGCCTTCTATCTATACCAACGCCACCTAAAAAACAAAGCCTTCTCACTGCCTGTGGACTGCGTCATCAAACCAGGGCTGACGCAGTGACCAGGCTTTGTTTTTTAGATGGCGTTGTCTATACCCGGTCTTAGCTTCAGTTGAGAGTGACGTCACGGAATGACGTCGTTTACCGGGCATAGTGTCCAACATTGTATTCTTCCGCCGTTAGACTTGAACTATGTTAGACCATCCTATAATCGCGTGGCTTCTCGAAAGTAGATTAGTCGAATGGTATCTGTCCGATATCATTTTTTAAAATTAATGTTTCAAATATTTTAATCCTCCTCGTGGAAACTCGGTCAGCTTTCATTTCTGGTACATCTCTTTCAAGTTACGTTCTTCACGTAGGAACAAGACGCCGCCATTTTACAATCAGATAATCTCGACTACAGGCCAACTTAATTTTAATTAGGTTTATTATTTTTTTTTTAATTTCATCAAATGGCTTCTCTATCCGCTGATTTTTTATTATATCGAGAAGAAAAATATGAAATAATGATTGCAGAAAGAATTTTGAACTTTTTTATATAGAAAATTATTCAAACTATTTCTTCATGCGTACGAACTGTAACCGCTTCACTCGTGACGTCACTCTCAACTAAAGCTGAGACGGGATATAGGTGGTGTTGGTACTGCAGAGCTAGATCATTTATACGGAGTACCGATAATTAAAGTTCACATTCAAACACCTCTATAGGAGACTCAATATTGACCAGAATGACCTGAAATTTGCACATGATATCTATTGAGACTACTATAGTTGCCGCCACGTAAGTTGAACGATCTTTTTGACATGCGCAGTAAGTCTTCTCATCAATATGCTTTCCGCGAGTTGTTAAATTCAATAGTTGCTCAGCGCTGCACCAAACGCTGCAGCAATAGAGTTGTTAAAAGCATTGTTGAGCTCTGTTGAAGGCTCTAACCATAACCACCGAGAGAGAAGGCCTCTGCGATGAAAAGTAATACCAGCGTTGCCAGGTTGAAGGTTTATTTGATGTATTGCGGTTTTTTTGAAGGTAAAAAAATTTAAAAATTTCCTGAAGGTAAAACTGAAGGTTTTTCACAACGCCGTTAGGGAGCACTGTGATAATTTTTGACTGCCTGTTTTTCATCTAAGTTTCTGAGCAAAGCCTACATGGTGAATATTATACAGGGTATCCAAAAAGTCTGGTAACTTGGTAGATATCTCAAAGTCAAATTTGTGTGCGGCAATGAATTCCCCACCCCCCTATTACCACACTCATCAGATCTCGCCTACCTGGCAGCTTTGAGATATCTGCCATGTTACCAGACTTTTTGTACACCCCTGTATAATGCATACGGCTGGAATGAATTTTGGGTATAAATTTAACTTAATTGCAGACACTATACCCAAAAAAACAGTTTTAGAAATTATGGAACGCTGTACGACGTAATTGTTGTGTTATAAACAACATTCGTGTGAGATTACCAAGCAATCTCAATCTCTTACTGTCTTTTGACAAGTTTACTCCTTATAAACTGAACTTCGTATGGAAACATTGAAGAAATAGCAGCAACTTTTCATCATATTATTGATTCACATGATACAAACAGTTGCCAAAGCGAACGGGAACTTTTGCATTCATTATCATATGTGAAGATGCTAGTAAATAAGTATCCAAATGATGTTGCCCAAATTTTGGACCCAGTTGTTACAATTTAAAAATGGCATCGGGGAAAGTCGTTTTTCATTGATATGTTCACTTGTTTTAACCTTGTGTACTCTTCCATTATCAAATGCAGCAGTGGAGAGATTATTTTCTCAAATGAATGCTTTTAAATCAAAGCTGCGAAATCGCCTTCTAGTTAAAACGGCAGAAGCTAATCTGCAGATCAAGCATGGTCTCGCTAGGCGTGGTGAAACCTGTGTAAATTTCAAGCCATCCAACGAAATGATTAATAAGTCTAAAAGTGACGTTGTTTACATTTACAAGAGTAACACTAATTCCAAAAGTGATTCAGAAGTTGTTTTTCCCCGACTCTGAAGCAGTAAATAAAATTTTGAGATCACTCGATAACACATGATTATTTTATGTAATATAACGTTTGCATATTTTTATTTTGGAGCATTTTAAAATTTCATGATTTCTGTGAATTTTTTTTATTTATTGTTCTTTAGTTTTGAAATCTTTTGATAAATAAATTTGATGTATTTCTTATTATTTTTATTACATGTCATTATTTGCACATTCTTAACGAAAGTAACGTTGTTTTGATTTTGACTCAGGGATTTTATCGATAACATATTTAAAGGTAAACTGAAGGTTTTTGAATTATGTTTGAAGGTTTTCGTTTTCGCGATCTGGCAACCCTGAGTAATGCATTGTTACATCATCATAGCTAGGGCAAATTTATGGCTTATTATTGGTAGAAATACGAATAACAATGCCCTAAATATGATGATGCAACAATGTATTACGTTTCATCGCAGAGGCCTTCTCTCTCGGTGGCTACCAATGACGTATATTAAAGATAGACTCCGAATTCTATTGTTAACAGCGGCAAAAAGTGAAGCAAATTGAGCCATGACAGTTCTGGGCAGGAGTGAGCCGTGGAGTAATTAGCTGTCTGGCTGCTTTGTTTTCAAATTCATTCCTCAAATTTGTTGTGCGTACAACTGCACAAACAGACACGAAAAAGGATCAGGAATCATTTTCCACAAGCATAAATCAAAAATACGAACTAAAATGAAAATACATAACTGAAAGACGATCGAAACGAAATTGAAATTGAAACCATGATCGAAAAATTGTTTTTAAAATATAATAAAATATTTCAAATACAAAGTAAAAGAAAAGATAAACTTATCACTACGTAATCGACTTGTGAAAGAATTATTAATCAGCTATTCTCATGTTTAGCCATGTATTTTGCATCATCTTCACTCACTTTCGGCCATGACAGTTCTGGGCATGGAGCTTCCCAATTTGCTTCAAATTACAACAATTGCTTCGGAGTCTATCTTTAATATAGGTCATTGGTGGTTACGCTCTAACGTGTGCAACAGCGCAATGGTTCGAGATTACAATTTGTAGCAATCCATTTCATTGTTTGTTCTGTTACATCAGTATTAAACACGGTCTATAGATATTTATGGTCACCGAGCTCCCGATGCTCGAACCACTAAGCCATTTTCCAATTATTATTAATTTCAGTTATCTATTTAAAAAAAAAAAAAACGAAAATAGGAACTAAATATAAATACGAAAAACAATATTTCGAAAACGAAAGCGAATGTTTCATGGAATAGCTAAGCGATTTACTTCCCGGCTGACGTTACGTAGCCTACGAAAAAGACAGGCCGGGGCACTAAAAAGTCACATGACCAAAGTAGATCGAGTAACAATCCACTCTTCATTGTTTCTATCTTGGATTTCATTGCTGGCGTTACGAGGCCAACGAGAAATACAAGGCCCTGACGCGGAACAGTCACCTGACCATAGCAGTCCGAACAACAATTCAATTTTCATTGTTTTCAACAAACGAAAATATACAGATTGTTAAAATCCAAGTTGGAAACAATGAATGTTACATTGTTATTCGGACTTCTATGGTCAGGTGACTTTCCGCGTCAGGGCCTGTCTTTCTAGTTGGCTTTGTGGCATTAGAAATGACGTCAACCTGTCGTTCAACTTATATGGCGGCAGCTATAGTGTATATTAAAACTGCTAGAGCTCAATTGGTGCCAAAATTGTAACTCACCCTTCAATAAAAAAAAAAAAAAAAGATTGTGTAAAAGTCGTATTAGTTAATTTATACAGACATCAAGGGATGAATATACGGTAAGCCATCTTCGAAATCTCGAATTATAACAGGTGCTTAAGGCGGTTACTAAGGATTTTTTTGGTTTCATACTCACCAATAGTGGCAGAATTACCACTTTATTACATTCAAGAAATACAAAGTTGAATGTCTAAAATTTGCATCTGATAAGACGAAACCTCATAAAAGCACACATCTATTGAATGATTTATTTCACTGCAGACAGAGATTTAAAATGTAATGTCAACAAGATTACCAAAAGATAGTGTAGTTCTTGCAAATTTGTTTTACGAGGGTTGTTCAAGAATTTTTGCCTCCTTGGCTGTAACATTTTTATTTTTTAATCGATTTTCAAAATTCTTTTTTGTATCTGATACTTACATTTGTCCTCTATGTAATGCACTATTCACTTTTCGACGTAGTCCCCATCCCTTTAGACGCATTGCGCCAACGCGTAACTAGTCGGGTGAACTCATCGGAGAGGATTTCTGGGGTTGTTGTCGACATGAGGATTGAATGACCAAGAATTTTGAAAATCGGTCTCCTACTGGCGAGTATGAAAACTTCATTTTTTTTCACCAAAATAAAATTCTTTAGCCTCAATAGACACCATGAAAATTTTCAGGTCATTCTGAGCAGATTGACTATAGAACTTTAGAAATTTCAACTTTAATTATGGATACCTTCTATGTCAGCTTCTACAGGTACTATGCTGATAGTTAAAGGAGATACACTACTGTAAATTTTTTTGTTTTATAGCAAGAGAGCACGTATTTTTGATAAATTTGATATGACTTGAGAAGGCGTACGATAATATTTCCAGAAAAAATGCACTCCTCTTCACCCATTCCCTGAAACATCTCTAGCCGCAGAATCAATTAGCAAATTTTACATAATTTTAGTGTTAAATTACATAAATTAACAAAAACCTTACAATGACAGAGACTAAAATTTTTTATCACTATCTGGCTAATAATTAAAGTAAATTAAAAAACTTTTAATTTTTATTAAATAAATATTTATAATAAGATTATAATTGTCTTAAAAAAGTGTTATTTACCTGTTTTCCTTTTTTTTTTAAACAAGGAATTAAATATTTTGCAATTATGCTACTACGAACAGCACGTTCTTTATGGCTCCAATTCGCATGTGAGCAAATAAAGCCTATAAAAAAAAACGTAAACCCGAAAATGTGTTATATTAAAAGCTTCATTTATATTAAACAGAAAAACTACCTGTAGCTTTAATTTGTTTAAAACGCAAATGTTCGATATACGGGAGGAAATATTTTGAAAGGAAATTGGCAACTTAAAAAAAAACTATAGAAACAATTTCGTTTTACATGCAACATTTGCATAATCAATGTGACAAATGTCGACTCCAATATAATGTTGTAAGAGTTTGTATTTTCTTATAATTCTTATAATTATTTTACAAATATACTCTATGCTAATCGGCTAAAAAGTTCATACAATTCGTATAAATAAATTAATTAGATTTATTAATACGTCTTTCTTTGTAACTACGCACTGTTATGAAATTAAAAGAAATTGAAAAGTAAATAAAATCGACCTGATCAACGTAACTCTCTGGCACTCCCGAGCTGACTTCTTTCACCTCCGTCTTCAGACGACTCTCGAGCGGCCACCGTGCTGAAGGACAGACACATGAAGAGCCCGGGATAACTGTTTGTACGTTGCACGGTAAATGACGTTAGAAACACAAACATTTTGCAGTCTCTGTCTCGCTAGTTATGGAGTGTGTTGTGTAATAAACCAAAGAAAAAAATTAAACAGTTAAAAAAAATTCGTTTACTTCCTGTCAATGTCAGTCGACCGGGAAGAGGTCATCCATAAGTGACGTTTCACAATATTTTTTCTTACTGATAACACTTCTCCCTTTCAGCGTCAAATGATTATTTACTTTAAAATTTAAAGGCACTGAAATGCTTTCTGCAAATAAAAGATAGCAGAAACTTGCATCTTAATTCTTTTTTAATGTAGGTCAGCTTTCTCCGTGATGTCAGGCGAACTTGGCATTTCACTGCAGGTAATTTTCTTGAACTTTTCTGTGATTCATTTACCGAGATTAATGAAGGCCTACTATTTATTCCTATATTTTATTAAAAAACAATAGGGTGGAAACAATTACCTAATTATCCTTTTTTTATTTAAAAATTTGTCGATAATTAAAAGGGAAAATATATTTAGGTTATACTTAACGCATGCATTAAATATAATTAACGTATGAAATCAACATTAACGTAAATATATATTAACGTATGATATATAACTGAATCAATAAGTCCGAAAATAAGACATCTCCAATTATTTACAAATTTAAATTTTGTATTCTTCAGAGGTTAATATCTCCTTTGAACTGAAAATAATGATTCTTAGGAGTGAATTTTCGAATTAGTTTGAACACATATCATATTCAGGAGATGAGTTAATTTCCACGTACACTCTAAAATTCGCCACTAAATGGAAATATTTAGCTCCTACCATTAGCTCCCAATTTATTTTGTGTTTGTTAATACGACAAATTTGCCTATCAGTGAAGAGATTCATCACTTTCTGCCATTTTGTGGCAATATAAGGGAAGATTAACGGAAGAACAAGGCATTCAACTCACGTGACTTTGAATATGGTATTGTAAAAAAAAGGAATAACCGTTTTTATTTTGAAGTGATCCACCCAAATATCTACAAATCTATTAAAAATTGTCATAAATCTGTTAATACAATGCTATAGGAAAGTGAGGATGAGTAATCTGATGCTCACGTCAAATTTGACCTTTGACCTCTTTAAGACGTCAAATCATAACGTCACTTTTTAACCATTTAAGATACAAAAGTGGCAATGGGGTCATACCGTGTCAAATCGCCTAAAAGTCGACTCCCACTCGACCCTCTCCAAGTCGGATGAAATTTTGTAATAAGGTAGTCTAAACAAAACTCTGCAAAATATTAGAGCTCAATGTTAATGGCTCAGAAATTACAGAGCCATGTTCAATGGGTTATCATCTGATAAACGTGCACGTGCTGCAAAAAGGGCCAACTTCGACACCTAGTAAAATCAATTCTAGTTGCCAAGTAACTGTGAAATTTGACATGCCAGGACAATTTTTGGTGCAGAATGTAGTGGTACAATCAAAAAAGTAATATGGTAGGCCGTTCAGCTGCCTATCTATGTCAAAGCCACCACCAAATTTTGTCGCGAAAAATTCAGACCCAGTTTGGAGGTCAGTTACTCAGCAACGAAAGATCTATATGCCATGATATTTTGTAGCTGTGCATAACAAGCACCAGATTAAGCTGTTATGAAATAGCAACTCTGTTGTATTGATATATCCAGAGATGTTTTACATGAAAGTTGAACAAAAAATTTTTTGCATCCAAAATTAGCCAACTTTCAGATCAAAATATTTCAAAATGCCTCACTCCCAATTTGGTTTTCAATGGTACTGTCGAAAAGAGCAAGTTTTTCTGTACAAGAATAATATTTATTTACTCTGGGATCTGATTTTCTAGGACAGCCATAGGGCTCTGAAGATGATGTGCTTTGTTTGTGGTATCGAAAGAACCAAATTATGATTCTTCATTTACATTTTTGTCAATTACCAGGGTCGCATACAATATATCCAGACTAAATTAATTCTAATAGTAGAATTTGAAGCTCCATTGGTTTATAGAATTTTTGGTGGAATTGAGAATTCTATATTTTATTATGCATAATCATTATTGCATTAGTTTTCTTGCTCTACAGTTCATTTATCTTTGTGGTGGTCACGGATAAAACGGAGAATAGCGCAGTGGAAATATTTAATCCCAATATCTGGATACATAATAGACATATATGTTATACTAATATAAATATGTTTATTAAAACTTTGTCATAAGTTTTACAAAAAAAAAAAACAGAAAAAGAGACCCACTAACACGTGGGAAATCATTATGAAGATTTGATTTACTAAAAAACACACGTGAGAAAAATAATTAATATAAAAAATGTTCACTATATAACAAGTCAGACAACCGAAATGCCCAGGACCGATAGGATTTTAAGGCATTCGGGAATAAAAAGGAAAGTATTTCATTTCTAAAGAAGTCTTTGATTGTTAAGATCAGATAAGCCTGATCTCGACAGGATGCAGATACTATCTGAAACGAATCTTAGTAGTACGTTACAAATCGTAAATATTTGTGAAATTTCAATTAAAGAGAAAGGGTACCCGTTGGATTGCCGAACAGGAAATTATTGCTACACTTCCAGCACCAACGGCAGCTAGTTTTTTAGGGAGGCAATACACGTTGCCAGAG
>JAHWFO010005127.1:0-35587 GCA_023313115.1 Rhysida immarginata | reverse complement strand
AATATGTCACTAAATTTATTGTACATAATTTTGAAACACCCTGTATATATATACAGGTATTGGACATTGAAACTGAAACACCTTCGCAAATAGCGCTGGATACCCCCAGGGCTGAATAGAACCTTCTGCTAGGTAATTAATCGTATGCATATCAATGAATCACGCGTCAGAGGTCTTGGTAGTCACTCCAGTAGAAAATTTCGATAGTAAGCTTCAAATTATCTGTGCAGAACGCTATAATGGGGGACATATCCGACTTCAAAAGAGGGCAGATTGTTGGGGCGCGTCTAGCAGGTGCATCTGTGTCCAAAACTGCCACACTTTGTGATGTCTCACGTGCTACAGTATCCAGGGTGATGTGTGCATATGAACAGGAAGGACGAACCACGTCCAGGAGGAGCAACTGCAGGGGAAAACGGAAGTTGTCGGAAAGAGACGTCAGGACATTGACCAGGATTGTTGCACGAAAGCGGAAAACCACCGCAGCAGCAATGAGTACACACCTCCAGGAACCTGTGTGCACGAAGACAATCCGTCGTTACCTGCATAAATCCAACATCCATGGCAGGGTTGCTATACCGAAGCCTTTCATCAGTAGTACAAATGCCTCCAAGCGGGTTCAGTGGTGCCGGACGCATAAATCCTGGACGTTGGATGACCTCAAACGCGTCATATTCTCGGACGAGTCCAGCTACACTGTCTTCCAAACAACAGGGAGGGTATTCGTCTGGAGGAGCCCCTCTGATGCCTACAACCCAGACTGCTTGGCACCCACAGTCAAACACGGAGGTGGATCAGTAATGGTTTGGGGTGCAAACTGTGCAGGACCTCTACCGATCCTTCCCAAGACGTGTTACTGCTGTGCTGGCTGCCCACGGTGCCCCAACACCTTATTAAATAAAGATTTTGGATTTCTACCAGGTGTTTCAGTTTCAATGTCCAATACCTGTATATATGGAGTGTTTACGCCCCTAAGCTTTCGTATCTTAGCTAGATAATGATGTTGGCTATCTAGATTGATGTATGTGTAAATAGTCTGTCTGCGTGAGCTTTTCCAACTACAGGGTGTAAGAGGAGATTAGTCATTCTTGAGGAGATTAACGTAAGAGGGCAGGATTTTTTAGTACGTTTCCTTATGTTCTGCAGCCCGATCTTTTTGGACAGCGCGTAATGACATTCTTAACGGTCTGCACGTTTGGTGCCGTCATGGCCGACCGCAGTCGTCCAAAGATGCCCACCAACTCATTCGCAACGCTATCGATTCGTGTAAATTTCTCGTACACCTGTTTTACTGTAGTCGGATGCGGACGAGTTGATGGATACATACCTTCGTGTTCAGCATTCATGGCTTAAAACCATGCGACGCTTATATTTAAGTAAACACCACACTCTTTACATTTCTAGAAAGTACAATGTTGCACTGCTCGGAGAACCACGCTACACTTCACATTAAACAGCGAAACCATCAGGAATGACAAAATACATATAAAAGGTGAGCCTCTCTGGCTTTGTCTTGTATAAAATGCACTTTCAATAGACTGATCGGAATAAATTATGGATACGCAATTAAGCACAATCTTGAGTTCCCAGAGAGCCACAAGAATTTTGAATGAGAATTTTTTTTTTAAATTTGTAATTTGGTGATATGAAATAATTTTTTGGTGTTAAAATTTTCCTTTGATAAGGTCATTGTTGATGATATATCATGAACTTTCACAATGCTTTCCTCTGCTACAATTAACAATTACAATATACCCATTTCCATAAAAGTTGGGACAATATGAAAAAAGCAAATAAAACTTGATTGAGTAAATATACAAGGTGAGTCAAATCGTGTGTAAAACAATTTAAGGGGGTATTATAGAGGTCAACGTAAACACAAAAAGTCCTACTAACATAGGTCCAATTTTTATTTCTTTTCAAGTAGTGGCTGCATGAACTCTTAATCCACTGGATTAGTACCTGTGCGGACATTTGAAACAAATGGTGTACAGTGTTCAGATAGACACACGGGCACAATTAGTGGCCAGAATAATAGCATCGGCTGACGAAATTAGACCTGATCATGAGGTAATGACAAACGTATACGAGTCACTTATTCGACGATGCAATGTCTGCATTCAGGCTCAAGGAGGCCACTTTGAACATTTTTGGATTGTGTTGCAACCAGCAGTTCGCAAAAACCTAATATTTATTACTATTAATTAAATTTTTGGTTCCGAAATCTTTAATACCTACCCAATAAACTTATCTTCTTTGAAATAAAATAAATTCATACATCAGTGTACCGATATTTGGGCTGCATCGCATGTTTTCATCCTGTCCCAACGTTTATGGAAATCAGGTTTGTTATGCAGAAGACAAGGAAACTATTATAACAAAAATAATGATTATGAGGGAAGAACAAGAGGAGAAAGTGATTTCTTTGGACATTTCTGGCGAGAGAGCAGAGGAGATGGCACGTTTGGATGGCCATGGAAATTCTGTCTCTGTTATTCAGGTCGACTAAAGCCTACTTAATATACGTTTAAAGTAATGCAATTCATTCATATTGTGAATGGAATGGTCAGTTTGGAAAACGACTTGAAGGATGAATCCGGATGGAATCTAAGCTACGCTCAAGGATTAAAGGAGATACCCAAACCGCATCTTTAAATTCACCGAAGTTCTATAATTCAACGTAATCGATCGCATATTGTACACTGCTCAAAACATTTAAAGGAACACTTCTATTAAGCAGCGTGCAGAAGCAACTACGAATAATATGGACAAATCGCTGTATGTGATCATTAAAAGACGGTTTATTTAACAATAGAATGCATTATTCAAACAACTGGTGAAGAAACATAAAGAAAAAACAGGAGACTGCAGGATCCCTGCCTAAAACAAAGTGAAATGTCCTTTGGACGTTGTGAGGAGAATGCCCTGTTTCTTCCAGGGATCAGTTTTTGCACCACTCAGTAATGTGTATGCCTACCATGGGCTGCAGTAACCTCCATGCACCTTCGAGGCATGCTCCGTATCAATCGACGGATGTGATCTTGGGGAAGCCGGACCCATTCCTCAGTAAGTGCCTGGATGAGCTGTTGCAGTGTTTCTAGAGCTGAAGGGCGGTGTCGATTTTGCCTGTCAAGCATTTCCCAAAGATGTTCAAGGGGATTTAGGTCTGGACTCATTGCAGGCCACCTTATGGTCTGAATGCCATGCATCCGTAGAAGTCTTGAGTGACAGCTGCAGTGTATGGATTGAGTAACAGCTGCATTATAAGGAATCCAGGCCCCATGCCATGTGCAGCAACAATCACATGTTCTTCCAGAATGTCACGAATGTAAACGTCAGCGGTCATTCGCCCTCGGACGACCACAAGATCCGTTCGATGGTCTATTGAGATGCCAGCCCAAACCATAATGGAACAACATCTCACATTCGGTCCGTCTCACAAACGGTTGCGTCGGTGTTTCGCTCACCACGCCGTCTCCAGATACGTAGATGGCAATCACAGCGGGTCAGGCGGAATCTTGACTCATCTGTGAAAAGAACAGAACGCCAGTGGCGAAGCTGCCAGGTGACATGTTGATGTGCAAACTCTAGTCGCGCCTGAATGTGCTGGCGGGTTAGCCTAGGCACTCGATTTGGTCGTCTGGCTCTCAAGCCGACTTCACGTAATCTGTTCCGGATTGTTTGATCTGAAACAGCTACCCCAGTTGACATCTGCAGGTCATTTCTCAGGTCTCTGGCCGTTGAGGTTCTTCGGCGCAGGGCACAAGTCCGCACATAACGATCTTGATTGGCGGTTGTTGAGCGTCGGCGACCTTGCCCAGCTCTTCGTGTGTACTGGCCAGTCGCCTGGAATCGTGTCCACAGTCGGAAAATGACGGAAGAGGACACATTGAGGGCATTTGCCACAGTCCGAAATGATTGACCCGTTTGGAGCAATGTTACGGCTCTCGCAGCTTCTACTGCTTCAAGATGCCTTCGTGGCATGTCAGATCACTAACAACAACGTTCCAGGAATGCCTGCACCTTCTAATGTTCGATCGTAGCAAAGAGTGTATTGGCATGTAAACACTTTGTTTTCCGGGGGGGTTATATTGCTATGCAAATTTCTCAGAACATCTGGCAGCAAAATGTGTTGGCTTCAATCATTTCCTATGAGGGAGATAGTAGGTTTCATATTGCAGAAAATGAAATTGCTAAAAAGTATTATTTACGCTCCCTGTAGGGGATTCTACAAGTGTTCCTTTAATTGTTATGAGCAGTGTATTATGGGGCAAAGATTGCGTATTGAATCGCCGTAGAAATTGTTAAGTTTGAAAATTCTTCGAAGTTACCAAAGTCGAAGCGGCCCAATTTATGCCCAATGGAAGTTAGTTTAAGCTCTGCTGAGGTCAATGGAGGAAGAAAGGGGTAAAAAGTTAAGTGAAACATAATCAACATAAGGCAGTTTACTAGAATCTGAAAAGAGATAAAGGGGATTATTTTATACACACACTGGCCAATGAATTACAAACCCGTGATAAATTACAGTGCTGATATGTAAAGCGGGGTCACAGGTCAGAAACGATTGTGATATGCACTGAGTTAGCAAAACTCATGGGATAGCAAGCACATTGATTGATGGCTCACGAATTCACAGGGGTAACGGATTTTGGGAATGGACCATTAGACGTTGTGGGAAGAGCTTGGATAAGTGATTAATCAGAAATGGCACGTCGTCGCGAGTTGACGTCTTTTGAACGGGGTATGATAGTAGGTGCCCGACGCATGGGATGTTCCATTTCTGCAGCGGTGCAGGAATTTGGCTTTCCCCGCTCAACTGTCTCCAGGGTGTATCGGGAATGGCTGGATGAAGGCATCATAGTCCACAACAGGCACCATACCGGGCGTCCAGCTGCCCTGAATGATCGTGACCGGCGACACCTGAGACGAATGATTCAGAGAGACAGGAGCGCAACAGTGCAGCAAATCACAGACCAGTTCAATACTGGCCGCACTAGAAACGTCTCTCGGTGGACAATCCGTCGGAATCTGCATGCCCTCGGGTTTGGCAGCCGTCGCCCTACACGGGTGCCAATGCTTACCCAGCGTCATCGGACACTCCGGCGTGCATTTGCCACCAACCATCTTGGCTGGACTCCTAGAGGACCGCCACGCGTTCGGCGCCCCGTCAGCCTCGGACGCCGACAAGAAAGCGGAGGACGAGAGCGATCGAAGGAGCAACCCGACATCGGAGCCGATCAGCGAATCGACTACCTCATTGCCCGTTAACACAGGAGTGTTAAGCTACACTAGATCGAGGTCAGATAATAAAGCGTTTGCAAGCTGCGGCCGCGCGGAGATCTCTTGGTGCGAGTCGCGCTTGGCTTCGTCTGAAGTATCTTTGAGTAAGTCGACATTAGCCGTTAAGTTTACTAATAATTAATCATTTGGAACCTTGTGTAATAGCGATTTACTTAGAATACCATTTCCTCCCGGAATTCTCACCGACCATAAGTCGGGTGAAAGGTCTTCTCAAGACTTCGTTCATTTGTGAACTAAGCGATTTTATCAATTCTAATCGGTTTCTATTCTCATTATACAGCTTCCCGCCTCAAGCTCCAAAATCCGATTGGATCGCCGTTTTTCCATTGAAGAGAATACGTCCCAGACGAGAGCCTACTACTTCCCGTATCCTCGGACGAATAGGACTATGCAGGACCATTATTCTTCGCACTCAGCGATTCTTTGTACATGACCCCGTCAGAGGGTCGGAAGTCGACGATTGTAGACAATCATTTCATTAAGTATTTCCCTAACCAACTATTGTATCTTCAAATTTATTTAGTTTCGAATTAAAATATCACTGAACTCAATTTTTCCGTCTCCGTCTCTTCTCTGTTTACGATTTATGCTCACCTCTGGGGGAATAGATCTAAGTTAATATTAAATCCTATTCTCGCATATTTAAGACAGTCACAAACAATTCCACGTTTAGAATTTCCAAAAGAAATATCTAATGTTATTTTAGAAGAAGTAATAAACAACGTGAAAAACGATATTGATTTCTCAAATTGATATTGAATTTCGTGAAAGAGATACAGAATGAGGAAAAATTTTAAATTCAAGAGGCCGCCGAATATTTTGTTACTGATTTCTGAAAGTGTTGTATTCTTTCCTGCATACATGGACGAATTAGAAAGATATAGATCTTGTCTTAAAAATAAAAGGGTTACGACCTCTTGAATTTGAGGAAAATGCAACCTCAGGTGAAGAACATTTTGTCGACATTGTGCTTGACAATGCCGAAAATCAAGAGGCCGACCAAAATTTAATGGACCAGCCAAGTGTACTGCGAAAAAAGAAAAAGAAGACGCATCCAGGTGTCAACCATGAATGTAATGGAAATGCAGATTATAGCGTAAAATCTGGACTTTGTACAAATATCATTGGCAATGAAAATTTTTGTTTAAGTTTAAGAGAAACCAATGATTTGTATCCAAAACATATTAAAACAAGGAAGAAAAGAAGTAAGAGTAAATTTAACAATGTTTAATTAAGAACATACAAGAAGAATTTAAACAAGTTCTTCAAATTCAGTATTAGCTTTATTTTCTGTAGCGTGGGTAAGGGTATTAAGTTGTTTATAACAATTATGGAACACCGCTCTGCAATTCGTTATTCAATAACTGTTATGTTAGGATATGTCTCTTTCAAAGTGTTATATAAGCGTTATTATCATTATTATTAGACAGTGATCATTACTGCAATACTGAATCTTCTTGGATTGAATATTTTTAAGGGCACAACGAATAAGAATCTAGATTAGAAGTCAAAATCTATAATCAAATCCAAAGAGAGTTTACAGCTTAAGGGAAATATTCCTATAAAACAGCAATGTCCTCCCGTTAAGATCATCATTCTAGCTTTAATGTATTCGACACTGTACCTAAGGTGTATCTATCTGGATAATTGCCTTCACCAGCTGGTTGGAATCGATCGAACTGCTAACAGAACCCATGGAAATAAATTCCCATGGTAGGCGGCCTTTTCGCGAATATGGCCTGGAACCATTTGCCCATTGATTGAATTTTTGTGGAATGCATCTGTTTAGAGGAGCGGTTTTCTAGCGGGATGCCGCAAACTTCATTTCAGAAGTGCCACGAAATATAGTGATCTTAACACTTCTTATGTACATGTCATTCTAGTATTTTGCCTAGTATAAAAAAAACTGCGAGTCGCGTCATGAATTATGGAAATACTTGCATACAGCGTCAACAAATAAATGGGAAACATTTGGGGAACTGATAGAGACGAAAAAACAAGAAATAAATGTCATTTTAAAACATGGTCTGTTTGGCTTACTCTTTTAACTATGTGTACTTTTTTCTTTTACAGATTGAAGCAGTATTAAAGTCCCAGGCAAAGAAATCTGGCAACTACATAAACAAAGAATATGCAACTCGTTTGAAAATTCGTTATTGCATTCAAACAATTTGACGGGGTATTGAGTGCAGCTAAAATGCAGTAACCTAACCAGGAATTGTATGGACCTCGTATGTACAGACATGCTAATTGCAATGCGAATGAAGCAAGGCGTCTGTTTGCTGAACAATTTCCATAAGGAAGTACCGAAAGGCTAAACGAGTCGCAGTCACATAAACCATTCGAAACATATTTCCAAAATTTTTGAATCGTTTTTGAAAACATAACAGGTTCCACTGAATCAAGTTCAATCATCTTGGAGTGTATTCCTCTCAAATATTCGTTCACACACAGTTGTTTGCTACATTACATGTCTTATATTACATGACATTGGAAATTTCTAAGGGAGTATCATAATGATGACATTAGAACACGTGCCACTGAACCAATTTCCACAATCTTCGAAGTATATTTCTATTACAGTAAATAGCACTGTCATATGATGCAGTGTTAGGTTGCTAGGCAACGCAACGCACGAGCTTGTTGCGCTTAGTCTGCTGTCGTAGTGTAAAAATGAAGTCGTATGAAGTAGACAGAAACTCTGAACAGAGATGCGGAATAATATTTTGCGTTAGGCTTGGGAAAACTGCAGCACAGACTGTTCCATTAATTCAGCAAGCATACTGCTCTCACGTCATCAAAAACAATCTTATGCGCCACATTCCCCGAAAGAGACCTCATTTTGCGGAGCAAGGATTCATTCTGCACCAGGACAACACGCTGGCCCGCACTGCCAACACAACGAAGGAAACTCGCTACTCTCCGGACTTAACCCCATGTGATATCTGGCTATCTCCTACGGTAAAATAACTACTTTCGGGATAAAAGTTTGGCAACACAGCTGTCCGGGGTATCCATATCAAGCTTGGCAAAAACGGTCTCCGGGAAGTCTACAAAAGTTGCATCGATTCGCAGAGAAGATATTTCGAAAAAGGAATAACTTCTTTTCGGTTATCTGCAATAAACTTTCTTTTCCAGAAACATTAGTCTGAGAAATGTTTGAACTACCCTCGTATTATTTACCATACCTTAGCATTAATAATTTCTAGAGAGTATCATGAGAGCACGTGCCATTATACCGATTTCGACCATCTTCGAACTGGCCCGTGCGATGATCCTTATTAATCAAATCTTACCTATGGTAAAACAAAAAAGACTAATTAAAGAAATTGGATTTTTAAATTATAAATTATCAATTAACGAAGCTAAAGCATATAATTTACATCTTAAATTAAGTGGTCAGTCTAAACCCAAAGTCTGGGATCGGTTTCTTTACAAAGTCAATTTCATCAATCAGAAAAAAATCGAACTTAAAACCAAGAAGTTATCTGATAAATTCAATAGCATTATGAAGAAGCAAAAACCAAGAGATAATAACAGTAACAAAAGTGTAGACAATGTGGGGGGGGGGGGCAGACAATGCTGTGAATTTAACGAACTTAGTGTTTAGTGATTCAGAAACTGAACTTCTATCCAAAGGTTTAAAATTTGCCATAAAAAACAAGCACAATGATATCCAACATTTAGTCGGATGTATAGAAGGAGGAATAAAGTACCTACCTGACTCCCAGAAAAAAAAATCGATCAGAGAACAAATGTACTAAAGTTCTATCCCACAATTGGGAAAATTACGAACCATTAGACACAGAGGTTCGATATCACAAAGTTGTCCGTAGTCTTAAAAAGAAAGATTGTTTTTATTTAAAAAGTGACAAAGGGAACAGCACTGTCATTATTAACAAGGAAGATTATTTTGATAGAGTATATAAGTTAATTTCAGAAGGACCATTCGAAGTTCTTAATAAAAATCCATTACCTAAACTGATAACTGAAGTCACAGATTCAATCAAAAACTGTCCTAATTTTATCCCCCCAAAAAACAAGAGTTCACTCACCATAAGTAACCCAACCTTACTCAGGTTAAACGCACTACCAAAAATACATAAGCCTGGCAATAAAATGCGACCAATAGTAGTATTGAATATAGATGCCCCCACTTATCTTCTGTCCAAATATCTAGCCAGTTTTCTAAAAAACCTAAAACTTTCGACCTTCGATAGTTCTATTAACAATAGTACCGACTTAGTTATTAACTTGTAAGATTAAGAATTTGGTTATAAATGAAGGTGAAATTTTAGTATCCTTCGATATTATCTCCTTATTTCCTAGTATACCAATTCCTACTACAATTGATTATTTATCCGAGATTTTAAAAAAGAACAAAGTCCCATCTAAGGTATCGGAGGAAGTCTTAACTCTAACGAAATTGTTTGTCAACAACAACATATTCAAATACAAGGACAAATGTGTATAAAATGACAGGAGGCACACCTATGGGTTCATGCCTTAGTCCCATTTTGTCTGAAATATTTCTAAAAAACTCTGAACACATTTTAAAATCGTCCGGGTTTTATTTCCCTAACACTTGATCTAGATACGTCTACGATATCTTTACAATTTTTGACACCAAAAAATGTACAGTTGAGGACTTCTTCCAACACATTAATAACTTTTTTCCTACTGTACAATTTACTTATGAGTTGGAAAACCATTTTAAACTTCCTTTCCTTGACGTTATGATTTATAGAAACCAAAATTCACTATCGTTCGAAGTGTATCGAAAGCCAACTAATAAGTTAAACTATATATCAAGTGATTCGAGCCATCCGTGGAACCAAAAGCTAACAACTTTTATTTCCATGATTGACAGAACTTTAAATTTGCCCTTGAACAGATCAATTTTCGAAAAGGAGATTTCTTTAATAAAAAACATTGCATCAAGGAATGGCTATAGTAAAGAGGAAGTTAAAACGTTTATAGAGGACAAAAACACCCTCTGCAAAAATAAAACCACAGGGAAAACTATCTCTATACCATACAATAATTGTTTCATTAGAGGCCTAAACTCGATCTTTAAAGCTTTTAACGTTTCCCTTTCTTTCAGTAATCCGAACCAGATCAAGAATTATGTACCAAATCCCAAGGACAGAATCCCACCACTGCAGAAGTCAGGAATATATAAAGCAACGTGCTGCAATTGCCCTAAGGTTTACAAAGAGCAAACGATTCGCAATTTAGAGACCCGCTTCAAGGAACATTTAAGACATCGAAAATTCGGAAGGAGTAATCAATCTTCAATAGCAAAACACTCATTAGAAACCGGCCATGATTTTTCTATAAAAAATGTAAAATTAATAAAATCGATAAATAAAAAACACCTTTTAGACGCTTTTGAATGCTTAGCCATTCACAGCACAGCCAGAAAATTATTAAAAAACGTTAGTGCAGCTAATACGTTTCCATATAAGAAAATTATTATTAAACTCGGACATGAGTCCTATTGCTGAATCATCATTGATCCAATGGGCTTCTAAGTTACCCAGTCACTGACGAGTACTGTCTTGCTTTAATTTTCTGATTGGCTTTCCTCTGTTATACACTCAGTGAGCATATTATTATGACCACCCTGTCAGTATCTCGTTGGGCCACCTTTTGCCTTTATACTGCAGTGATTCTTCGTGCCATTGATTCCACGAGATTTTGGAAGGTGGTGGGAGGAATCTGACACCATGCCAGTTGGATAGCACTGTCTAGTTGTGCTATATTGGACGGTGGTGGATCCAGCCGTCTGATGGTTCGTTCGACTTTGTCCCACAAATGCTCAATTGGAATGAGATCTGGGGATTGTGGGGACTACGAAGTAAGGTAAAGTCCCCTTCATATTCCTGGAACCACTCCTGCACAATAAGAGCTCTGTGGAATGGCGCATTGTCTTGCTGGAAGTAGCCATTTCCATTGGGGTACGCCATCAACATGACAGGGTGGACTTGATCGGCGACGATACGGAGGTATGCTGTGTCATCCAGACGTTGTTCAACACGTATTAACGGACCCAACGCATGCCAGGAAAACATTCCCCAGACCATAACACTGCCCGTACTCGTGCATGCGGGTTCCATGCTTTCGTGCTGTTTCCGCCAGATTCTCACGCGGCCGTCTGCATGATGTAACTGGAATCGTGACTCGTCAGACCACATGATTTGTTTCCACTGCTCGATAGTCCAGTCCTTGTGCTCCTGAGCGAATTGGAGTCGTTTCCGCTTGTTGGCTGCAGACAGCAAAGGTGTGCGGACAGGTCTTCGGCTTCCGTATCCCATGCGATGCAGCGTGCGGCGGACAGTGCATTCAGAGACCGTTTTGGAGGACCCCTGATTAAGGTCAGCAGTGATTTGATGCACAGTTGCCCTTCTGTTATCCTTTACCAGTCGTGACAGTCTCCGTTCTGTCCGATCATCAACCATCTGCGGGCGGCCACAACGCGAACGCTCAGATCCCGTCTTCCGGCTAACCGTCCAGTCTTTAAATACTTTAACGACGGCTGCTCTTGAGCACCCCACGAATGCTGCTGTTTCGCTGATACTCGCTCCATAGCTCCGAGCACATACAATCATCCCGCATTCGAAGGCTTTTAAATCGCGTCGTTTACCCACAGTTGGAGAATGGAACACGTCTACTGTTGTCGACGGCACTCTGCTTCCCTTTTTATATTGGTCCGGCCCACTAGCAACATTGTGGCGACGTCCGTGCGCGCATTTGTATAAACATTTCAGGTGGTCATAATAATATGCTCACTCAGTGTATATACCCGGCTTCGATCTTTCTAAGTCAGTTCTTTTCAGACCTCCTCGAGTTCGCTCTAGGCTTATTCGAGTCCCGACTTAGACTGCTGAATGATGAATGCAAGGCATTCGAAAAGCGTTTACAGGATTATCAAGTTGTATTATTTCAATTTGTTTTTTGTTGTGGTAAAAGAGTTTTATAATCTTAAGGTTTACATCCCTATTAATCGATTGGCGGGAAAAAGATTTTGAAAATCTTTCATACGCTTCGAGAAGATCGAGTTACCGATGGACAGACGAGGAGATTCCCGCCGGTAATAGGCATAAAGTACTAACGCTCACATGCTGTAATCATTCCTAAAGCAAGAAACAAATACGCTCTGACTTACAGGAAGTGCAGATACTTAACATAATGGACTGATTCTTTGTGTATCACTTTATATCCAGTGAACGCTTTAAAATTCCCGTCACTTAGTCGTTACTATGATACTTCATTTTCTCCAGCATATTCTTCAAGAGATCTTGGACAAATTTGGCAATGTGCGTCATTTCAAAGTCACTGTGGATGAACCGATTCTTCGAGGTTCTCCTGTCTAGTTGGTCAATTGTTTTCAGGGTAACATTCTGAAACGACTGAATCTCATTTCATCTACTTCTGCATGTAGTCGCCCACGTTGGATGGTCTGAATAATCGTCTTGTACAGGCATAGCTTGTTGTCGACACCAAAGGGACTGTTGAGAACCTATTGAAACTGGCCTTTTTCCATTTGTACACATACGTAAAATATCCATGTTTGGGTCTAATATTGCTTAGAATAAATGAGATATGGGTGTAGATATAGCAATAATGGAAAACTTTAATAAGAGCCTACGCGTTTCGACGTTACGTCATCATCACGGGCAAAGTAATCAAGTGATACAAGAGCACATGGCCATAGTTCAAACACATGGTACAACGTTAGCCAATCAGAATCCAGCAGAGGCTCTCCTTCCGTCCGGCCAACACAAAAGGCGAAAAAGTAAACAAACTTTACATTCAAAACAAAATAAAATTAATTAAAATATAAATAATAATAATAATAATAATAATAATAATAATAATAAGGAACTTGTAGAACACACTCAATAATGAACTTCACCATGATATACATCCACAACACAACATGAATACCAAACTTATTGAAACATTAAATGACACCCTTCAAAGATACCTTACAGTTTACACGGGAACAGATCCCACACAAAGACCAGGTATACCTAAAATAAACATAAACAGCAAAACAGGGGAAATTTTATCTTACATGAACACATATATCTTACCACAGTACATTGAAGTAAATCTATCTTTAGAATACATACACCTACTTATTTATACTGGGGCTCTTACAGTTATATCCACACTGGGTAGGAAACCAATCCATAAAAACACACAAAAATTATACACCCAACAGAAAAATAAATGGCAAAAGCGGATTGAGTCTGAGATTGACGAAATCCGCAAGCAGTTAGGTAGACTTACACAGTACACTAAAAACAACACTTCATCAAAGCAGAACAAACGCCTCAGACAATTATTTAAGAAGATTAAAACACACACCAGACATGAGCAGCACAATCAACACATTACAGAATATATGGACACATTAAAACAAAAGTTAGCTGCAAAAACGCAACGCCTGAAGAGATACAAAACATGCACTCAGCGGCAAACAGCAGAACAGGTTATTCGCAAACAATGAGAAGACATTCTATAAGCAGTTAAACAAAGATTATACACAGACACAAAACACTGGTCTGCCAACACAAACAGCACTCCAACATTATTGGTCGTCTCTTTGGTCTGTCTCAGTTGAACATAATAGGGAAGCTAGCTAGATCAGCGAAGAGGATCAAACATGCCTTATACTGACAAAACAGCAGATGAACTCTCACAAGTCATTAAACGTACTCACAATTGGAAGGCTCCAGGTGTAGATAGGATTCAGAACTTCTGGTATAAGCGCTTCACCTGTTTGCATCTGGCTCTTGCAAAACAGATCTCCAACACTTTGCAAACACCACAGACATTGCCACATTTCCTCACACAAGGAATAACATACATGGTACCAGAGTCACATAACACTACAGATCCCACACGATATAGACCTATCACATGCCTGCCTACACTTTACAAAATAATAACTGCCTGTATCGCAAACAAAATTTATACACACATAGACACAAACAACATTCTCACTGAGCAACAAAAGGGATGCCGTAGAAACCACATGGGTTGTAAGGAGCAACTCCTGATAGACAGTGTGGTCCTACGGCAAACTCACAATAAACATCGACACCTCCATGCAGCCTACATTGATTACAAAAAGGCCTCTGATAGTGTCCCACACTTATGGCTGTTATATACACTACGATTATATAAAATAAACCCTACACTTATCATATTTTTAGAAAGTACATTGGAGAACTACACTACACCTCACACTTAACAGTGAAACCATCACAACTGACAAAATACAGATAAACCTGGGCATCTTCCAGGGTGACTCACTGAGCCCACTCTGGTTTTGTCTTGCACTTGTAACGTCCTGTTTTATTTGTAGTACGTGTGTGGTGTTCGTATAGTAAATGTTGTAATTGTTTGTTATTGTAAAAATGGGTCGTTGTAGGGAATGATTATTAATTGTTTTAGTACGTCGCTTTCGTGTGTGTGTTTGTCGATTGTTGGGAGAGGGATTGTTGTTGTCGCTGTTCGTGGAAAGAAAGCTTGGTTTTTTTGGTTGTTGTAAGAAGAAGATATTTTTAAATATATTATAAAATTTTTTAAGACCGACGGGAGAGGAAAGAATGTGCTAAGCTTCAACGGAAAAATAGCTGAACATAACTTTCATACACCCCGACGGTTGTCAAATTGGCTTAGAACAAAAGTGATAATGATGTTTTGAATTAATTACCACGCCGGAATACTGTCGTTCGTGGCTCAGCGTCGAGAGCAGTTTCGAACATGATGCCCAACCATATTGGAAGGAATTATGACCTATACTAGAAAGATGAACGTTAAGTATTAGGTGATAAGACATGTTAAGTATGGTTGAAATAATTTTTATATGCAATATAAATCTTTTCATGCCCGTATAACGAAGTCTACCCGATGCCTGCGTAAGATCCAGAGCGAATGGAACACGTTCGTAGGAGCAGTCCTCGCCGTTGCAGTAGGATAAAGTTCGTCATACCCTCCACCGATCAACGTGTATCCGAAGAGAGGATGAGATACAGTGTTTGAGTGTTATGGCTCCGGCTGAAAACTGATCCGGTGAGATTGTTCTAAATTATCCCTTTCAAACGATGATAGTCATATCAAGGAACCATTCGAGAAGCAACAGTGAATAACTGTTAAGATAATATAAAATGCTTCAGTAAAGCGCACGTATACTCCTGCCTTAATAAATTTAGGTGTAATAAGACTCTTGTATCAAGGACTGGTAAAGCATGTTAATGATGATAATAAGACGTATGATCAGATGCAGTAATGCTTATGTTTCACATGAGTAAATTGCTTAAGTCATTAGTTAAGTTGAGTAGGTCTGTTTGGACTAACAAATGATAACACTCAGAAGGCCGCTCATCCATTCAGTGGCGCCAAGAGGGGTTTCAGTCCCTCCCCCCTTACTGTACGCATAAAAGGCGGGACGTAGCGCGTTCTAGCGCAGAGTGATAGGAATATTTGTCCGGGCTATTGGATGGATGATGTCACATGACTTGTTATCGTTTGCCTTGCGCTCAGGTGTAATGATTTAACAATACAGTGTCTCGATTAAGTACTTATACACCTGGGGTGAGAATGTGGAAGGTTTAAGGATATTATGTCAATATTATTGATGCATGTGGTATTAGTGCATGAGAAGGACGTCCCCATATAACCGCTCCTTAGGTTAATAAAATAGGAGTTAAGAATTGCCTGCGGCACTTATATTGCATTAATAAATAATGAATAAAAGGGTTTTGTTATTTACAGGATTAGTGGTGGTTTTATTTCAATAAATATCGGTCCCGAACCCTTGCGTCCTCCTACCCCTGGGTGATAAAAGGTTATCACCCCCCTTAGTATATGTTTAGCGGGATAGGGGGCGCTACACACTAAATGCACTTTCCAACAGACTGAACAGCACAACTTACGGCTATACAATTAAACATAATAAAAGCTGCCACTACACGCTTTCACACTTACTCTACATGGACTTCATGAAAATCTACGCCTCCACACAAACACAATTGCACCAATTACTTGACATTACACAAACCTTTTCAAAAGACATACACATGCAATTTGGGTTGGACAAATGCAAAACCATTCACATTGAAAATGGAGTACTCAGGGAAGGGGGCTTCACATTAGATGAACCAGATCACATTGCTGCTATGGAAAATGACGAATTTTACAAATATCTAGGATTTAAGCAAGCCAAGCTTCTGGAGCACAAACACATAAAGAATACACTTACTACACAATATCTTCATAGGCTAGAGACAATACTTAAAACGCATTTAAATTCCAGAAATTTAATCAAGGCCATCAATGCTTATGCTACGCCAATACTCTCCTACTCCTTTGGAGTCATAAAGTGGACACACACAGATCTTGAGGGACTTGAAAGGAAACAACGTAAACTGCTTACAAAGCACAGAAAGCACCATCCACACGCAGCTATTGAAAGACTCCCCCTGCCTCGTTCAAAGGGAGGCAGAGGTCTTATTGACATAACAGATCTACACCAGAAACAGACTCAAGTCACTCAGAGAATTCTTTCACTATAAACAACACACATCACCATTACACAAAGCAGTCTGCATGGCTGATACAAAATACACACCTCTGAATCTGAACAGCATGCAGAACACCCATAACATTCCTGCAACATGCACTAAACTTCAATCATGGCTCGGAAAGCAACTCCACGGTAGACATCCTTCTGACCTCAACCAGCCACACGTCAACAAAAAAGCGTCGAACTTTTGGTTGAGTGAAGGGAGTCTCTTTGGGGAAACTGAAGGAACCATGATTGCCATACAAGACCAGGTTATTAACACTAAAAGCTACAGAAAACATGTTATCAAAGAATCGACTCACGGGTCTTGCAGGAAATGCCATATCGCAGAGGAAACCATCCAACACGTCATATCCAGTTGCAAAATACTCACGCAGACAGATTATTTACACAGACATAACCAGGTAGCCAACATCATACATCAACATCTAGCTAAGATACACAAGCTAAGGGACATTCACACTCCTTACTATAAATATATCCCCGACACTGTCTTAGAGAACACCACACATAAACTATATTTTGACAGAGCTATAATCACTGACAAAAGTATCCCTCATAACAGACCAGATATTACACTAGTAGATAAGCAAAACAAAGTGACTTACATAATTGATATCTCCATCCCCAACACACACAATTTACAAAAGACATACACTGACAAAATCACTAAATATACGGATCTTGCACATGAAATAAAACGCCTTTGGGGAGTTAACAGAGTACACATTGTTCCTATCGTTGTTTCTGCCACTGGGGTTATTCCACACTCGCTACACAAAAGCCTGTCAACACTAAATTTAAACCCACACTTATACAAAGCCACAATTCTAAACACATGTCACATAGTAAGGAAATTCCTACACTCAAACATCAATACTCCCACGAGTGGATAACTTTCCCTCCCTCGCATTTGAGTCCCTTGGGCTTTGGCCCTCTTTTGGGTCCGCCTCTGGGATTGGCTTCCGGACTTGATCCGAGTTTGGCTTCCCCAAACAATGATAATAATAATAATAAAAGAATAAAGTTAATATATATCCACAGTCAATCTGGATAACACTGGCCAGCAAGCCAAACCCTGACCATCCTCCCCAAGAAAAAGAGGAGAAAGCTCACCCACCCCCCATCACAGTGGGACGAAAAACACCGCTCTAATTTAAGATTTTCAACGGGGAAGGGATGCCACAGGGGAGAGAAGGGACTATCTCTTCCCCCCCCCCCTTTTTCAGCGCACACGTGGGTGGGAGTCACCCGCTGGTCAATGTCATTCCGAATGACTGTGATAAGATTAAAGAATAACGATCTTGAGCAAGATACAAATACTGGAAATGTATATATGAAAAATCATGGCACGTGATCACAAACAGTTAATTAAATGAAATCTTTGACAATATTGAGGATGTAATGGATATCAAAATTGACTTGATTACTGAGGAGAGTTTGTGGTGATTGCCGCTTTCTTTTAAATATTTCCACTGCTTCTAAGAAGCTGATTTTACACGGGTTTCGAGATGTCTATAATATGTTCATAATTTCACTGTTGGTGCCAAATTGGTGTCCTATGTCCCGCAGATGAGCTCTTTGATATATGACCTTCTGTGCTCTTTGTAACGTTCAGAAAAAGAGCGTTTTGTTAATCCGATGTAGCAGCATTCGCAATTTTTACAACCTAAATTGTAAACGCCACATAAATCGTATGGCGTGGAGGTGTTATTTATGTTGTTACGCTGTTGAAGCATTCTGTGACAATTGTTGTTAGTTTAAACGCTATTTTAAAACCAAGATGTCGGAAAATGTTGGTTATTTTGTATATTGCGGGGTCGTTGAACGTGAATGTGACGAATTTTGTGTCCGGTGAAACGTTGTCGCCGCCCGTAGACGGGTCCTCTTCCACAGATCGCTTCAAATCAGCGTCATTCAACACGTTGGGCGGTCTGCCGCGTGACTCATTTGCCAGGTCCGTCACTCCCACTCGGAATTTTCGGAACCAACGTTGGACAGTACGTTCGTTTATGGTTCGTTTAGTTTCGGATGGATCTCTGGACACTTTTGTAAATGTTGTTGACAGTTTGTTTGGGGAAGAAGTTTCTGTCAGCCATTTCGTAAATGATGTTTAACTCTTCTCTTTTACTTTTAGCGGATAGAGGGTATGTCAATGCTCGTCGGAAGTGATATTTTAGTGCGGCAGCCTTATGGTTAAAAGGGTGAATGGACGTGTATGTTATTGCGTTGGAAGTTGTGGTGGGTTTTCTGTATATGCTGAATTCGTGACGTCTCTTACTGGGGTCTTTGCTATGGTGAAATCCATGAAATTTAACTTGCCATTGACTTCTTCTTCTTCTTTAGTGTAACGTATATTCGGGTGTAAACTATTGAATTTGTTCAAAATGTCCTGTGCATTGGTTCTGTTTACATCATGGAATATTAGTGTATCATCTACATATCTGGCATAACATACAATGTCACCGCTATTTAGTAGTTCATTGATGTGTATGTCCTCCAGATGCTGTAGGAAATATTCTGATATTGTTGAGCTTATTGGGGAGCCCATGAGAACACTCTGGGGGAGGCTGAAGAACTGATCATCGAACATAAAAAAATTTTGTTCAGCCAGGATATTCAATAAGCAGACGATGTCCTCTTTTTCAGCCCGATTGTCATTCTGCTTTGATAATCTGTCAGAGATAATTGATATCGTTTCTTGAAACGGGACATTAGTATATAGATTTTCTATATCTAGGGAAACCATTTTGATGGATCCAGATACTTCCAAGGTGAGGATGTTATTCATAACTTGGGTGCTATTCTTGACGACAAAGCTGTTGTTGAGAGGACACTTGTTGTTTAGTAATTTGGCGACGTTTTTTGCTAAATAGTAAAAGGGTGCTTTGGTACAATTTACAACTGGTCTTATAGGATTATTCACCTTGTATATTTTGACAAGAGCTCTTAACTTGGGGGGGGGGGGGTCCGGGTTTAGACATTATTAGACGGGGCGCTATTTCTTTGATAGCTGCCTACTTCATTTTCTTGGAAGCTTTTTGTATAGATTTTTGGAATTCTGTGATAGGGTCATTTTCTAAATGAATGAAACCATTATTGTCGATAAATTCATTTACCTTTTGTTGACAGTCATGATTGTAGATGACAACGGATGCATGACCTATTGTGGCGTTATTGTCTGACAGTTTTTCTTTAATGGTTAACGCCGTTTTCCATTCATTTAAGTGTCTATTTGGTCTATTATTGTTATTAATTAGTTTTTTTAATTCATAACCGGCCAAAATTCGTGTATCTTGGCGTAAGTCTGGTTGTAATTTAAGTAATGCAATTTCAATTTCAATAGTAGTGTTGGCTATGTCACGTTTAGTTGGGCATCTTCTAAGATTATGTTTCTGGCCCTTCTTTAGCAATTCTTTCTCGGTCTCGGAAAACTTAATGTCAGTGAGGTTAATTATCGTATTGTGGAACCTGAATTTACTAACCTTATTACGGGGTAGAGTGGCCTCCTGTAGTCTTCTTAATTTATCAGTCATCGTGTTGAATTTTTCTACCTTGGTTATCTCCACTTTTTCGTCAATTTGTCGTTTGATTTCTAGAAGGACGTCTGGATTTACATATTTCGCAATTTCTAGATGTATGTACATTAATTCTTGGTTTAAATCCGATTTTTTACATTGGAGGAACTTTAATTCCTCCAAGATACGTCTCTTTTCTGCGTATGATTTCGTCCTGCGGGCGGCGATGGATTTGTCTTTCATGCGAATAACGGCGTATTTGGGGGTCACGTGGAGTTGTAAATACCTTCTGTCGAACCAAATGTTCGAAATAGTCATGGCCAGTTTTCTTGACTTGTAATAAAACATCTGTACACTACGTAAAATATCCATGTTTGGGTCTAATTTTTACTTTTTCCATTTGTTCACTGCATACGTCGCATTATGTTCCAGCAAAGCTTCGAGTCTGTAATCACACCAAAGTATCGACCCAGTCTAGATTCTTGTTTGGAACGAGTTTGCGAAATTGGCAGATAGTGGAAATTAACCACGAGTTATAACGTGTGCAGGGTTGTGCGCAAATGTCATCATAACAGTATCACTGCAAAAATAGCATAATCTGCGTTGTGCTTCGGGAAATCGTGCACAAAGTAGCAGAATAGTTGGGATCCAAGGAGAGAGCCTTGCGGTACACCGCCAAGTTTGGTTTAGTAATACCTGTTGGTAAGGAAGGAATGTACTATCCAGGCCAAGTCCGAGGGAAAGTCCTCTCTAATCATCTTGTATCAGAGATTATAGGTAAATCCTTCATGCTTCTATTGACACCGAGAAAGATAATTTCGCAGTAGATAGAATGGTTGAGGGGTGTGCTCAAATCTTCGACGAGACTCTAATAGCAAGAATTTGTACAAAAACAACACGGTTCTTGTCGTACTAGGTTCTTGGCACTACAGTGATTCTGAAATCTGGTCAGGACGGTTTTCTCTAGAACTTTTGAGATTGACGAAAGCGAGCTTATAAGCCTGGCAAGTAAAAAAAAAACAAAAAAACTTCTAGCAACCATTAATAGTTTTGGTAATAATTAATTGCCAGGTACTTCAACAGGTTCTTCAGAGCGTTATTGCTTACTTGGGTCTCTATCTGGGGTCTTCTTCAGCTTCCTAATGATGCTGCTGACCTCTCTAGCTTCAATATTAATTGGTTCTTTATTAATTATTGCAGCGCTTCATAGTATTCCATAAGACCATCTTTCTAGGAATTGTTGATCCGAGGCATGACAAACTGTTCCAAAAGTGAATCCACAATAAGAGGTGCTTGATTCTGATCGTCGAGCACATACCTGTTTGGTTCAGAGTTACACAAAACTGGTAGCCTGGTAGACAAATACTACTAAATATTCCACCAATCCAGGTGACTGTGTCTATTGCATCTTGTGAAGGGACATTTTCTGTGCAGAAACACCAAAACATGCCAAAGGAACTACTTAGGTATGGACATTATCAACACTCAAAGTATAATCATTCATCTATAACTGACTTCGATCCAAAACCATCAAGGCACTATTGGATTCCAAAACATACCAAGCATGTGCCAAAATTCATGGGTACCTATTCAATTTAGTGTATGATCTGCTTTTGCCCGGTGAAGTACAGCAACTCGACATAGCACTGACTCTACCAGTCGGCGGAAGTCTTCTGAAGAAATGTTCAGCCATGCGGTCTAGATAACTGCCCAGAATTGCGCGAGTATTGCAGGTGCACGCTCTTGTGCACGAATGGATCTTTCGATAACACCCCAATATCTTCGATGGGTTCATGTCTGGCGATCTAGGTGGCCAATTCATTCGATGGAAATGATAAAAATGCTCCACAAACTAATCGCGAGTAAAGTGGCCCGGTAACATGGTGCATTGTCTTCCTGGAACATCCCATCGTTGTTAGGGTACAAGAAGACCATGAAAGTCTGCAAATGGTCACCAAGCAGCTGGAAATAACGATTCCCAGTCAATTGATCAGAAGACCCAAACCCTGCCATGTAAATACGCCCTACACCATGATGGGGCCACCACCAGCTTGAACAATGCCTTCCTGACAACTTGGGTTATAGCCTCATGGGGTCTGCACCACACAAGATTTTTATCATCAGCTTGCACCAACTTGAATCGTGAGTCATCGGAGCAAGCTATGTGTTTCCAGTCATCTAAGGTCCAAGGAATACGTTTACAAGCCTAGGCGAGGCGTATCCTCCGATGATGTGCTTTGAGTAAAGGCACTTTTGTCGGTCCTCTGTTGCCATATCCATCAGTGCCAAATTTCGCTGCACTGACCTCGTAGACCGTTTTTAGTACAGCTGTTAACTGAGGTAGTGACATGTATCTCTTATAAAGGACCATTCTGCTAAGATATCGCTGGTCACGAGCATTTAGCAGTCATGGTCGGCCACTGCGCTGTCCATGGTGGGAGGTAATGCCTGAAGTGAGATATATTCTCTGTACACCCTTGACACTGTGGATCGAGCAATGTTGAATGCCCACGCCACTTCAGAAATGTCCCATGCGTCTAGTTCCAACTATCATTCTGCGTTCAAACTCTGATAATTCTCGTCGTGTAGCCATAATCAGGTTACAAGATGTTTCAGATGCTAATACTCAAATTGACAACACTGATACAGCTCTTCCTATTTATACACCTTTAACGCGATGAAAGCGACACCTGAAAATTTGTATACGATGCCCCGATGACTTTTGACACTTCAGTGTAAGCCTCACTGAAAAGAAAGGGTTATAGGTATTTGTCTCTACATAAGGTAGCACTCATATGTAATACTGTATTGATGTCTGATACTGAATTTTATTACTGGGCTACAAAAATTTGAACCTTGTAACAAATTGTCGAGCCCCAATTTGTTATAAAGTGATGGGAGTTTATCATTCTTCTTGTTCCAGAAGGCACAGACTAGACTGCAAATGGAGATCCCTCGAGTCATCCAGCTTTTAACTCTTATCACTCCATCTCCTCATAGATTGTTTGCGCTAGTCTGTTGTACTTACAAAGGGAATTACACGAACATGTATCTCACAGATTCCCACCAAATTGAAATATGTTAGTCATCTAAAGCTACTATTGATGCTTGCAAAATAAACCGAGAAAACGAAAAATTTGCGCACATATAGTCATACAAAGACTCAACTGTTAAAGCGGTGTGCACGTGTATTATTGCGCTCTCAACTTCTTTCTTCACTACTCAACAATACGCACGAATCCACTTCACCTGGGAGAGCAAAATAGCGACAGCCTTGCTCTGTTCGAATCATTCCTCGCTCTACTAATTGACGCCTCAAATCATCACCAATATTTGTAATCTCTACAACAACACACTACACAATAAGTAAGTTGATTTATTCCTTTTTTTCTGGATCCTGGCTGTCCATTCAAAAACCCACTCCATGCCGGAGGCCTAGGCAACCATGGGCCTTCCAATCTTGACTCGGCTCCTGGCCTATCCAATCTTCTTTCAGACTCTGTTTCTTATCCTACTGACCCCCCAATTCCAGAACTAGATATGGGCAAAGGCAGGAACAGACGAAAACCTTCTCCAGACTCTTCAGAAAATATGAGTAGCCAGGGTCCCCACAAATCTGACAAGAACAAAACTAATCCGAGTTCTATCCACCCTGCTCCGAAAATTGCTAGAGCGGATGCTCAGACGGACCCGATCAAGCTGCTTCTCGGCTCTTGTTTCGGAAAAAACCTTTTCCCCCCCCCCCCCCCTCCCCAAGAGATGGCAAAAGAAACTTGAAACTGTTGTCAAGCCATGGCTTTATGTTTCCTCTACTGATAAGTCCAATAACAAGACCAACATACCGTATAACACTTTCCGAGAGATCCTGTGGTCCACAATAGGGCCCACCCCGGACTTCTCAGGTCTCAGATCCGGTTAAGTTCAAATCCCACGACCAAGTCAAAAGTTATCTAAAGTTCTCGAGTATCAGAAACTTTAATCTTCATTTTATAGTCCCAAACTATCTCACTTCAACGGCTTGCGAAACAGCTGGTGTCCCTATTGAGGTGGAGGAGTTTAAGCAAAAAACCACATCAGGTTCATAAGAAAAGTCACCCCCCAATTCCAGGGTGCCAACTATTGTAAGCTGGTAATCTTCTTAGACACTCCGAACCTCCCTTCCAAAATTCTTCACAACCACCAAGCTTTTGATCCTCTGCCCCATTATCAGATGTCATATTATTGGACACTCTGCCAAATTCTGCCAGAATTCTGCGTGCTGCTCTAAATGTTTAGACCGCAGCCACTTAGCCGACCAATGTTATGCACCTACCAGATCTTGCGCAAATTGTGGGGGCAACCACTCCGCTTATTACAGAAATTGCCCTAAATACGTCGAGGAATCCCAAATCCAAGAGATAATGTATGCAGAGCACATCCCCAACAACGTTTGAAAACGCAGAAGCAAACGTAGGGAATACAACAAAGATCCTCTTTTTCCTCATACGCCTAAGCAACTCAGTTCACAATATCCAAACCACTAATTCAGCTACCACACCTCAGAATATCCGCAACCCAACTGAAAGATAGACACACAGAAGCGCCCTTAATCTTTCAAATCCAGTCCCCAACATTCATTTTACCGGTAACGGAAACCAATCACAAAAAAACAATCCACCTACAACGAGATTGATCACAGCTCACCACTAATGATATCGACCACGACAAATCTCCCCACGAATCTAGCAAACGTGAGTCTCCATCCACCTCAAACTCATTCTCACATATCAATTCAAGACCCGCTTTCCCAAACTGTCTCCACCATTTTTGGCCATTGGCAACCTCAATAGTAAATCATCGGTAGGGGGCTGCTCTTCATACAATCAAAATGGCAGACACCTGGAAAATATAATCGAGCAGCACGACTATAATCCAATCTTCCCTCCAACCTCAACTTATCTATCGGGAGCTCCCCCCTGGTCTTCTGCCATTCTCGGCTTTGGCTTTACCAACTCCCCCTTCCCAGTTCCTATCAATTGTGAAGCCCTACAGGACGCATTCTCTAGCCGTCACCAACCTGTGGTATTTAACATAATGTATCTCATCCCCTACAATCACCACAAAACAAAGGCCTCTTACAAGTATTCAACAAGATCACCCCACTCCTCTCCAGAGGCAATGGGTTCCCCCACTACCACGCAGGACCTCATTTCCTGGTTACAGTCTCTAAGACCCAAGCTTCAACCAAAAGCACCAAGAAACACGCAACCTCCCTGGCGGGATGACAGTTGCCAATCAAGTATCGCCCAGAGAAACCAAGCAAAAAAGGCGTTCATACGATGTAAAAGCATGGCATGCTGGATTCTGCTAAAAGCTGGCCAAACTTAAACAGACCAAAAGAACTTTCTGGAGGAACTCGATTAGAATGATTCACTATCTTCCAATCGACAAATGATGGGCAACCTTCAAAAGGCTTTACAATCCTCGGATTCGAAATGCCCCGATAATTTTAGACAACCAGAGGATTCTCTCCCCATGGGAACAGTTCTTCTGGACAACCTGGCCAATATGATCATCAATCCCAACACTCCTCCGATCCACGACCAGCCAAGACCTATCCATGCTTGTCCGTCTCCCCCCCTCCACCCCCAAGTGACTGGGAGATGGACTTCCAACCCCATGAGTTGAAATCATCATTTGCTCCATGTCGCATTCTTCCCCTGACACTGATGATCTAAAGAAAAAGTTATTCAAACTGTTAATCTTGAAAGACGCTTCATATTCTGAACCAAAGCTGGAACTCCCAAGACTTTCCGGCCCATTTCATTTTAAACAAATGTATGCAAAAGCTACATTAAAAAGGCGACATCTTTCATCAAGATTCTGATACTGTCCACATTTCAAGAAACAAGTAGAGTTATTTCAATAACAAAAATTGCTTGAACGTATGCCCCAGCCTCCGAAATTTACCAAAATAGACATTTTGATTGCGGATTATCTGAAACGGAAGCTCTTGTCCAAAAAGTGAGTACAAAACCGGCAGTCTTGAAGACAAATGCTACTAAATTTTCCAAGCTGGCTACTAAAATGTACTTCATAGTAGCCATTTGACAGAATGGAGTGGTAGAATTACAGTGATCCAAAAGTCGCTGTATAGGAGGGTGTATAGGAAGGGTGTCAGAGGGAAGCAGAAAACATTGTAATTTATCCGACCTCCAAAAGGGCATGATCATCGGCTTTCAAGCCAAGGACGACAGTATTCCGAAACGGCTAGTTTTGTCAACTGTTCGCGTGCCGTCGTGGTGAAAGTATACCGTGCATGGCAGAATGGCAATACCCAAAATTAGATGACAGATGTGAACGATGCGTGCAAGCGAACAGACGTGCAACCGTGGACCAATTGACCTCTCAGATGAACCAGGGGGCTACCAAACGTGTATCCTCAACGACAGTTCAGCGAACGTTACTGCGTAGGGGGGTCCGCAGTAGACGGTTGGTTCGGAGTAGGGGGGTCCGCAGTAGACCAATGCTTCACCGGCGACAAAGACTGACATTTGCACGCCAGTACCGGAACTGGATAGCAACAGAGTGGCGAAAGGTGGCTATTACCAATGAATCACGGTTTATGCTCCATCGGACAGATGGGCGATGGCGTGTACGGCGTTCAGCTTCAGAAAACAAACGCTCTGCAACACGTGCCGCAAGGGTCCAGGCACGATGAGGCAGCGTTATGGTCTGAGGAATGTTTTCATGGCATTCCCCGGGTGCACTCATCATTGTGGACGACACCATGGATCAATGGAAGTACGCATCTGTCCTTTCGGACCATGTTCACCCCTACATGCAGATTGTGTTTCCTCAGCAGGATGGCATCTTCCAGCAGGACAATGCGACGTGTCATACAGCGCGCCGTGTCCGTGCGTGCTTCGAAGAGCACGAGGATGCATCTATGGGACCACCCCGATCGGGTTGTTCGCGCCATGGATCCTCCAACGCGCAACCTACGGCAGCTCGCCACAAGACTGGAGTTGGCATGGCTTCACATCCCTGTCAATACCTTCCAGAACCTTATTGACTCTCTTCCTGCCCGTCTCGCAGCTATCCGCGCCGCGAAAGGTAGTTATTCTGGCTACTGACAGGTGGTCACATTAATGTGACTAGACTGTGTATTTGACATAGTATTTACACAACATATGTATATTTTTATAACATATGCTCAAAATATAAAAGTTTCAAAGTAGCCGATGAAACTTTTCAACTATTATACTATTTATGGACAATCGAATTTGAATGTGCGCGCCTTTTGGACACCGTGCACAAAAGATGCATTGGATTCCTATGAAAAAAAAAAAGCTTAAGTTCCAGTCAATTTTGATAAATAAATTTTCAGTAAGTGGAATTTTAATGATTACAGGAAAAAATCCAAGATCTTTCAATGATGTGTTGCGCTTTATCGCAAACCACACTGAACTGTATCCTACAATCTTTATAACACTTCAACGGTTTCTAGTGTGGCTGTGTCTACTATATCTTGTGAAGGCGGATTTTTTGTACAGAAACGAATCTAAACATGCCAAATGAACTGCTTGAGTGTGAGCATAAACAATATTTATAAAGTGAGTGCTGTTCTATAACTGACTTGGGCCCAAAACCAGCAATGCACTACAAGAAACAAAACATACCAATCACTTCTTCCATGTACGTAAGCCTCACTGAAAAGAAATTGCTATTGGTAATTTGGGAACTTGTTTCTACTTGAGGCAACACTACTTTGTAATACTGTATTAATGTCAAATACTGAATTTTGTTACTGGGCTACCAGAATTTGATCGTCTACAACTACAAAAATACTATTGCCAGTCTGAGAAATTGCCCTACTCAACAAGTTGGAAAAAATGCCCCAAAGACTCACTAATATGATTTTAGAAAATTGGAAAAAATGATTTGGGGAAATTTACAATACCAGAGACTTAAAAATCAAATATGATTAATTATGTACAGTGTGGAACCATTTTCTATGGAGTTTCAAAATCCTGACAATATTAATTACAAGTGTCCCATATCCATCATAGAAGAGAAATAAAACAAGAGTGAGCACTATTGACCGTTTATTTATGGAAAAAATTTGATTATTTCCCCATGTTCAGGCAAGCATCGTGAAAAAATTTTGTAATTTTGTCAATGATCTCAACCCCAGCTCGCAGTGAGCAATTTCAGGTAAAAAGATTGACACAAAATAGCCAACTACGATTTGGGGACAGATGAGAGCGAAGCGGTCCCATTTTCAGGAATATACTTCTCCATAAGAAGAACCGTTGTTGCGAGGAGTTGCTTAAGGAAATAATGGTGGGTTTGCGCGCTCTATCTTATTTCCTCCTCTATGGCAACCACTAGAATTTAGCGTGAATTTTCTTTGAGCACCGAGAGATGCATTAACATGGAAGAAGTACACACATCGGCCGATGAATTAGAAACCTTCCTTCAATATGGTATTGACCCTCCTTTGGCTGTAATTATAGAACATACGCGGTTTGGCATGGACTCTACAAGGTGTTGCAATGCAGGTAAGATAATCGCAGACCATGCATTCGTCAGAGAGACCTTCAGGTCCTGCAGAGTAGACGGAAGCGGATGCCTTCGACGAATGTCTCTTTCCAACATGTCCCAAACATTCTCTATCGGATTCAAATCCGGACTTTGTGCTGGCCACGGCAGATGTTGCAACGCGGTGTCAAGTTCAGAAAACCACTCCTGAACAATTCTTGCTCGATGGACAGTAGCAATGTCGTCCATGAAGAACCCGTCACCATTTGGGTGCAAGTGCACCATTGCAGGATGGACTTGATCTGCAACAATGTTCAAGTAGTCTTTGGCTTTCACCCGACTGTCAAGGAATAACAGGGGACCCTTGTCATACCAATAAAACTTGGCCCATACCACGGCCGTACTATATCTCTCCAGGCCTGACAACTGAATTGATGACGTCATGTTAGAGATCGGTGAGGCATTCTGCTTGGCATTTTCATAGTAATAGAAGGCATTATTATGGTATTTTGAATAGGTTACATGTAATATTTTTCTATAAAATTTTTTAATTTCTTTTATTGTTTTACTGTGATTGTTAATTCCTTAAACTTTGAAATATGTTTTTAAAATAAAATAAAAAATGTTTTTTTACTTTAATGTTTTTACAGTTTTCTTGTCACATAAAATTTATGCTAATATTCTTGTCTAATTTCTGCTTGTGTACTTTAGTTAATTATCAATAGTGTATAATAACACGGTTGGAATAATTATGACACCACGGTAAACTTTCCTAACGTACCTAATATTATCAAAGAACTAAGAAACAAAAAATGCTTTTATTTAAAAAGTGACAAGGGCAACAGCGTCGTCGTCATCACAGAAGAAGATTACTACCAAAGAGTGGAAGCTCTTATAACCGGAGGCCCTTTCGTAACGGTAGAAAAGAACCCACTCCCGAAGCTCATCAGAGACAGTGTTGCCAGGTCAGTAACTTTGTCACTAGATTTAGTAACTTTTTTTTCCAAAAGTGACTTTTCAGTGACTAAAAATTTTTAGTGACTTTTTTTTTCAAAAGTGATTTTCAGTAATATAAATGTTCGTATTGTAGCCAATGTGGTTTCGAGAATTGGAGCTGGCCTCCCATTGGTGCTTTATTTGTATTCTGGGGTATATATAAACGTGGTGTTCGTCGATTGTCGATTGTCGATTGAACACTTTCAGTTCGTTGTACTTCGTTGGAAACTTCTTCGTTGGAAACCTCTTCGTTGGAAGACTTCATAATTGTAAGTAGACCACAGTTTTTAGATAAAAAAAATATTGTAAATAATAATAATAATCATAATAATAATAATATAGGATTGTTTATAAAATAATATAGCGACCGGAAAAAGTCAGGGAATTTTACAAATTTTATAAAATTTTCCGCGATCGCAACCAACGATGCCACCACCACCACAGAAGAAGCAGAAATACATCCAAAAATATGTGAAGTCTTGGGAGACTGACGAAGAATTAAAAGGTAAGGATAACTAATATGGTAAATGTACGCCATGTGGACATCACGATTTGTATATTGCACATGTAAGAAATTGCACTTTTTTTGATCGATTGGATCGAGTTGTTAATTACCAATTTTTTTGTAATAGATTGGATAGCACCATATCCTGGTTCAAACGAACATGCACTGTGCAGATACTGTAGATGTCAATTGAATGCACATAAAGCTGCCTTACTGAAGCATTCTAAAAGCATCAGAATCACGTGGAGATGGAGAAGTCAGCAATATCTTGTCGACAATTAAATTTCACACGATGGAAAACAGAAGCTGAGAAGATTGCAGAATTGAAGTTAGCTTGTTTTATCGCCGAACATTCTTCTTTAAGAACTGCTGATCACCTTACACAAATAGTTTCTAGTTTAGATGGTAAATCTAAGATCTTAAATAACATCAGGATGCATAGAACAAAATGTTCTGCACTAATAAGACATGTAATTGCACCCTCTTTATTTGAAGAACTAATTGATGATATAGGTGATAACTTTTATTCAGCAATTGTAGATGAAAGTACTGACATTTCATGTTGTAAGCTATTTTGCGTGATGCTGAAATATTTTTCAAATGATCAAAAAAGGGTGGTTACAACTTTCTACAGACTGATAGAATTAGATAATTGCGATGCTCAATCTCTTGCAGATAAATTTAAGAATCAGTTGTTATCAGATAAATTGAATATTAAGAAATTGGTTGGAATTGGTACCGATAATGCCAATGTTATGGTTGGTGAAAATCATTCATTTTCATCGATACTGACTAAAGAGCTACCTAATTTACTTGTTTTAAAATGTGTATGCCATTCCCTCCATTTATGTGCTGAGAAAGCGTGTGAAATATTGCCACGAAAACTGGAATTTTTAATACGTGAATCTCATAACTGGTTTTCGTATTCCTCCAAGAGAAGCAAAGAATATGCATCTTTGTTTGCTGTAATGAAAATGAACACCAATGCTGCACCAGTTAAAATCCCCAAACTCAGCGGAACCAGATGGCTAGCCCGTTGCAAGGCAGTTTCAGTTATTTATGAGCAGTGGGATGAGTTATTGTCGTTATTTAGATTAGTTAAAGATCGAGATAGATGTTTTTCTGCTGAGCAGCTGTTCGAAATTTTAAATTGCAGAGCCTATAAAGTTTACATTGTTTTCTTAAAAAATATGTTGAAAGATATATGCACTATAAATACATTATTTCAGAGTGATAATGTAGATTCGGCTAAATTATTTGAAGATTTATTTCTTATGTATAAAACTTTACTGGTCCAAATTGTGGTTCCTACCCAGTTAAATTTCTGATGACGAGTTGATTAAATTTCGCTTTGAAAATTTTTTAATGCACGAGAGAGGGATAGATTTTGGCTACGAATTTAGCATCCTTTGTGATGGTTTGTCTAACAATGAGAAAAATGATGTCAAGCTTAGATGCAGAGATTGTCTTTCTGAACTGTGTAAACAAATTCGTGCTAGACTGCCAAGTAATTTATCTGTCCTTCAAACTATATCTATCCTGACCCCAGCAGTTGCAACTTCACAATCAAAACCAAGTATTATTCAGCTATCAAAGTTACTTGGATATGATGATGGCAACATTTCTGTCATTGAGAAAGAGTGGCAGTGTATTTCAAATAAATCTTGGAATAACACTGATAATGTGGAATCCTTTTGGTTCGAGGTTGCAAATGACAGGGACGCAGCAGGTAACTATCGGTTTTATAATGTTGCTGCTCTTGCAAAAAAGTGTTTGATTTTGCCTATCTCCAATGCCACTGTAGAGAGGGCATTTTCTCTACATGCTATTATTAAGAACAAGCTTCGCAGTCGTTTAAGTGTTAAAATGGCACAATCTCTTATGACAATACAGTATTCTTTAAAAAATAAGAATGCCAACTGCACCAATTTTGAGCCGTCTGAGAAAATGTTAAGATTGTTTAATAATACTATGTACGATTACAACACAGCAAATTCCTCTGAAGAAACAATTGTACAAGATGTTTTGGATTTATTTGATTAAATTTCAATATTATTTTCACAAATATTTTGTAATGTGTTTTCCTTTTATTTTATTAACCTTTCCTGGGCGGTAATCTTATGTGGGGGACTGACGAAGAAGAAGAATGTACGTTATGTGGATTTTTATTGAGTAATTTTAATTCAGTAACTTTTTTTAGTAACTTTTGAAAATTCTTAGTACATTTTAGTTACACTTTCTACCGGATTTAGTGACGGCGCTGCTCTACGACCTTCTTTAACTTCTCTATGACCTGCTGATCAGAGAAGTTAAAGAAGCGGTCAAAACGTGCAGTAATATCATTCCTCCTAACGTGTCTACCTTGTTTTACCTAGGCTGTTCTAGGGAAAAAGCATGAGACCCATCGTTTCAAAATCGATTCTCCGACGTATAAGATAGCTAAGTATATGGCTAATTTTCTTAAAAATCTTAAACTTTCATATTACGACAGTTCCGTCAAAAACAGCACTGAATTGGTTAAAAAACTAAAAAACTGGTATCATTTGACATAGTTTCTCTTTTCCCCAGTATTCCGTTAAAAGTTACACTTGAATTTTTAGCCGATATCTTAACCAAAAACGAAGTACCGTCTAACATACAAATCGAATGTCTTAGATTGATCAACCTTTCCGTCAATAATAATATTTTTTCCTTTAAGGGAAAAATTTTTAAAATGACAGAAGGTACACCTATGGGTTCCTGCCTCAGCCCGATCTTGGCTGAAGTCTTCCTCAAAAGTTTTGAAGACATATCAGATCGTCCAACTTCTATTTTCCGGATTGCTGGTACCGCTACGTTGACGACATTTTCACCATGTTTATTTTCGACACAAGTAAGTGCAATATAAACTATTTTCTTACCCACCTTAACAGTTTCTTTCCCTCCGTACAGTTCACCGTAGAAATGGAAAAAGAACAGAGGCTCCCCTTTCTCGACGTCACCATCATAAGACACAACAAGCTGGAATTCGATGTATACAGAAAACCCAGTAACGGACTCAACTACATACCAGCGGATTCCAGCCACCCGTGGAACCAGAAGATGGCAACCTTCATCACCATAGAGCTCTAAACATTCCCTTAAACCAAGAAGGGTTCGAAAAAGAAATCGATTCCATAAAAAAGATTGCCACTAGGAACGGCTACAACGAACGTACTATAGTGGACCTTCTCCGGAAAAGGAAATATAAAAAATTCATTCAAGATATCACAATTTTGGGAAACCACAAGAACCAAGAACGGAGGATATCATTACCATACGACAAACAGCTCGTTCGAGGACTAAGTTCTGTCTTTAAGACACAAGGTTTCTCCATCTGTTACAGCAACCCGAATAAGATCAAAGACCTGCTCCCAAATCCTAAGGACAAAAATTAAAGATCTACAACAGTCAGGGGTTTATGAAATTAAATGCGCCCAATGTGAGAAGGTTTATCGAGGCCAGACTTTTCGAAACATCGGCACAAGATATAAGGAGCACATGGCACATAGGAAGTTTGGGAGAGCAAATCAATCAGCAGTGGCCAAGCACTCATTGGACACAGGCCACAATTTTCCCATTACCAATGTAAAGTTAACATTTTCAATAAATAACAAACAGCTGGTGGATTCTTTCGAAAGCATAGCAATACATCAAGTTGAGAAAACATCGATATTGGATTTAGATATGGGACCTATAATCGATACTTCGTTAATCAAATGGTTGACCGAAAAAAAACACCCAATAATCAGTTTTCAGCGCATCACATACAGCCAGGATTGGCTAGATCCCCTCATAAATAGGGCTACATTTCCCTTCAAGTTGAAGGCTTCAACAGGCAGTTCACTCGCCGGATCTTCGGAGTCAGGACTCCTGGTTGCTGAATGATGGTAGCAATTGCTATCGAAAGAATTCTCCAGCTTGTAAGGTTCTATCTTTTCAATCTATTTTTGTTGTGGAAAAAGAGTTTTTATTTATCTTTACATCACATTTATCCACATTTTTTTTTCTTTGTTAATAGTGTATAGATCAATTATGGCTTGTAATTATACAATATTCAAATGCATTGATAAAAACATCACTCTCAAAACGAACATTTTTTTCTCTCTCATTTTTGCTCCGAGTTACCATGGAAAGAAACCCCCTTCTCAACGGAATTATTCATCTAACTTTGAATTTTCTCTTCTAACAGCAGCAGGCGGATAAAGAACTGTTCTCTTTCATCCCATGTCTTTCATGTTTTGGGAAGCATTCATTTAAATAAGATGTTTGTACGGAAACAAATATTGGATAGGTGCCTTCTTTTAATTTTATTCTGTCGCGATGTATAACGATTTCATTACCTTGCTTGCCTGTAAATATTTCTTCTTTATGTCTGTAAAAAGTCATCCTGAAAATGCTTGATACAAACTCTTGAATTTGCGATTGGCGTGAAATCTTCATGGCGAATTTTAAATAGCCAGTTCCTTCAGAAATCCAAAAATTGTTGTGTGCAATTTACAATGTACATACTGGTTTATAATAATTGGATTTACAATGAGGAACAGAGCAATTTCTACCCATTACCTATGTATGATGTTAAAGGAGAATAATATACATTTCATTTTGATAGTTAGCCACGATGTTAAGCCTAACATACTTGGTTATAATGATAGGCTACTATAATTGAAAATAATTCTTATTTATAAAAAAAATTATACAAGTATTAAGTTTAAGAAAGGTTTCAAATTAGATTCATGATTACAAATGATTCAAGATGACAAATTATGCTCATTCAAGTTAAACGAACACTCCAGTAATATGAAAAAATTATCTCCTATGTCAAAATGGCAAGCAGACGACCTGATGGTTCCCCGACCTCTAGCACAATAAGGTTGCGCGCTCAGAGCAGATCTCGCAACTTCTCACACAATCTCGAAAAGATCCCGACCTGGATGTGACGTCATCCAGAGGCGAAACGGAGCTTTCGTCTTTAGCAGACGAATTCGATTTCATTGAGATGGGTAGGTGCTTTCGCGAAAACTAAGGTTATTTCGCAATAAAATAAAATCGTTGGCCGATATTGCCTACATGCTGAGATAGAATAATTAAACAATTGCTGAGAATAATTATACTTTTTTTTTT
>JAHWFO010005108.1:0-46152 GCA_023313115.1 Rhysida immarginata | reverse complement strand
CCGCGGGGTCGCCTCCACTGGTGCTGATATGTGGAGGGGGGGGGGGGGGCGCACAAACGGCCGAAACCCGAGGCTCCACTCATTCCAGTCCCTCCCTCCCAGTTTTCTCTTCTACTTACCCTCTCCTCTCCAACCGCAGAAAACAAAATTTTTTTTCTTCCTCCCAGCTTCATCCTTCCAACTCACCTGGTCAGGTAGATGGGCTTCTCGTTAAAACGATCAGGCGCTAAACGCGTACGTATAAGAGGGTGTGCCGGCTTTTATGACTGGAAAACAAAATCGAAAACCATGTCTTCAGAAGAATGGCGATTCGTCTCCCTACTCTTGCCCATTTGCTACCTGTTATTTAATACGCTTCAACGCCATCTTACAAAAAAAAACAAACCAACCCGGACCAATCTCCTATCTCCATTTGAAACGATAAATTAATTAAAAACACTCAACAATGCATTACCCTGACCCATAAACAATCCCTGCACGTTTATATCTCGACTAAGAGAAATCGCTGAATAAACAACGTTTTATTGCTATAAATCTTCTTCAAAACACACGATTCAGCATTAGCATATGTAAATCCTTCAATAAAAACACAAATAAAAGCTCAGTGGCTTCGTGTATTTGCTCACGAGGATCAATGAAGCTACATTTGACAACCCTTCCACGTTTACAGAGGAAAGAATCAATACCAGGTCACAGAGAGGATACATTATAATGCTATCATAACATTATACAGTGCTGGACAGAATTATAAACTCACCCTTAGAAAACAGAAGTATGGCGATTATTTTTCAAACATTAGTACTTTGTTGGTCCTCCATTGTTATATGCTGAAAAGCATATATTGGTTTCGCTCTGTTTGTGTGTCTGTCTGTCTGTATGTCCGACGATTTCTCGAGAATGCTTTAACTTTTACAAGTTCTTTTTTCGCTGTTCGATAGAGACCCTTCCTGAGCTCACCTGATTAGTTTGTCGTCGAAATCGGTCCAACAGTCACGTGACTATTGAGACCCAAACCCCACCATTAAATTTTTTTATTGGCAATATAAGGCATGTAATATGTCATTCGAACGGGAATGACGAGCACAAGACGAATATGACATTCTTTTCGATTTTCGAAATGCTATGTCCGAGAAAATGACCCCCAAAAAGTACTTCAATGACCCCTTATTACGAGCTTTAGCTAAGAATACAAGCATGATCAGTACCTTTATGTGCCTGGCCAGCCATGCACGTGCTCATTTCATTTTAAAATTCAGTGCTGTTAGGCCTATTGTTAAATTTGTTAATTAATGTTAGGGCGATGGTTAAAAATGGCTAAATAACGTTAGGCCTATTGTAAAAAAGGGCTAATTTATGTTAGGCCTAGAGTTAAAATGACTAAATAATGTTAGGCCTATAGTTTAAAATGGCTAATTAATCTTAGGCCTATTGTTAAAAATGGCTAATAAATGTTAGGCCTATTGTTAAAAATGGCTAATTTATGTTAGGCCTACAGTTAAAATGACTAAATAATGTTAGGCCTGTTGTTAAAAATGGCTGCTTAATGTTAGGCTTATAGTTAAAAATGGCTAATTAAAGTTAGGCCTATTGTAAAAAATGGCTAATTTATGTTAGGCCTAGAGTTAAAATGACTGAATAATGTTAGGCCTATTGTTAAAAATGGCTAATTAATCTTAGGCCTATTGTTAAAAATGGCTAATTAATATTAGGCTTAATGTTAAAATGGCTAATTGAAGTTAGGCCTATATTTTAAAATGACGTGAATGCATATAGAATCAAAGGTATTTCCACTGTTTATTTAAACAAAGTGGAAGTAAAAGTGAGATATTAAAATTACATCTGCGTCAGAGCTAAAGCTCCTTGGAATGCTTAAAAGATTTTACCCGGCAATGCTTTGAAACAATGGTTTTTCTCTCTTGACGTTTATGATAACTTTGATCTAGCAGTGGAAAGAACATAGACCCAGTAGTTTAAAACATTTAGACGTGCGCGCGTTTGGAAAGATTCGTGTGAGCGCTGCAATCGAATACGTAAATTTACATGCAGTTTTCGCCATTGCTCTATATAAAAATATTACAGTAATATTAAACAACAAATTTTTATATTCTTCTTTTCAGCATATTTGAAAATCGTTTTACGAGTTATATTCTTGTTTCTTATGACTTCAAACATCGACAAATTTATGCAAGTACTCAATGGTGATAGATTCCCATCCTTCCACGACGGCAGTGGTGAGCTCTTGACTAGTCTGGAATTGCCGATGATCTTTATAAACAAGACGTGCTAGTTGTCCCCCATACATTCTAAATTGGGCTGAGGGCTGGGGAGCATGACGGCCAACATAAAACATTTATCTGCTGCTCTTGAAACCATTTTTTCATAAGGTTGGAACGATGGCATGGAGCATTATCTTGCTGGAAAGACCAGTTATCTCCACTAAGAATTTCACCATAGCTTGAAAGTTGAGTTTCCAGCAGAACTTTGTATCTTGCAGAGTCCATCCATCCATTGATCACTACCATATCACTTTTACTCTGAGCAGAAAACGTCCCCCAAACCATTACTGAGCCACCCCCTATTTGACGACTCAGTTTAAGCTATTCGTCTTGTCTGATGTTATGCCAATAATAGTCCCATCCATCGGGACCAACAGGGTTGAATATCTTTTCATCAGAGAACACCACTGCGTACCACTCGTGAGTTCATGCCATTTTTTCTCTACAAAACTCCAATCTTGCATTTTTGTGAGCTTGGTTTAGAGGTGGTTTTCGTAGAAATTTTTTGTAGACAATGATGGGAGTTGTTGTTGCAGAACCTGTGCAACAGTGCGCCGAGAGCAGTTAAGTGAAAGTACATCTACAATGTGTCCATCAAAAAGACTGCTTCCAGTTGCCGGTCGTCGAATGAGATTCACTCGAGAGCTTAAGATTTTTTTCCTTCCCCTTCGTTTCCTCGCTTTCCCATCAACTTCCCAATGTTGTAATACATTTCTGACAGCACACTGGGATCGGTTAAGATGAGCTGCAATTTTCATTTGGGACATTCCACATCCATGCAACATCAATACTGTCCTAGTGTCTGTCTCACTAAGCTCTGTTCATCGTGGCAATGTTTTACACAGTATAAATCTGCAGCAGCAGACACTTTCTTACAATAAGTGATTGCAAATCCAACCTTTTTTGCAATTTGCATATGATAATTCTGAGAACACATTTTTAAGGGTGAGTTTATAATTCTGTCCAGCACTGTAACCTATTGAGCTGAATTAAAATCAGTCGTTAGGCCATCGACCTACAAAAGAATGTTTAAGTACGAGGGGCGTTCAAATTTGATCTGGACTTTATTTACAAAAAACCGATTGTTTGTTTAAACAAAATGGCGGACAGCGATGTATCGACCGAAGTGTGAAAGAATCTGAAATTCACCAGAGACTTCAAAAACAGTTCACCGATTCCTGCTTGTCTCAATCATCTGTGTTAGCTTTGTGCCAAGAGTTTGAAGGAGGGCGAGAATCCACCGGCAATGAACCTCATAAGGCAAGGCCAGCAACTGCTATCCATGATGGCATCATCGCACGAACAAATGAGCTGATAAGGGGCGACAGGCGGATTCATGTCCGAGGAGAATTGGCTTCAATACTGAACATCAGCACTGGCAGTGTGGAGACCAGCATACACGATAAGCAACTGAAACTCAACAAGATCTGTGCCAGATGGGTCCCTAAGCAACTCTCCGAGGATCACAAAACCACCGGGGTGGAAATCTGTTCCATGCTGCTGCAGATCGAAAGCAAGTGTGCGAATATGGAGTGGCGACTGTATTCAAGGGTATCATTCAACGAACCATAAATGCACCCTACTAATGTGACATTTTGAAGACGTTCCTGAAGCTCTTAGATCCGGGATGTATGGAGCACGTGGTAAGATGTCCCATTTGAGTCCGGTCACTGTATCCATAGTTTGGCTGCGTTGATTTGATAGAGTCTAGTTGATGAATGCTTTGTTACCAGCTATGTCATAAACTGTCACCCGAGGCTGACCGGCTTCCTTATATACCTAACCCTGTCTGGAAGGTTCTACACTTCAAGTGTTCCAAACACACAAATCGTCTGAATATTTGTTAGGGAGCTGAAGGGAGACACATGTATGATCTCGAGAGAGGCTGCCCTATCCATATCACTACATCGGTTTCCATGACAACAATATTTCCCTAGCGTCGATAATGAAAATACAGAGGTCGAGTCAAAAGTAGTGGCCGACTCGGGAGGATGACGCAGCCGTACGGCAACAAGTGGAAGCCAACTCAGGCAGCACCACCCGTGGACATCGGGACCTCACATTCGAGTGTGGTTCGACATCTGCACGCCATGGGAAAGGTCAACAGGAGTTGTGCCCCACGAGCTGACGCCCGCGCGAGCACAACAACGGGTGAGCGTGAGTCGTCAACTGCTGGAAAAAAAAATCGAGGTTCTGCCACATCCAGCCTACGGCCCCGACCTGGCACCCTCCGACTACCATCCCGGTCCATGGCGCACTTCCTGCGTGGACGGCGCTTCGCCAATGTCAGTGAGGTTGAAGACGCCGTGCGTGCCTTTTTCACCATTGTTGCAAAGGTTTGTGGGTAATATCACGGGTTATATTAATAACATAAGCTCATCCAGTTAGTTGCTAATAAATCTCAGAAATATTGCATTCTCACTAGCGTGCGCTGGTCCCGAGATAATTTACTGAAACGATAGAAAATGGCTTTATAGATTGGCCGCGGGTAAGCTTCGGTTTCCTTGTTTTTGCTGGTTCAACGTTTTCTTCCACTCCCCACATCATTAAAACAAATAAATAAAACCCCACACGCAATCGACAACGCCTGACCTTATCAGAGAAAACAGAAATCGAACGACAAATTCGAATGTCACCAACCCACTCCATTCGCCTCTATGGATTCCAAAAGTAATCCAACATGGCACGGCGTCGAGACAATCTCGTATGTACAAAAGAATAAAAAAAAAAAAAAAAAAAAATCTCGACGTAATCCAAGTTCATCATTAAATTTTTTGCCTCCTTTCTTTCTCTCTCCTGATTGTTGTCAGTTGGGGCCGCCGAGGATGACAGTGTCACGAAAAGCACGAAGAGGCCTACCCTTCCCCGTTCGTGCCTCGCCGCTCGACTTGGCATTGCAGCAAACTGTCAATTTGCATTGAGTCCGGACTGACGTGAACTTTCTCTGACTCCTATTGATTGGGTTGCCTCTAATAAGCGACCCAAATTAGCTATTTCGTAATTGCAGCACACACGATCCCAATTCAACACTCGGGCTCCGCCGTGTGACGGGGCCGCCACGAGACAAGCTGCCATTACGAGTTATTATCAAATTGGCCTTTCGTGTTATGCACTCTTTTCCATCCACTTCCTCTCTCTCTCTCTCTCTTTCTGTCGTTCGGCTATTTTTGCCCTGGCTAATCGCACGCAGAGAGCATTTCACACAGACACTGCCAACATTTTTACTTCCTCGGGAATCAAAACAAACCCTCGACACACATACAAAAAAAAAACAAAAAAAAAACGCTGAAAAGGGCATTTGTAAAATTACTAAGCCCAAGCAAGGAAACATAGTAATAAGCGTTTCTTAGGACGGTTATTACGGAGGAGGTGGTTTCATCAATGCTGAGTACACTTGAAGTAGAAGTAATTATTTCTTTTTAATTTCTATTTATTTTATACGAAAGTAATATTAATTTGAAATTACATGGCCTACTACGCTTTTCCAAAAACCTTTCCGAATTATTATAATTATTTTTGCCTTTCTATAAGGCTACCCCGAAGGAAAAGGTGCACGAAGGAGAAGAAGCCTTCAAGACATGAGAACATACCAGGCAGTGGAGTTTGTTCCGAAAGTTAATATAAGATGTATGTGAGGAGTAATGAGAAAGAATATACTCTGCAAATCTGTTTTGAGAGGGTTTCGGTCATATGGAACGAACTGACTTAAACGATTGTGTGCTAGACACGTGAATGAGAAGAGATTGGTTAGTTCGTTAGAATTTTGGACGCATCAACGTCTAGGTCATTTGACCTACACTGGTGGACAAAAGTTTGGGCTAAGTGTGTTTTCTAAGAAAACAATTATTTAGAGATTTTATTGTTATGATACCTTTTTACTTACTATTGAATATATCAAAATTGACAATTGAATAATTGATCTTTTAATTTGTTTTTAAGTTACATCCAAATAATGCAAATTACACTGGTCAAAAGTTTGGGGTAACAGGTAAATAATCATCAAGATATCAAAAGTAAAGAAAATTAATATGAAATCTGACCGCTATTTGACTTTAGAACTTGAAGAAGACGATTCTTGATGGTGTTTGGTGCTATTTTAACAGCGGAGGCCTCAATTGCATTGATTAGCTGCATAAGAGTTGAATACTGTTTGTCAGCATAAATATCCTGGCTCATAAGATGCCAAACATTTTCTATAATGTTTGAGGTCGGGACTCCTTGCCGGCCAGTCTAGTGTACGAACTTTGTTAGTGGGAAATCATTCAGTAAAAATTCGTGCTGTGTGGGTAGATGCATTGTCTTGCTGCCACACCCATTGTGTCCTCTCACGATGTGTTTCTGAGCAAATTGAAGTCTTGCTGTTTTATTTTTTGGTATTAATGGCAGTGATTTTTCAATAGCTTCATAGTGAAAGTTCTCTCGCTGCAATTCACGCCTTATGGTTCTCATTGAAGCCTTCAAATCAAGATTTACTTGGATGCGCATACTGTTTACAATGTGGCCAGCTGCAATTTCTCTTCTCTCATGGCGTTTTATGCTAGACTTTATCCGTCTTGTAAGTGCAGATGGGTTTCCCATCTTCTTTCCTGTCTTCCTGTTTTCATTTGTTAATTGCCCCGATTACTGTATTGTAGCCAACATGAGCAATTTCAGCTTCTCGCTTGAAGTTCTAGTGTTGAGCATACAATGCATGAATTGCCTTCGTTACTCATCAGAAATCATCTTAAGACACTTCTTCACATTCCAAAAAATCAATGGACAAATATTCATGCACTTTACTGTAAAAAATATCAGTTATTTACCTGTTACCCCAAACTTTTGACCAGTTCAGTTTGCATACTTTGCATGTAACTTAAAAACAAATTAAAAGATCAATTTTTCAATTGTCAATTTTGATATATTCAATTGTCATAACAATAAAATCTCTAAATAATTGTTTTCTTAGAAAACACACCTACCCTAAACTATTGTCCACCAGTGTACTCACAAGACTATTCTTTTCACAAATCAATGGCAATTTCTCATGACTATTATCTTAACATGGTCTGGGGGAAATAACAGCATCCATGCACTTGTGGACAAGAACTTTTTGGTTTTCTTTCCAACACAGTTTTCTTGTCTATTTCCGATCAACTCCAAGGAAAAATGACTGCGACTGCAGTAGTGCTATGGTGAATGAGTGGACCACAACCAACTGAGATATTCTGCTTTGAATCTGAATTAGTTCGTCTATATACAAGAGAGAGGTTCCAGTATTTTTTCCCTCCATTTCATATTCTACTATTAAAGTGTGTTGAAACAAAAGAAACTAAACTCTAAAATTTTAAAACATCGACTGCACCCAGGATTATTCCTGGTCGCCCAACTGACGATGTATAAAACCCCTTCCCCTTTGGGTATCACAAAAAATTTGAATAAAAAGGTAACATTGATGATGGGAAAAAAAAAAACCGACGTTGGACGAAGCATGCGCAAAAAGAGATATGTAACGTTATTTGATTCGGATGATTTAAAAGTAAACTCCACGGAAAAAATGGACTTTATATTTTTGCATCACAACATTAATCCAAGTTAATAGAGTATTTATCAATCAAAATTTTTCGATTTTTCCTAATATTTTATTAAGAAAAATGCCTCGGAAAATTGAAAATTTGCGTGGGATCTTCCATTCCTTCTCCACAGAACACGGCGGAAGAAGCTGTCATTTCCTGCCGCGAGAATCTTGGGGAATTTCGTCGCCGAGATTCTAGTCGCTTAGAACGATTCTACATATCGTAAGATTTTGCTAACCTGTTTTATGTCGGAATGCCTTCAATTTGTTCTCTGTTTGGATGTGTAAACAGACAGTCGGATAGAAATTTCGCGTTTCATAGATTTCCACAATCAGAATCGATTAAAAAACAGTGCATTAGTTTTTGACAGCTAGGGAACTGGTATCCAAACAGCATCGTGTGCTCATTTTGAAGCGTCTTGCTTTGTCTACGCATCCGCCGTTTGAAATTCAGTATCAATTCAAACAAGAAATTCGCCGAAACTAGTATCACGTATAAGGCGGAACTAGATACTCTTCCAACTCTAAACGGGCCTGGCGTTCAAGCACAACGACCGCAACAGCACTCGTTAAACGCCGAAGGAATGAGGAGGTAAGCCTATCTGCTGCGTAAGGCACACGCCGACGCGGCAAGCAGAAGATCCCGTTTCACGGTTTAATGCATAGGACTATATATATCGCAGAAGCTGCAGTAGCATTTAATTCTGCTAACGGCCCTTATATATCGCTGTCACTGTTATCAAAATCGCAGTCGTCACTACCGGTCACTTTCGTATTCATAGTCCATTGCGATGCCCAACTGACAACTAACCGATAGCGTCCAACGTGTGACATCACGAATTCGAAACTCCTTCGCATTTCTCGGCAACTTGTGACGTAACAGTTGCCGAACTATGGCGGCAGTTTATATCTCAGGGGGAGGGAAAAATGAAAGTTTTTTTTATATATTTTATCAATTTTGAGTACGAATTGAAAATTTTTAATGCTCTTTATTTTGTATACTCTCTCTATGCCCATTTATAGTCATAATAGAGAAAAATGCTTGTAAAATAAATACAATGATAAGACCATACAAGTTTCTAAGTGCATAAAGCTTGTTTGCTTGCTTTCATGTGTAAACAATATTTCGACACCACCTCCTGTTACTTCTTCCTGCCCAGCTCGTCCTTTCGCAACAGCACCACCTCCGGCCATAAAAACCCGGTCAATACAAAGAAAGCAAGGAAACTCAAAAGCTTCAGTATATCTCTCACAAACGGAAGCACGATTCCCCACTTCAAGCACGATGACAAATCTCTAGTAATTCACTCCTCCAAATCTATCGCGTTTTTTTGTTTCCCCAAGTCGTTGCTCACCACTCCTCCTCTCATCACCGCTCCAATCGACGAAACAAAAACCATTAGAAAGCCATTACTAGAAATTTGCTCCAAGCCGATGTCAATGCTCACTAGCACGACTGCATTGGATAACAGGGCATGACAGGGCTCTTTTTACGGGCTCAAATCTACGTAACAGACAGACACACACATACCTCATCATCTTCCTTTGGGATCACCACTTTCTTTCCATTTTCATTCACCACCTGCCCTTTTTTATTATTATACACGTAATATTTCCACTCCCTTAACAACAGCAGCAGGAGATGATGACTATGACGATGATGATGAGAAATCGATCGTCGTGTTCCGTTTGACCGATCGCGGGTTGTCTCGTTGTCAAGCGGAGAGAGAAAGGGCGCAACCGGGGCACCGCCTCCTCGCCTTCGGTCGGGGTCTCATCAATACCACCGAGTGAAAAATAAAAAAAATTTATTATTATTAAAAAAAAAAAAATCGACGGAGGAGCTAAAAACGTGTTATTACGAACGCCAACGCAACGAACAACTATAACTCACGCATTTGCACGATTAATCACGGTAAAGGGTTGAGTTTAACAGCCAATCCGATCGAATGGGATGATTTACATCCACTTTTACGAGAGAGCCTCAGTGAATAATAACAATAAATAAAAAAAATATATAATCAATAAATACCCAGATAAAAAAATAAATAAATTAGACCGGGCAATGACAACCTATCTTTAAACTCCTATAGCGTTCGCCGTCGTGTCGGACCATTATCTTTGATTTGGAAATCAAGTGAAGAACAAGAAGTCAATCTCCCTCGTTGACCTAACTAACTTCTAAAACAGAGACAAGTCCATAAATTAGAACAGAAAAGGCGCTTATCGATCACGTCCCTTTAATTTAAGCCGATTATTCTGGAGTTAGCAACACGAGTCACGAATTAAAGAAACTCGATATGGCACTTCGAACTGCTACAGGGAACATCTTTAGTAGGTAGATAAAAGAGAAAAGCGTCTACGCTTAAACCAAAATAGTTCGACATCCAATTTCATCCATATTTCTTGAACACCCTTTAGTAAGTCAATAAAATACTGACAGGAGTCTTAATTTGACATCTAAAAGTAATAAAAAAACAGCCTAACCAAAACGTTCAAAGTTGTTGCCTATATACAGTATCATGAGCTATTGAAAGCTAAATATGGATCAGTGCTTATTAGGTTTGCATGATATTGAGCGAATATTGATTAACTGTGATTCCCATATGAGGCTAATTTCCTTATTTCCGTGACTGATAGTCTACTTGGAAGTATCCCTTCAACTTGTTGGGACCCATTCTTGTCCTCAGATGATGTGTTAAGCTTGGACCGTTATATCTGAATGTCTTGTGAGTGGTAACCGAACTATCATAATCAATCTGATCATATCAGCCCCATTGAGAAAACTATTCTTATTAGCAAGCCAATTTACGAGATGCACCCGCTAGATCGAGTCCTCCTGTACTTTAATTTATAATCTATACCTTGAATCTCACATTAAAGAACTTGTTAATTGAAGAAGTATGCCAAGTCTGAGTCTAAAGCGTGGTTCCCACATGCGTAAAAACAACGACAGAAACCACAAAGCAGACAAATTTTATGATGTCACTTCCCGTTTTAGTCTCTTCTGCCCGACTGAAAATTTCTGCTTTTTAGAGTTTGGTTGAGTTCAACTTTTGTGGCACAAGCAGGGCAGAAACGATTGCTCAGCCAATAGGAAACGATCTCTGCAGTGACGTCACAGTAGCGTCCTCTCTCACACACAAAATAAAAATGTCGGACACTCAGCTCACAAAGGTGAAGAGGCCGAGAAAGAAAATTGATGTAGAAGCGCTAATAGAAAAGGTGCGAAATATATATTTATTAATTAATTAATCAAATTAAATTGAATAAACAACAATTGAATGCAAAAATTCGATGTGATGATTGATGAGGATTGAACGAACTGTGTGCAGTCGAAGCCGACTGTTTAGATCGATCGACGGCTTCGGTGCTGTGTTGGGCAAAACTTCTGCTGTCTTATCCTTTTGAATTTCTGCCATGTGGGACACCTGCAGGAGGCAGAAAAAAATACGCCCTGGTTTCTGCCTTTTAAATTTCTGCTCCTAGAGGTGTCCCACATGGCAGAAACTCAAAAGGATGAGATAGCAGAAGTCTGCTACCTAAGCGCCATCCATTGTTGTAATTCTTGCCCAACCCAAACGCACTCGATCGACCTAAAGGGCCGGCTTCGACTGCACATACCTGCATTCCTTATCAATCATCATATCGAATTTTTGTATTCAATTGTTGTTTATTCAATTTAATTTGATTAATTCAATTGTATTAATATATTTATATTTCACACCTCATCTATTAGCGTTTCATCAATTTTCTTTCTCGGCCTCTTCGCTTTTGTGAGCTGAGCGTCGGACATTTTTATTTTGTGAGAGAGAGAGGATGTAACTGTGACGTCATTTCAGAGACCATTTTCTATTGGCTGAGCAACCGTTTCTGCCCTGCTTCGGCCATAAAAGTTGAACTCAAGCAAACTCCAAAAAGCAGAAATTTTCAGTCCGGCAGAAGAGACAAAAGCAGAAACTGACGTCATAAAATTTTTCTGCTTTGTGGTTTCTGCCGTTGTTTTTACGCATGTGGGAACCAGGCTTTACTTAGGATCAACTTGGTCGAACCACTGAAGCTGCAAAGACGCAGCCCTTCTGGTGGTCACAAAGGCAAAGTAAGGATGGACGGAATATATCAAAGGAATATTGTCTATTTCTGAACAATCGTGAACTTTACTCACCAAAATGCGGAATCAAAAGGGAGAATTACCCATCAGAACTTCCTAAGACTAAGCAGACGAGCTATCTATTATTACTGCACTGAGGAGCATGCTTATCAACAACTAGACCTGTGCATCAGAAGCCAGCATTAAAGAACTGTAAAGACGAAAATACAAGACTTCATGTTTAGTGTGTTATCTTCCAGAAACTTCCAATGAAATGAGTTTTGAGACTGCTTCATCTACATGGCCTGGCCAAGAAAAATAAGTTGCCGTCAAATATTCAATACTAGCAAAGGTACCCGGCGTTGCCCGGGATAATTACACTTGGATGTAAACAGAACAATCTCAAAAAATTAAATTAAATTTTGCAATATCTTAAAAATAAACACATGAAAATGCTTAGAATTAATACAGTAAAAATTCTTAATGAAAATTCGAAAAAAATCTTTTTAAAGGCTCACAATGGATGGACCGCTCCAATAATTTCTTACTCAGGTAATCTTACCTCAGATGTACACTTGATGTTGTTGCAATTTCCACTCTTCTCTCGTTGTGTTGAAGCAAAATTTGGCCTTTCATCACTTTGGGTAGTCTAGCGGTCGCCAATTCTTCTATTTACTTGCTTCCCATTTGCTCAATACAGCACGGAGCTAAAGGTTTGCTTTCTCTGTCGTCTTTCCACTCTTTCTCAATAGTCTGCTAACTCTTCATTATCTCCAGCTACTGATCATTTTTAAAGATTTTCAAGAAATTGTTAAGTACTAAGAACTCTCTTTTCTAAGAAAAACCTGAATAACAGGAATTCTATGCATTGTTACAAATTGAAACTTATCCATATTGCATCATCATTTTATGTTCATTGTTATAATTCTTGGAAAGGATTGCTTTATCATTGCATCATCATTTTGAGCTCATTGTTATTGGTGAATTGCGTGTTGAAACCATTGTTGATACCTATTGTTGCACAAACTTTTATTTGCATTGTTGGTCATGAGATATATATTGTTGGTCCGTGCAGTGTGTTTGTGAATTGCGTGTTGATACCATTGTTGCAAAAACTTTGTCTTGCATTGTTGGTCATGCGATTTTTCTCATTAATATGCCCTGCCATAACCATGAATATCGATTTTTTATCAATAATTATTATTTTTTCGAAATCTGAAGTAGACAGTGACCTTCCTCATGCTTTGAAGGTCATGTATGCGAAATTTCATCAAGATCGGAATAAAACTGTAGATTTGTATAAAAAACGTACACACAGAACCACAGACCCACCCACAGACCCACCCACAGACCCACAAACATCCTTCTTTATATATATAGATACAAATACTAAGGAGCCAATCACAGGCTTACTACTGCAGTCATAAGCGAATTTGCGCAGGCAATACTTCCTTTAACTTGTCCTGCATTAGTTTATCACTCCAAGCAAAGAAAAATCAAAGAACGCTTACTTGAAATGAAAATCTGAACCATCAACCTCGGTCAGAAAAACTGCTGTCGGAAAAACTTTCTGAATAACCGTGACAAGAGACATTAAGAAGCATGGTGAAGCCAAACCGAAGAGATTCCACATTAGAACTGATGGGGAAGTTTAACAAGGAAGTCAAAAGCATATCCACACCCACAATGCGACGGGGACTTAAAGGAATGGGACTAAGTACCTAACAAAAAAGAAAACCGCTTGTCAGTGAATTACTCTTCGCCCGGATGTGTGTAGTAGCGGGGGCGGGGGAAATCCTGTGGTCTGATGAAACCAGGTTTACCCTATTCCCGTCATGGGTGGTACCTATGTCCAAGCTTGTGGAGGCCGTGTAATGTTATGGGTTTGCTTCTTCTATTGGTCTGGTCCGGTTCTGCAATGTTACGTAGCAATGAGAAGACTCAGTCAATGTTACGTAGCAATGAACGAGTACTTTCCTGAAGGCCCTGGAATATTCCAGGAAGACAAGGTCAAGATTCACTGAACTCGAATTGTAAGTGACTGGTTTTGATCTCATTGTCAGTCATTTCAACACATCAACTGGTCCCCACAAAGTCCTTGGAATGTATTGGAGAGGTACATACGGAGAGGTGCCATTCTCCTCAAATCATTGCAGAATCTGGGCGTAAAATTAATGGACCACTGGACAAAAATAGAAGTAGAGAAGATCCACGAACTTGTTGAAACTGTAGCATCCCCAACCCCACTATGTATATCATATAGTCGTCAGACTTATTGTCCTACGTTCGAAGTGGGTGAGCGCTAAGGGTTCGGGACCGATAATTGGAAATAAAACCTACTACCACTGTGATTAGGTACCTTTAATTTATTTAGTTTAATAATCTTACATAAACCACAACCCACATTCCTCTTATAATACTAAAACTCACTACGACTAATGGGCCCATGAAGTTTGCATGCTGCTAAATAAAATAAGTTAATATATTCTTAATTAACCCCCAGCGACTTAGCCCAGCAAAGCCGGCACCTTGGCTCACTAGATTCAGAGACAATTGACCACTGTAGGTTTGGGTGTGACGATATCTATACTGCTAGCGATTTGGGATTGCTCTGCCCATTCATGACCCGAAACAAATATTCCGAAAAATTAGCACTCGATAGCGCAACGTCACTCCTTTATTATTGCAACTAAAGGGGGGAGAGACAGTGACCCCTCTTGGGCACTCATGAATGGGAGATGGTTACCCACTGGCAGTATCGATCATTCGGCTATCCATATTTAGCATCGTGAGTGCATGTGCCAGGTTCGCTAGTCAGCTTAAAACTAAATATATCTTGCTTTTCCCAACCATAAGTTTATCAATAACTAGTACAAAATGCTTAAAAAATTTCTATTATTTTTGGAGAATAGTCTTTTATCGGCTTGCCGTGCGCTCGGAGATCTATTATCTCGAACACATTCAGTTCAGTCTGCTTAAAGATCTGCACAGGTGTGACATCTGTTAATCCTCATCTCAAAGTCGGGGCTCCTGCTGCATTGGTATATCTGTTACGCTCCTCATAGTACAGTTTAAATTGAACACTAAAGATTAGCAACTAAATTGGGACGAACTCACCAAAATCTTCGCATGTAGCCACCCTAGTTATCCTTCCTTCTAATAATCTGCTCCATGGATACTACTCCGTTCAGCGTGACCAACTGTCCTTGGCTGGCTCGCACGGCCCATCATTCGAGGTTCCACGGGCGTTCTCGTTCCTCAGTCTGTTTCGCTCCGATGTAGCCATATGCCGTGAATCAAAATGAAGAGGCACATTGAACAATGATTAACTATGTCAAAGAAAATAATGTCAATTAGAGCATTTGAAAGGGAATACTTATGCAATGTCGTCCAGCTGCTACGAAAATGCCGTCGTATATTCTTCTTTCCGAACACTCATTAAATTTCTTTACAATATCGGGGTGACTTCTTGAGGCTGCTTATGTGAACGTTCCGTTTTCAGAAATAGAATGGTTCCATTACGAGTCGTTATGCTCTGGACTATTCTTTATCACTTATATTTTCAAAGCTTCCTTGATCAACCAGTATATCGAGAGGAACACCAAAGACAAAATACATAATCATCAACATTTTTTTTTGTTAAAAAAAAACGTTGACACGCTCATCGTTTTCTTCGAAAACGATCTCAACAATCCCCCGTTGGAAGCTGAGCTATATTCCGGGAAAGCATCCCAACAATTCCCAGTCCCAACAGAAGACCATTGTCGATCGCTCACGGCCTTAACCAATGACGTATATTAAAGATAGACTCCGAATCCTATTGTTAACAGCGGCAAAAAGTGAAGCAAATTGAGCCATGATAGTTCTGGGCAGGAGTGAGTCGTGGAGTAATTAGCTGTCCGGCTGCTTTGCTTTTGAAGATTTTGGGCCCCGAGGAATTATTAATTCAAAACCATTATTCAAAGTTGTTGTTCTGCGTACGACTGTACAAACAGACACAAAAAAGGATCAGGAATCATTTTCCACAAAAATAAATCAAAAATACGTAACTAAAATGAAAATACGTTACTGAAAGACAATCGAAACGATATTGAAATTGAAACCATGATCGAAAAATTATTTATAAAATATAATAAAATACTTCAAATACAAAGTAAACGAAAAGAATTATTAATCTCCGTGATCGGCGTGTGAAAGAATTATTAATCAGCTACTCTCGTGTTTAGTCATGTGTTTTGCATCATCTTCACTCACTTTCAGCCACGACAGTTCTGGGCATGGAGCTTCCCAATTTGCTTCAAGTTACAACAATAGGATTCGGAGTCTATCTTTAATATACGTCATTGGCCTTAACCCCTCAACCAACAATAAAGATAACTTAATTAAACGCTAAACAATCACACTCATACAACGACACAGACTTAATAAAACAACAGTAAATAAAATAAAACGACAAATACCCTGATTATGAACGCACCCACTCCCACTTAAACGAACAAACGTGACTTCTTCTTAACCTGAACGTCACAAAACCTTGCCACGGCGAATCAAAGCGATAGGCGACCCAACTACGCGATTTTTTTTTTTTTGGGGGGGGGGGGGAGACAGTGTACTACTTTTTCAACTATTTTGACAATTTCCTCAGAAAGAAGCTCGTTTCGAGTAAGGAAAGCGTGCGTTTCATTTCACGTGTTAGCGATGTCCTATAAACAAAAACGCACATTTCATATATAAAAACCTGATGTAATATCGATCAAAAACGTTTTTGTAAATATTGTCGTTTCTGTATTTAACGTACATATTATGGTTGTCAAAACATACGTAACTATTTGCGTTTTAATCTAGTGTTCTGTGCATACTTCAGAATAACGGAAAAAAATATTTATGGTAATCTTAAACAAACAAACAAATAAATAAATAATAAATGAAATTTTTAAATGAAAATAACAAAACGGCCTAATAATGCATAATCATCTCGACATGGAAGTCAATCTACTTTATAAAATTCTATTCTCCTGTAAGCCCATGCACACACACATATCCGTGGTTTTACGGCATTACCTCCAGCGTATCCAAGTTTAATAGTTCCGGTGCGCGCAAGATGCTTCGGTGGCCCCCAATGTCACTCCACTTTGAGCGCACACACACCTCCCGAATCAACAACACAAAAGGCCGAGCCATAAAAAGCCTTTATGAGGATAAGAGCTCGTAAAATTTCACGTGTTAGCAGGCAATAAATAGCGAATAAAAACAAAATAAAAAGCGGACGTGTCAATGGGAGAGCCCATGAATCACGTATGGGAAGAAGAAAGTGCATAAAGAGTCAATGAACACCCGAGGAAATGAACGAGAGGAGAAATCCTAATGAACGTAGTACGCACACGTTTGGCCTTTTATCTTTTAATGGTATCAAGCAATCAAAGATACTTTCTGGACTGTTTCTTAAATTCTACAACTCCCAGCACTGTTTGAAAATTGCGTTTGGATATCATCTCATTTTCCCAGAATAGTTCGCGACCACTTGAAACACGCCTTTTCCAGTAGACGCATTTACTGGTCGTGGCTCGAAGAAACTGTCCAGGTGAACTTTCAACTTTTTGTCTGAAATTTATCAAGTCTAAGAATTACCAAGTGAAGTTTCTCAACAGTGAGCAACTGAAACAACGCATTACAACCGCAGTTTTTCAGGCCATGAAGGAGCACTGGGACTGTGTCGAAAAGCAGTTCAAGAGGACCACGTTAAAATTTTCTGAATACTAATTGTATGGTTTGAAATCGTAGATTATGACATACTAACTTCTAGAAGGGTCCAATTTGGGAGGAATACAGAAGTGGTCATTTGTTTCTTTTAAATTCATAAGATATTCACAAAAATGTAGTGATGCGGTCCCTGAGACCGCGCGCCAACTTTGGAGTGTTAAAATAAGCGCTAGAAACGTGAAACCTCTCAAGGAAAGCGATGTCTGACGTCACTTTCCAGCAAACAATGATCTTATGCATGAGCTGACGATTAAGCATTGTTAGCGATAATGACGAACGGGTAAGTGACATTATAGTACTCAGCTCTATGACGTACCAGTGTCAAATTTAATATTTTTAAAAAAAAATATAACTATAAATTTTTCAGTAAAAGTTAAATAACGTTTAAGGGCCAATAATTACAAGGAATTTCTTTAGTAGTATCATTTCTGATCCCTCATCTCCCTTTCAAGTGGCCTCAACACGTCAATGCCAATTGCATCAACGCAACCATCAAAAAAACACGATGTTCTCGGAAGAATGCAAAAGCCCCGCTTCCACCTACACTCTTCAAGAATTTCAATGTCAGTGTGCGATTACAAAACTTCTGCCGGAAAAAAAAATTACCCCATTCTCAGTTTCCTCAGCTTCCCCGCGGACAGGGCGCGACGACCTTACCCCTCCCCCCTTCTAAACCCACCCTTCCATCTTGTCGGTCTGGCGCCGTCGGGGCACCCTGACCAGCAACGAGTCTCGTTTGCAAGGGGAACCACAGGGAAAAATGAAGGAAGGCCACGACTAGTGACATAACACACTTAAGCAGATGGGAGAATCGCTTTTCCCTTTTTCCACTTCTTCCAGTGACCAGAGCTTGTCCTCTTAACTGATCCTCATTTCCTCATTGATTAACAACCTCATTTCCTTCTCCCCCTACCTCTCCTTCTCTCTTTTTAAGGGTCCTTCTCCATAGCACTCGTCAACTGATAAGGGATCGCAAACATTTCACTTCATTTAAGTTCCCTCTTCCAGATCGCAAAGAGGAGAGAGCCACTTTCAAAAACGCTCTCTTTCCTCCTCCCCATCCCCCAACAACCCACAACACTCGACGCAATTTCGACGCAGTTGGCAGTGATTACACTCTCCGGGTGAAAGAATTCGCACAGATCAGCGGCTACGAACATTTCACTTTTCTGGCCCCCGGGATCGGCGCAGGAGCGAGCCCAAAACCAAATCCAAACAGAAACCCGAGACGACTGAAATTCCCAAACCGGAAAAAGCAGAAACCGGTTCGTTCGGCGATCCTTATCGGCACAGGAAAATGACTTTTAAACAGAAACTTAAACGTTTACTTTAAGGGTAATGTAATTAAAAAAATACTCCGACCTCTTTCCCTTCCTTACGAGCTCTTGGTGTTGGTTTACATTTATGTAACGAACACTACTCGCAAGCCTCACGCATATCCAGATTGATCATTAATTGAAGTATAAAAGCTCTCTCATCATTTTGGACCAGATTTGCCCGTTTAATCTCGTTCAGACTCAACCTAAATTAACCCCTCATATCAATTACGAAACTGTAGATGAGAGTATACAAACAAAGCAGAGAAGGAAAACACTTTTTCCACATAATGTTTAATCTATCTATATATATAAAGAAGGATGTTTGTGGGTCTGTTTGTCTGTGGGTCTGTATGTTTTTTATACAAATCTACAGTTTTATTCCGATCTTGATAAAATTTCGTATACATGACCTTCAAAGCATGAGGAAGGTCACTGTCTACCTCAGATTTCGCAAAAATAATAATTATCGATAAAAAATCGATATTCATGGTTATGGCAGGGCATATTAATGAGAAATATCTCATGACCAACAATGCAAGGCAAAGTTTGTGCAACAATAGGCCCATTGTGTTCACATTAACAATGGTATCAACGCGCAATTCACCAATAACAATGAACACAGAATGATGATGTAATGTTAAAGCAATCTTTCCAAGAATTATAACAATGAACATAAAATGATGATGTAATATGGATAAGTTTCAATTTGTAACAACGCATAGAATTCCTGTTATTCAGGCTTTTCTTAGAAAAGAGAGTTCTTAGTACTTAACAATTTCTTGAAAATCTTTAAAAATGATCAGTAACTGGAGATAATGGAGAGTTAGCAGACTATTGAGAAAGAGTGGAAAGACGACAGAGGAAGCACTCCTTTAGCTCCGTCATGTATTGAGCAAATGGGAAGCAAGTAAATAGAAGAATCGGCGACCGCTAGACTGCACAAAGTGATGAATGGCCATGTTTTGCTTCAAGACATCGAGAGAAGAGTGGAAATTGCAACAACACTAAATATACATCTGAGGTAAGATTACGTGAGTAAGAAATTATTTAGACTAGCAGTGGCATCCTTGGAGAGGTCCAGCCATTGTGAGCCTTTAAAAAGATTTTTTCGAATTTTCATTAAGAATTTTTACTGTATTAATTCTAAGCATTTTCATGTGTTTATTTTTAAGATATTGCAAAATTTAAGTTAATTTTTTGAGATTGTTCTGTTTACATCCAAGTGTAATTATCCCGGGCAACGCCGGGTACCTTTGCTAGTATGATATAATCACTAAGTCATCTTCTTCTGAGTGATATTGCATGAAAACTAGAGCCAATTGACAAATGTCATTGTTATATTTGAATTCAGCATGTGAAGTTCATTAAGAAGCGGCACATTTCATTTCCAAAATTGAAAAAAGTTGAAAATTTGTAGAACAGTGTTATTCACTTATTTGAATGTTGAGTTGGTGACAATGCTGAAAACGATATTAACGGTATTAACCAAAATCGGAAGCAACCTCTAATCCACAAGGAGATTTGAAATACGTATCCGATATTTGATTTTGGTTATTTCATTGCACAGTTTTTACTTAATCTTTCGTTTTGATTAATGGTATTGTTCGCCAAATTAACTTGAATTAGATAATTTCATATATGAGATTTTATAGCAACTGTCTGAAAGGGCTATATACTCCATCTACAACCGGTTGAGTATCTAAATTTATTAAATCTAAATGGACTTTATACTCCATCGGGTTTCTTCAAAAATGACATCAGAGACCAACAGCTTAAGCTACAAACACACAATGATTTTTCATTGAATGACAATGCATTGCCGTCGCCGTCAACTACACTGGTCAACAACATTTTGGCTACTGGGGAAAATACAGGTGTTCTAGACTAACTTGTGTGTGCTGATTCCAAATCTGAATTCCAAATTTCTCTATCACATCAAGGATCTCGAGTTATACTGTCAGGATTTCTCTAACTGCTAAAAATTATCGTCCTATCTCATAAAAATACAGTTCTTGGAGGACTGTATCAACAGGTGTTCCACAGGGTTCAATTTTAGGACCTTTATTATTATTTTTAATTTATATTAATGACTTACTTTCTCTACCTATTCAAGGTATAATTCAGGCATACGCCGATGATATAGCTCTTATTTATGACAAAAAAGGAGTTTTTGAATATCAATCTCATAGAAAATGATTTACGTATGATAAATCGTTGGTTATCTTTAAATGCTTTGACTATAAACGCAGACAAATCTGTTTTCATGCTACCCTTTTTCTTCTACTTTAAATACTTTTAGAATTCATCAACATGCCTATGATATGATAAATTGTTCCTGTCCATTATTGAACAAAGTACTTCGGTTTCGTTACCTTGGTGTAATGTTTGACACCAAGATTTGCTGGAAAGAACATATACAGGCCCTAACTTTAAAATTGAAATATGCTTCTTATATTTTGTATGAAGGTGGACACTTTGTTCCATCAACTTTTTTATTAACTATTTATTTTACTTTATTTCAATCAAATTTTCAATACTGTGTTTGTATTTGGGGTGGAACTTTTAAAAGTCATCTTACTAATCTAATTAGAATTATTGACAAGACAATTAGATTTCTTTCATCTAAAATTATATTTGCAAAAAATCATATTATTCTTCCTTTTTTGAAATTATATTTTTATTTTCTTGGTTTATCTACACTAAAGCAGTCTGAGCAGATGAAGCCTTTTTTACATAGTTATAATACTAGATTTTTAAAAACATATCCTATGTTAATTCCACTTGTTTCTAAAACATCTATAGTCCGTCAACTTTATGTTACAGCTCCGAAATTCCTCTTATTATAAGACAGTCTTCAAATAAAAATATATAGAAAAAGATGTTTAAAAAATGGATTAATGATACAGATAACCTAGAAAACCTTTTATTCTAAAATTTTTAAATTTTTATTTTTAAATTTTTATTTTTTGATGTTTTGCTTTATCATTTGCTGCTGATGCGAGTCACTTACTCTTTTGCAGCAATTATTAGTTTCTTATTTTTATCAATATCAAATTTTGCCTTAATTCTGATGGACTCTAAATTTTGATTTTATAAAATTTCAATCTGTTGTAAAGTTTTGGACAGATTTCTGTCTATTTGGTAAGTTGTAACTTGAAATTTGTAATTTGAAATTTATAATTTCTAATCTATAATTTGTATTTTTCTAGTAAATAAATAAAAAAAAAAACAACCCATTCTTACTTTTCCTGCAAAAGTTTTTGAATATTTAGTCTATCAGAAAATTTATACGTTTTTATAAATCTCTTCTAGTCAATATAGTTTTATTAAAAATCGATCAACTGTCTCAAACCTCCTGGACTATGTACATTTTATTGGAGATGGTATAAGTGAAAACAAACAAGTTGATGAAATATCGATCTTGAAAAAGCCTTTAATAAAGTTGATCACTCCTTACTCATAAAGAAATTGACCAATTATGACTTACAATCTCATTACATTAAATGGATTTTCTCATATTTAACTAACAGAATCAACTATGTGAATATTTATAATATCTATTCGTCTAGTTTTATCTCCTCCTCAGGTGTTCCTCAAGGATCAATACTAGGACCTCTACTTTTCATTACATTTATCAATGACATCCCGAAATCAGTAAAACATTCCCAATTATTCCTTTTTGTGCAGATGATATTAAAATAGGCAAAATTATTAGTACCTCTATAGACTCTCAAGAATTACAACTTGATCTTCAATCGATTGAATCATGGTGTAGCGAAAATAGAATGTCAGTTAATGATAATTGTCACTGTATTACTTAATCACTTAAAAAACCGTTCATACTTATGATTATATTTTAAATAACACGCTTCTACAACGAAAATCAAATACTAAAGATCTAGGAGTCATATTCAACTCAAAACTATCTTTCAATGAGCATATTAATTTGATTACTACTAAAGCTTACCAAACTACATATTTTATCATTAGAAATTCTCTAAGCTTTAGTAATATCAACTTTTCAGTGTTTCTTTTTAATGTCTTGGTCAGACCAATATTAGAATATACCTCAATTTTGGTCAAATTATTTCATCCTACATTTTTAAATAATAATAATAATAATAATAATAATAATAATAATAATAATAATATGTATATAACTAATACTTATCTTCTAAAATATTTTACATGTGATAAATTATCTAAGAGAAGGTTTATATTTGATGTTTGCTATCATAATATCACTTACTCTTCTAAATTTCTTAATTATGTCACATTATATCCAATCAGATTGATATCAATGCAATGAATTATAACCATTTCAAAAAAATTGCTATAGAAAATATTTCACTCATTCTGTAATTCTTAATCATTTTTCTTTGATTACAATTTTTTTTTCATAGTAATATTTTCATTTTTTTTTAATCTGTAATTTTATTTTACTTTAATTTCTCTCTTTCAATGTAATTGGTCAGCTGTAAGCTGTTACTGGGCATTCAGCCTCTTGCTTACAATTTTAAATAAATAAATAAATGCTTAAATTTGACATTATGAGACATGTTTTACACAACTGAAACTTATGCAATATTATTTTACTTAAACATTCAAAATGGTGTTAAACATAGCTTACATTTCATAAAAATATTTCCACACAGTAGATAAAGATTTGCTCTGGTGCTTGTGCGTAGCTTTAGTTTCCCTGTTCAGAAACCAGCAAAAGTCACCCATCATATTTAGATCGAAACGGCCTTGGTATCTTGTCTCCATTATGTTAATTTCTTGGTGAAATCTTTCACCAAGTTCGTCGCTAACACCCCCTAAGTCCAGCGGGAAGAAGTCCAGATAACTTTACATCCTGACGTGGTAGAGAAATTTGGAGCTCAGATTTGGAATCCGCACACTCATATGAGTCTACAACCCTTACATTTGTCAAAACAGCTGAAAAAAAATTTGTAACTCGAGACATCGTAACATATGCGTCTAATTTGGAAAACAGTAAAGTGAATAAAAAAAATGTTAATAAATTTCAGAATCGACATTTTGACTTACTTTAAACAATAATGTCAAGTCTATATCCTATTATTCTACAACAACCAGCCGAACGTGTGTCGAATGAGACAAAAGACTACCCCAAATTCTTTGGAAACAACGACCCAGTCACTATAGAATAGAGCAATGCGCCCAACAAACAGATTAAATAGGTGGAGGGGGGGGGGGAGTAAAAATGGGAACAATGGGACAACAAAAATAACTATCTGAAAATCAAAACTACCAATCAATAATACAGAATTGTGTTTTGTTCCCATGACTTCAGGAAGGAAAAAAAAATCTGACAGTTTGACTTCTAACAACTACAATGCAGTGTGCTCTTGCAAATACAGACAAATACAAATTTAACCTGAAAGTCAGGATATTGCTAAGTATGCCTTAAAAATTATTACAAAAAAATTAGAGGAAAGAAAGCACGAGAAAAATATGACAACATTCTGTGAATCTAACTTTTGCTGCATCATATTTTCTGCACAAATATTTGCAGAATATCTTAAAGTAAACAGATGAATTCAATGTAACATGGCTTTTATGTTCATATCTAATTTACATAAAGCTGCGTCACGTTTTAGTATATTATTTGCATTCTTATGTACCAATAATCTCTCATTGAGGGCTTGTTATGTTGATAGTATCTCAACTGCAATTCATTAATATTGTTCTTATCTTTATTATTTTATGGATATGTTTACTTGTATATCCTTTTGTATTATTATATCATTTTTACAATCCTTTTGTACTTGTAAACAATCATTATTAAATAAATAAATAAATAAATAAATAAATAAATAAATAACACCACCAATCCTGAAAATACAAAATACCACTTCATAGACATTATAATACAGTTTAACAAAATTTGATATTTCCTTATAAAATGTTTTCAATAATCACGAGGTCTGACATTCTAAAAAAAAAAAATATTAATTAACCCCTAGAAAAACATTCAGTTCGCTTTGGCTTATAAATCAAAAGAGTTTCCGATATAATATCGACAGCTCAAGAAACACGAATACAAAAATTATACAACACAATTCCATATCCGACAGCTGCTCGGTATTCATTTTGATTCATAATATTACAAAAAAAAAATATTATTTAATGCATGTTTTTATTTGCTGTTGTTGTTGTTGTTGTTGTACCTTAAGGATAGAAGGTTAAAAAACCAGCCATACAAGGAATAGAAAGAGAAGAAGTGAGTGAGAGAAAAAGAGAGGAGGGCTCTTGATTTATGGTTGACGTTTATCATATTCAAACATCTCGTGGCGAACCCTGGGCAAAAAGGTCCCCGGCTAATATTCAATATTCCCGCTGTGAGAGTCCACCAGCAAAAAAAATAAAAGAAGTAATGGGGAGGTACAAGTGGAGCATGCAAAAAAATATTAAATAAATATTTAAATAAAAAAAAAACAAAAAAAAACGGAAATTCAAAATGCAAAACCTGAAATTGATTTCTCCCTCCCCAACTCGAACAAGAAAATAAACACAGAAAAGAAAAAAAAAAGCTTCAATATGGACATACTCAAAAGATAAATTAATTCTGAATATGTTACTAATTCAAAACACAAGAAAACGAACATTGATATCAATCAGATCCTATTCATAAGCTCACGCTGCATCCTCAATTCACTTGATTAGACATAGAAAAGGAGCTCATTAAGTAATCTTTGCGTGCAATTTCCAGTAATGTTACGCAACTACCGCAGCCCGGGGCCCCCCAATACATTGTAAATAAAACATTTTCTAGAAAAACCGACTCATATAATTTTGACCAAATCTCGCTCAAATTTAAAACCCGTTTCCATTTCATGTATCCATTTAGAATCTATGAATAATTCAACTTTGGCAGTACCCATAAATCCTGTCATGATTTGACTCCCCACATAATCAGATGCACAAAAAAAGCCAGTTTTTTTTAACAAAAAATCTGAAATTATTCTAAAATTTGAATATGAATTCTCGTCATAAACGATAATTGATAAAAAATAATACTTAAAGAGAAAGAAATTAAAATTAATGAAAATAGAAGAAAAAAATTGTATATGAGCTGCATTGGCATTCCAATTTTTAGAAATTAAGACTAAGCGCATTATAAATGGAGCCTATCGATTACAACTTATTTATGTACGAACTGTCTAAATGCCGACACTGAAATTATAAATGCGTGCTATGAAGTCGACGATTTGAGTTCATCCCTCTTCACTATCCAAATGTCTTTTCAATGTAACGAAAACCGCACATTTTCCCTGCAAACAAATTCAAAGTGATCCTTTACATTTCTTCTGGAACTTAATGTGGGCTTGAAATCTCAAGTGCGATAAATAGAGTGAACATCCAATATAAACCGAGAACACACCTGTCACTGCAAGTGGTTTGTTCGTCACCATGGGAAAAACAAAGGATTTGAGCGACTTCGAGCGCGGGCCGATAGTTGGTGCCCGGCGAGGTGGACGGAGTATTTCCGAAAACGCACGTCTTCTAGGCTTTTCCCAAAAAACCATTTTAAGGGCTTACCAAACTGGTTAAACAATCAAAAAACAACCAGTCAGAGACAAGCCTTCGATCGCAAACGACTCGTCGATTCTAGCGTAGAATACAATACTGGACACAGAATAACAACTCTGAACGCAAGGATGGGCTACAACAGCCGACGGCCAGTCCGGGTACTTTTGAGTGTGGAACCCACATATGCGTAAACTCTGCGGAACGTAACAGCGGAGCGTAACAATTTGTCACGTGACATTCGTACTTCTTATGTTCCGTTTCGGTTCCGTTGTGCGTGCGAGTGGCCCCACCTTGGTGGCGTTGCGCGCCAGAAACTGCAACGTGCAGCACCGTCTGCTGATAGGTTTTTGCAAGCTTTGTACATGCTTCGTGCTCCTTGGCTGACATCGCTGCTCTCAATTATCATTGTCCGGGTGGCCTACAAACTTTATTCAATAAATTATGGATAGGCTGGATCCTGATGTTTTGTGGATGGTTTCAGTTTGGCATGATGGCAAGCAGTTTTTATTTAACTACTTGCAATCCTTCTCAACGTCGATTTTGGGTTTAGCACGTGCTTAATAAACGAGGTACGAGGTAATTATTGTTTGCGACGCTTATCGTAGAGGAAAGGATGTTTCCTTTCATCTCGCTCACGAATCTCTGCCTCCCTTTCTCAATCTGCGTCTCCTCCTCCATGGCGGCAATTATACCTTCCACGGTGACGGTTTTCGATGTTTCCATCATGTTCGTTCCATCGCTTGTCGCTTCTGCCATTTTGTTGTTGTTTTTTGATGGCACCACGAGAGACGAGATGAGCAGGATGAACCGAGGGAATGATGAAGCACTCGCAATGTATTATGGGATGACATCATTGGTTTCCTATTGGTCCAGATGCTGCGCATAAGCCACGGAAAGCACGGAAAGCTTAACGCCGTTCAACTCTCCGCTCCGCAGGCTTTACGCCGACCTTGAGCTTGGTGGGGAGGGCTAGGGAGGGCTAGGGAGACCTTGAGCTAGGGTGGATGTGACGTCACGATTTTACGCTCCGCTGTTACGTTCCGCAGAGTTTACGCATATGTGGGTTTCACGCTTTAATCTCCCCAAAAACGAAAAAAACAAACAAACTGTGCCCGTGATCACCAACACTGGAACGTCGACGACTGGCAGAAGAAGGTCTGCTGGTCGGATGAATCCCAATTCCTATTGCACCATGCAGAGACGACAGCACGAAGCGATGTTGGTTTCCACTGGTGGAGGCTCTGTTATGGTCTGGAGAATGTTTCCCTGGACTACTCTTGCTCCGCTGATACCTGTAGAACAACCCCTTAATGATCAGGGCTACCTGAACAACGTTACCGACCACGTTCATCCCTTCATGTTAATGTGTTTCCCCCATCGGAAGGATACTTCCAGAAGGACCACCAATACTCCCTTCACAATACTCGTTTCGTAAACAATGCTTCCAGGGGCTAATTGAATCCACGCCATGGCGAATTCCCGCTGTTAAGTGTGCCGAAACACAGTATTAGGGGTATGTCAATGAAATCAGTTCTTAATGGCGATTTTTTGTAGGAATTTGATAAAAACTACCTTTATTGATATAATATACACTGAGTTAGCAAAACTCATGGGATAGTTACTTATATCTGGTCGGGCCACCTCTGGCCCTGTGGAGTGCAGCAATACGGCGTGGTAGTGAGTCTGCAAGTCCCTGGTACACTTCTGGAGGCAGTTGACACCAGATAGTCTGCAGAGCCCAAGATAGTTGCTGCCCATTCGTGGGCGGATGATCCGGTGCCCGGAGCCCGACTTCAACAGCATCCCAGATATGCTCGATGGGATTCGTGTCAGGGCTCCGGGCTGGCCAGCTCAGTCGTTGGACCTCTCCTGCATGCTCCTCGAACCATTCGCGGACGACATTGGAGCGATGTGGTGGAGCATTGTCATCTTGAAAGACTGCTACGTCGTCAGGGTGTTGAAATATCAAAAACTGGTGCAGATGGTCTCCGATGAGTTGACGATACCGTGGAAAATGCACCCCAGACCATCACTGACGCCCCACCACCCTGCACCACCACCTGTTGGCATGCGGGATCCATCGTTTCGTGAGGTCTGCGCCACACACGGTGCCTCCCATCAGCGTGGTACAGTTGATATCGTGACTCATCTGACCATATGACGTTACGCCACTGTTGCAGAGTCCAGCCAAGACGGTTGGTGGCAAATGCACGCCGGAGTGTCCGATGACGCTGGGTAAGAATTGGCACCCGTGTAGGGCGACGGCTGCCAAACCCGACGGATTGTCCACCGAGAGACGTTTCTAGTGCGGCCAGTATTGAACTGGTCTGTGATTTGCTGCACTGTTGCGCTCCTGTCTCTCTGAATCATTCGTCCCAGGTGTCGCCGGTCACGATCATTTATGGTGCCTGTTGTGGACTGTGATGCCTTCATCCAGCCATTCCCGATACACCCTGGAGACAGTTGAGCGGGGAAAGCCAAATTCCTTCACCATTGCCGAAATGGAACATCCCATGCGTCGGGCACCTACTATCATACTCGCGACGACGTGCCATTTCTGATTAATCACTTATCCAAGCTCTTCCCACAACGTCTAATGGTCCATTCCCAGAATCCGTTACCCCTGTGAATTCGTGAGCCATGCCCATCAATCAATGTGCTCGCTATCCCATGAGTTTTGCTAACTCAGTGTACATATCAGCTGCTTAGTTTGTAGAATTTCTCAAAGAAATGAGAACTTTTTTTGAAATATTCTCGTAATTGTATACAATACAAAACACTTCTACATTCAACATTAACGCTAAAATTGTCGGAAACAATCAAAGAGGGGAAGCGAAACGACTTAAATTATCAATATCGACAAATAATGGGCTGCTTAATGACAGCGAACAAATCGTTCGTTAACGCAGAACAGTCCGAAATGAAACCGGCTTTGAGAAGGGGAAAAAAAAATATTTTTTTTTTCTTAAATCCCAAAACACATCTCGTCGAAAACCCCATAAAACTAAACAAGCCTAGGAAATAAATAACACCAAAAATGCAATTTTTACGTAGTAGAAAACGCATTCAATGAGGGTGATCCATTTCCTTCGCTCCATTACAGATCATTATCGAAAAGAATTAACAATGGAGAGATTGAAATTCCGCCAAAGAGAAATAACACACGCTTGACAAAAAAAAATAATAATAATAAAAATAAAAAACGACGAGATTCGAAATAAGAGCAGCATAACGAGCTCTAAAACTGGAAAAACCTCATAAAAAAGGAAGTTGGATCGTCGTCGTCGTCGTCGCTGTGTCGGTCCAATAGAACACTATCGATCCCCAATTACAGCTCAACACCGTAACCGCCCACAGCAATTACGTGTATCTTGGGGGGAAGGTGGAGAAGAAAGGTAGGGGGGGGGGGGGTCCTCCACTAGACAATAAGAGCGAATAAATCAAAACAAATCATTCCATTCGGCGTCGTTAATGATTCCCTCCGACGAGCTCCCCTCAACACAACAACGCTTATCAATCTTTATACACAATTCGTTATTTAATTTTCCAGACCCAAAACATTGACACTGAAAGCGTTCTCTTCGCTTATTAACGACCGCCATTAATCCTTGCTCTCTCTCTCTCTCTCTCTCATTGCAATCAATGCCCCACTCCCGGCCGAGAGTAAAAGTTGAGTATAATTACACACATAGGTCCTCATCATCAACCTATATATAAACACGAGAACCCTTAATACCTCTGTAAATTCACTTTTTGGCAGTAGCTTGATCAGTCGACCCTTCTATTAAGGTGGGGATTGAGTATCTAATGCTACGGTGACGAAACTCTGAACTCACATAAAAACGTCTTCACTGGGCAGAAACCGTCACAACACCCTCTTCAGAAAAAATAATTTATGTCTTCTTGGAGGCTAAGATTGTTTTTTTAAGTGAGACGGGCTTCTTTCTTATGTCAGTTATAAAACTTAAAAACTCCAGATTTTAATTGCTTGGAAAAATGAGCTTTAATGAATGTGTACTGGATTATTTGCTTCAATGTCCAGAAACTCCAAACTCCTTCAATTAGTTCTTCCAATCTCCGCAAGAATCCACTTCTGCAATGGCTTCATATTTAACATGTGCCAAAAGATATTTTTTTCCACCTATAAAAAGTAATAGGGTAACGACCCATAAAGTGGATCACGCTAAGCTTTGGGATCCAAAGCTCTCCACAGACTCATTTTCATAAACTTCCCCTAGAAGATGCTGTTGGCGGCTTTGTAAGTTTCGTCGTGACGGCTCAAGTGAGAAACAAAACTTGTGACCATCGTCGCCGCTTCCTTATGGCAAGCCATTTTCGTGTCTTCTAAGGTGACAATAAGTTTAATCGTTAACATTTCAGTAAAGAATGTTGATATCAATGAGATATTTTGATAAGTGAATGGACGGAAAGCATGATTCGGTAGCCATTTGCATGTAGAGGCACCTTTTCCTTTAACGTGGATCACCTAACGTCTTGCAGAGTGGGTCGTTCAATTCCTATAGGAAGCAAACCAACCAACAAACGATCCAACTACTGTCCGGGACACAAGAGAAGACCTCAGAGTTGCACAATTCCACCACTACACGGCAGAAACGTTTGGGTGAGTTCATTTCTAAAAAGGTTGGACAGGGATATTGCAATTGTTGTCATATTTTTTCTCCTGCGTCGCGTGTTGTGGAGAAAAATATGACAACAATTGCAATATCCCTGTCCAACCTTTTTAGAAATGAACTCACCCAAACGTTTCTGCCGTGTAGTGGTGGATTTGTGCAACTCGTAGGTCTTCTCTTGACAGTACATCCAACTCTACAAATGCCGGCCCGGTGGCCGAGAGCGCTAAGGCGCAGGTCTTATCGTTTTCGGACCCAGCGAGATGTTTGTGTTTGTCCCTTTTCTAACATTTCCTCTCGAAAAGTTGGCGACAGGAAGGGCATCCGGCCGTAAAAATCAATGCCAAATCAAATGTAACAACAGCGAGCCCATATAATGGGGAAAAGCTAAGGAAAAAGAACATCCAACTCTACAAATGATCAGGACAATTCTGTTTCCACCACCAAAATGATAAACCGCGCAGCGTGGTTACACGAATACTGCGTTGGATCAAGCGGAAAATGTTCATTTACATGTATTTTAAAAGAATAAACTTACTTGCCTTTGAATATCTGGTCAAATCAATGTAGTTTTGATGTGATCCACTTTGCAGCCAATTCACGCAAACTGGGTCATGGATGGAGGGGGGGAGGAAGTCACATACCGTATATCTTCCAATAGTAGCCCCGGGCGTTTATTAGAGACCGGCGTTTATTTAGCAATCTGTGTCAAATCTTATAGCTTCCACGACACCATAAACGCCACATCATGACCGCTTTTTTAAACAAAATGTGGTAGTGCGCATTAAACAATCCTTATGAACAGGATGCCTTGAGAACTAAGGGCTGAATAGCAGAGTGCATATGATATCGAAACTCAAAGCAGTGTGCTAGGAATCCCCTCTATCCCGAAAGTGGCTCACGTGAACTGCCGCGTGGAAGAGAATCCCCGACGTGTATTTAGAGACCGGCGTTTATTTAGCAATCTTAATTTTGAAACCCGGCGTTTATTAGAGACCGGCGACAATTGGAGACTAGGCGTCTATTAGAAGATATACGGTAATTTCTTTTAGTTATTTTTCATTACCAATTCAGGCTTCTTTTTTCCTGCGTGTGAAACTGATGCACCGTTAAAGAGTGAGCATGATTTCAAGCCAATTATCAACTTATTTTTTCCAGTGTTTATCTTCGTTAAAACTGATCCACTTACGGGGTCGCTACCCTAAACTTCTTCCTTAGAATGTAATCTACAGGGTAATGGGGTTTCAGACTTTTGATTTTTTGAAAGGGGGTTTCAGACTTTTGAACAATTTTTGCAATTGGGTTTTTTCTCTATCCCTTACGGTTTTTGAGATAAATTTTGAATGTGTCCTAATTTGCATATTTGGGATGATGAAAAGTGCACCACGGGATAGGCCACCCACAACTTCCTATTCATTGGATTCATCAAAATTGACATATCTGCTTCGGTTCAAAAAATAAAAGGGGGTTCAGACTTTTGTATTCACCCTGTACAATGCGTACCCGCAAGCATTCTTGGCGATGGAAGAGAAATCAAATGCTGCCGATGTTACAGTGTTTAATAATCGATCATAAAGTGCACGAAAAATACAAGTTACACCTTCCAATGCCGTTATGGTTTCATTGTTTTCGATTATCAGCCCAAATACGCCTATGAAAACCGTTTAAAAATTCATCTTCCCATGTCAAAAATAGAAGGAACGCATTTTCTAAACGTCTGAGATGTTCGTGAGCACTTCACTAAATCCGATATTATTCTTTGTAAATTGAGTATAATAGCAAGGATGAATGGATTCAGTTAAGTTATTCGTGTATATTCTCATCTCAAACTTCCAATACTAAAGAAAGAAATGCGTTAGTGGAATAAAGTGAAATAATTGCCTAAGAAGTGAAACTAGTGAAACCTAAACGAATCAAACCTATTCTGAGAGTCTTCTAGTTATTGCAGCAGTCTCAACTTAAATGACATTTTGAATTACATCGTTTAATAATTAATTAATAACTCGTAATAGTGAAGGAAATATTTCTTACTTAAACTTCCCAATTTTGATGAAAAATTCAATCACAAGAACTGCCAAACTAAAGATACCGTCAAACCTCGAAAATCCGGCAATTAAAAATCGCGCTCTTCGGGGTTCAAAGTATTCCTTCCAAGTTAGGTGACAACAGTATACGTATATATGTGTTTGTTTATTTAGTGCGTACACATTGCAATATTAATCACTGTTCTAAAACCATTTTCATTGATTACGCAGGAAACATGAGTACTCTCGTCTAAAGTGCTTGCATAATCCCGCTGTATTCTGTTACATTTGCTGAGAGTACACTCCACAGAAGTTGAGAACTAACATCACAGCCTTTGTCAAAAACAACGCATAAGTAATTAAATTAAAAAATTAATTAACAGTGGAAATAGATAATTTACGCAAATTCCCTGCAATTCTCATCTCTCCGAATGGCCGAACTCAAATTCTATGTAAGAACATTTCCACGCGCAATTCTTTTTAAAAATCCATAATTTACTTCAACAAAACCTTTTTTTCTCCTTTACCATTTAAAATTCTCTATTTCCTGGCCAAAACCTCTAATGAAACCCATTCCAATGCCTCGCCACGCGTCCTCTCTATAACTAATTGATAATAACTTGTACGGCGTTACCCTAATTGACTCGGAGCAAATTCTTTACCTGTTTAACAGATTCGGTGTGACTTGAATACTTTCCCCCTATCGACAGCTGCTGATTGCATTTTCCATTTGCCCATTTTTAAGGTGATGGGGGGGGGCTACCAATTATTCAGCCATTAGGGTCGAGGCAGGCGATGCTCGCGTCGTAATCTATAAACAACGTCCAGCAACGATCTTCATGAATAATTTAAAGTCGAAGGCGAGCCATAAAGTAAGAGAAGCGAACATAAAAATGGAATAAAACTCTCGACTTCTTCTTCTTCTTCTTAAATTAATTCCATCGTTAAACAACATTCTTCGACTGTTTGGGGCTTCCAACTACAAGCAAATATTAAAACTCTGAACACACATGGACTACTCGCTCGAACGGCAAGTTAAGAAACATCCTAAATATAGGAGAAGAGAAAAATTATTTTTTTTCCTCTATAGGGTTACAAGAAAGGTGAAAGGACTTTGGGGTCTTAACCTCCCTCAAACCAAGAATCTAAAGAAAATACGATTTTGTTTTTTATAATACAGGGGACACCCTGTATGTTTTTATATTTGCTACTTCGTAGCCATTAGCGCAGAGTAAACTGAAGGGATTTCCTAATCAAAACGTGTTGAGGAAAGTAATTAATTTGGTCTCTAAAAAAATTTAAACTTAATTTCTCCCCAATCTTTCCACGGCATTTTGCGTGCCTTATAAACTAAGAAAAGCCAGCAAAGGCTGTCATAGCGAGTGAGCCGGAGTGAGTCGGCTGTGCGCCGGTGGCCGTCTTCCATCAAAGGTGAGAGAGAGCGCCGGGGAAGGAGGCCCGGCCCAATGGGGCGGAGCCTAACTCCCTCATTACCTTCAATCATGGGCGGTGCCACCCGATGACACTGGACCCGCGTGAGCACGAGGCCCGCGTGCGAGGAAGGAAGCCTTCTTTCTCTCATTCTTTTTTTTAAAGAGCCCGACATTCTAAACCATCTTTACGATTTGTACTCAGCTTCCCACCCTCCATCTCCGCTCGTCGACATCGTCGTCGCAACAACATCTGCGCCATGCCCACCCTCCGTCAAGTCGACACAAAGGATTCGCAACAGGAAGAACGCAACACAATGTCGCGCAGATTCATTGCACACGCACGAGTCGTTCTCCGGCGCATGAAAAACGGGCAAACGCCAAAAAATCCCGGCCGCCAGCCTCTTCTGATATTTACACGGACATTTGCGTCGTAAAACACAATGCCCTCCCTTCTCTAATTATTGTTACTGCTCACGTAACCCGAGCCGATACGTAAATTTTGCTCAACCGTTACCTTTCCACAAAATGAAAACTTTCTGGAAAACCAAAATATATTATAGAACAACTTTCTTTTTTTAACAATACGCACATACATAAAATCGCCTTAAGCAGTCCGAGTTCAATAAAGGTGCGCCTAGGTTTGATATACAAACCAGTCAAAAAACATTCATTTTTATTATAATTCTGAAATATGTTTGGACTTCCCTATAAATAAATATTCGAAGTCAATGAAGTTCAATGTAATTAAAAATAAAAACGTTGAATATTAATATCCCGATAAGACAAGATTCAGTCTGATAAGAAACTAACCATAAAGATCATTTCAGTCAGGTTTGAATCCACTGAAAGATGGTCACAGGGTGACTGAATTTCGTGAATGTGTACATTAATCACTTTTATCGTGGACAAGAGGCTCTTTCTTTCCAACAAGATTCAGTCTGGAAAATAATGGGGCACATTTTCTTGCAAATCATCTTTGTCTTCAGATTCTTCAAAATTTAACAATCGGCAAGTGTTTCTGGGTTCCAAACAGCAGAACTGCGAAAATTTCAGTCGAAAACTAGTTCAGAATAGTGTTCCCTAACTTTCTCATACAATATTGGGCAGCCCGGTAGTGTTCATGCTTTGAATTTATTATGTCTTCTGCTTAATAAGTAAATGATAATCATTGATGTACCTTATTAAAAGCTTTTATTAACTTTGCTGTGTTAGTTTGTTTAGGTCAAATCTTGTAATCAATATTAAACCAACTTTCCGACAAGCTAGGGAGCTGCAATTTGACACACTTATGCAGAATCGATGACAATTTATGATAAAGAAAAAAATTTTCAAATCGGTTCATTGGTTCGTGTTCTAATGGTACTAACTCATTACTACGAATTGATTATTGTAACAATTGGACATTTCGTTATGGCGAGAGCTAAATGTATCTATTGTTTATTGTTGCAAAATTAAGCTGTATTGTTGCCACTAAATAAAACATTATAAAAGCTTGGTTTGATAAAATCTTTTTCCTCTTAACTTGTTTTTAGAATTTATTCCTTCTTGGGGGAAAAAAAAAAAAAATCACTACTAAATCTGAGGAACACCGCCTACTCTGAACTTGTACCTATTAGAACTAACAGAGGCTGAGCCCAATTAGATTTTTAAATTACATACGTTTCTATCTAAACTTAAATAATAATAATAATAATAATAATAATAATAATAATGCACAAGAACAATGAAAATTACCGCTATAATTTGTCTTCCCCGATTACACGAGGTTGATGCAAACTCTCCATTATCTCTAGTTAGTGCTCATTTTTAAGATTTTCAAGAAAATGCGAAGTTCTAATAACTATCAATTCTAAAAAAAAGCCCGAACAACAGCAATTCTACGTATTGTTACAAATTCCAGTGGCAAGAGGCTTCAGAAGTAAACTTTGAAGTCCATTTTAATAAACTGTGCATTAGAAATGGATATAAATAGTCATACGAATTTTTTTGCGGCCTTTCAAAGATCCGTCCAAGAAAACGGATACAGAGACCGAAGAGTTAAGAAAATTTTACTGGTTTACTGGAATATGAATAAGTAATTCTGTAATAACAACTGGAACACGGTATATATTACCCCTGTATTTTATTCCTGCTTTAAATTGGATTAAGTGTAAACGCTAACGTGATGATCCATAAGCACGCTCTAAAAACGTACTAAGCAACATAGAAAGTAACATAATGAATCATCATCCTAAAATAAAATAAAATAAAATCTAAAATAAAAAAAATATTGCGAAGAGGCAGGCCAAAGCAGCCATGAAAAAGTTTATTTGATGGGAGGTCGAGTTACCAACTCTTCACCGCGAAGGAAGGAAGGAAGGGTTCTTTGCCTTCCAGGGGAGTTCTTTTGCCGAATCACTCTACTTATCGTCTCCATCTCAGGGGGTGGATATGCGCCGTGATTTCCTTCAATATTTACGAGTCGCCTGCTTGAAATGTATCCAGGCAATGCCTACTAGATTAGAGTGGCTTTATGATTTTTCTCATCTTTCAAAGCGCCTTCCCTCCTCCGTGGAACAACCCGGGTGCCAGCGGACAAACTGGTAGTTTCTCGGCGGCGAGCGTTTTATATATATGCTAGGTCACTCGATAGCACACAAATCTCTCCAAATCAAACAATTAGTCTGTTCCATTAAAGAAATGTTATCGCGATCCGGTGACGCACCCAAACCCATACATCATCCCCCCAACGGCGAAGAGCTTTCTCGAAGCGGTTTGCGTTTTCTAAGCTTGGTTTGGATGCCGATTCCTTTTCAATATTCTACCGTTACCCACAGTTTCCGCTCGTGAAAAACTGCCAAAGTCTTGATTTTGAGTTAAATTCATTTTTTGCGTGGAAAAACTACTGATATGCACCTTTAATGCTTTTCGCACCGATTCTGTTTGGGCAAACAACTGCAAGCAAATGTTTTATGAAAAATAACCAGTTTAATCATCGGCCTTAAATAAGAAACGGGTTCACTAGGAGCCTATGATGATTCGTCGTGAACTCCATGCTCTAATTTACAAAGATCGAATTGGCCCCCATAACCCGAAGACCACCATTGGTAAGCCTTCACATCTTCTTGCCTAATGGAAAGAAAATAAACTTTGCTGACCAATGTTGCACTGCAATGAGGTTAGCGACGAATCACGCTAAACCGAAAAGGTCGAAAGACGTCCACGGAAGCGTGTAATCTTGACAGTGAAGTTAGATCGTGTTAGAGTAACGATCTGATCTAGTTTCTCATAGTTTGGTCTTGGACTACTGGTTATGTTTGACAGAACCATGAACATCCAACGCTCTGTGGATATTCTAGGCAATTCCTAGACTGTGGCAACAGTTCGGCGAAGAGCAGTTTATTAAACAGAGTTGTTACTTCCCGATTTGAAGATGTGAACGTGTAAGTACTGGATTAGCTAGTAGTTCAAATCCCCAACGTCAACAGAACATCTGTGGGATGAATTGAAACGTCGACAGGCATTCAGAAACACGTCATCAACTCGTCAAGGGTTTGAAGGAGGAGTAGACTTGACTTCATGGTTTTCAACAACAAAAGGAAAACACTGATTGTTAACACCCAAGATGGAGACAATAAATGTTGGATTGTTGCTAGCACCCCGATGGTCTGGTGACTTTTCCGCTTCCAGGTCTAGTTATCTTGTAGGCCTCGGAATATGTGTTAGGTTAAGTTAGATTAGGCCCACAATTTTATAAAGTTTGGCACAATTTTTGCAAGTGACGTATCTCACACAGCTTTTGGAGATTGCAGATAGAATCCGAAAGAGTGCGATAATTTGCTGTGATAAAGAAAGACATCGTTATCCAACGATATAAGGGTTTTAGCATCAAAATGTTAACGAGCACGAGCATCAAAATGTTAACAAAATTTCAGGTTCTTAGGCCTTTTCGTACAAAAGTTATAGCTTGATTTGTATTTGGAGGCCTCAGAGGACTTTATCAGTTTTAGTGTGTACTAGCTAAAATTTTAAGCAACACATTATAAAACATATAAAACATTTCAGGTTTCTGGACTTCTGGTTTAAAATTTATAGCTTGATTTGAGATTGAGGCCGCATGGCCCCTGCCAAGAGACTTTTTATAATTTTTAAGTACCACACTATTAAACAAAATTTCAGGTCACTAGGCCTTTCCGTTCAAATGTTACAGCTTCAATTGTACTGGAGGCCGCCAGGGGCCCCGAGGCCTATACCAGTCTATAATTTTTAAGTAACGCACTGTAAAAATACAAAACTTCAAGTTCTTAGGCCTTTTTATTATTCAAATGTTAGAGCTTGATTTGTGATTTGGGCTTCAGGGCTCCTGTCGAGGCTTAAATCAGTTTTTCGTGTATATTAGCTAATTTTTTTAGTAAACTACTTCGGCTTCGCGGCCCAAGTTAAACGTCTTTCTGGTTCGCGAAGAGAAAGTTTCACTATAAAACCAACTTTAGAACGATTCGAATACCCTAATGCCACGCAGTATACAAAATTTCAGATTTCTAAGCCTTTTCGTTCAAATATTATAGCTCCGTTTGTGTTTAGGGCCCCTGCCAGGGCCGCAGAGGAGTAAATAAGTTTTAGTGTATAAGAGCTAAAATTTTAAGTAACATACCATAAATATGCAAGAATTCAGTTTCTGGACTTCTGGTTCAAAAGTTATAGCTTGATTTGTGATTGAGGCCTCAGGGCCCTTATCCAGACCCAAGAGCCTTATACTAGTTTTTAGTGTATATTAGCTAAATTTTTAAGTAATTTTCTATAAGTAAACAAAATTTCAGATTTCTAGAACCTTTTCGTTTAAAAGTTGCAGCTTTGCTTGTGTTTGGGACCTCTGGGGCTCTGCTGGGGCCTATATTACTTATTTTGCATATTTGCAATATTTTTAATACCCCACTATGAATATACAAAATTTCAGGTTCCTAAGTCGTTCCGTTCAAATGTTATAGCTTCAATTGTATTGGGGCCTCGAGACCTCCGACGGAGTCCTAGAAGCTTATATCACTTTTGTTGTATATTGGTTTTATTTTTTAGAACCGCACTACAAATTTACCGAATTTCAGGATTTTAGGCCTATTTGTTCAAAAAATAAAAAGGGAACCATGAAATTCAAGTGGCCTCTGAAGGGCCCTGGGCCGCCCTAGAGAATTCGGTACACATTTCTCGTACCGTCCTCTGTATAGGGCTTCCGTGTGTACAAAATATCAAGCCTCTAGGTCAATCCTTTCAAAAGTTATGGCGTGTGACATACACACTACATACAAATATCTGTACCGTCGTTAATAGGGTTTTAGATGTACGAGGTCTGTTCAAAAAATACGTAGACTGACGTCATATAACAAAATATACTTTATTCAGAAGTTACACATCTGGGTCCCCTTCAAAGTACTCTCCTCCCCGACGCACACACTTATCCCAACGGTGTTTCCACTTTTGGAAACAGTCCTGGAACGCTTCCTTTGTGATGTCCTTCAGCGCCTTCGTCGCATTTGCCTTTATGTCGGGAATCGTCTCAAATCGCCTTCCTTTCAAAGGTCTTTTGAGTTTGGGAAACAAGAAGAAGTCACAAGGAGCGAGATCAGGTGAGTAGGGTGGGTGAGGAAGAACAGTGATCGAGTGTTTGGCCAAAAACTCTCGAGTTCTGAGGGCTGAATGGGCTGGAGCGTTGTCGTGACGAAACAACCAGTCACCTCTCGTCCACATTTCTGGCCTTTTCCACTCGTCCAGTGGCAGTTTTTCCGAGTTTAACACAAAATTTCACAGCAACTCTTTGCTCGTTCAAGTCACTCATTCTAAAAATCCGCCAAACGAAAAAAAAAACACTTCACAAACAACCGCGTAGCTAATCAACCAATACTGATATTTGCAATCAAAAAACTGCCTTGTAATCAGCGGATCTGTCAGAAGATGGCGACACCAAGCGATTTTGATTGGGACCAACAGGGCCCGCGCAATTCAAACAGTCTACGTATTTTTTGAACAGACCTCGTATGTATGTAGATGTAGCAGGAATGAAGCAGTTTTGGCACGTTAGTGTTTTTGGGAATATCAACTATCACGTCGTTGCATATCAAATGTCGGATTTCGAGGTGGGTTCCGCGCTTCAGCACGGTTTCCACGTTCAGTAGCAAGTACCCAGAACAAAGTGGTACATTCCCAGAGATAAACCTATCAGCGACCAGCTGCCTGAAATTTGCATGTCTGCGATGACATTTAATAGCGTTTGAACCCAAGCGAAGATAGTCATGACGTGTGATAATGCATTACGAGTTCAGGTTGAATCACAGTACTGCATCCAACGCCTCTCGAAACATCAATAAGGCATTCGGTGTAGGCACCATAAACGAACGTTGGTTCCGAAAACTCCGGGCGGGAGTGAGGGACCTGGCAAACGAGCCACGATCTGTGGAAGAGGACCCGTCAAACTGTCAGTACACACTTTAGGACCATCGGCAAGGTGAAAAAGCAGGACAAATGGGTCCCACATGAACTTACGGAAAACCACAAACAGCGTCAGTTGGAGGTGTGTACGGAATTGCTTTTGCGGAATAGGAAACGGTCAGCACAGTGGCTGGATGCTGATGAACCCCCGCGATAGTTCCCTAAACCCTCGTTGCACCCCAGGAAGCTCATGGTTACAGTTTGGTGGAACATCCGTACTCTCCGGACCTCTCCCCTACCGACTACCATCTTTTCCAGACAGAGCCTGGACAATTTTCTCCGGAGGAAAACATTCCTAACCCAAGCAGACGTCGAAAACGCATTCCGGGAGCTAATTGAGTCCCGTGACCATGGATTCTATCGGAGAGGGCTCGAGAAGCTGCCAAATCGTTGGCAACAATGTTTGGATTGCAACGGGGGTTATTTCAATTGACCTCTGCAATCCGACAATTGATATGCAACGACCTGACTTCTTATTTCTATATAAACTTATTTTTTCGCAAAGCTTTCACATATTCAGCATAAACAAGAGAAATCTAATAAAATTTAAAGAGAATCTGAGCCTCACGTGAATAAGGAGCATTATAAAAGTTCCCATGTTGAAGAATACGAGAATCGCAGTTCCCAGCTTCCTGGGACATATCAAAACGCAAAAACGTTTAGCAAATCAGCCCAATAGCCAGTCCTGTACAAAGATAACCCATCTGAAGCTTTTCTTCAATTTCTCGGGGGTTTATCCTCAAGAGAAATCTCTGAACCGAAGGTCAGGTCAGGTTAAGTACACTTCTCCGCCTCCTGGATTGGAAGCAAAAAAGAGAAAGCAAACGAAGGGAAAAGCGCACAGACACAGACTGAGGGAGGCGAAAAGAAGAAGGAAAGGAAAAAGGAGGGAGTGAGTTAAACTCGAGGAATGTTTGGTAATTAATCTCACTCTCTTCTCCTTCTTCTTCGAAAGGTTCCGTGGCTTTCGACCCTGCCTGTTGTTTATCTTTAAGCTGGATAGTTTTTTTTTCCCTTCAAATTCTTTTTAAGCAAACTTCTTTCCGTCCACGTACTTCATTCGAGTTTATTAAAAATGAAAGACGCATTCGGCCGAGAGGCAATTACTACGCTTATCATTCGCCATGTAAAACACTAAAAAGGTCCCTTTAAATACGCACCTGCCGTTACGGAAATCCAAATTGCCGCAGCCACCTTCATTTAAAAACATTTTTTTTTTTAATGGGACAAGTTTCGAAATTAATACATCCTCTAATTATTACAGATTCGCATTCAAAATATGCATCAGTCATTGTAATTTGATATTCAACTTCACCTGCAGATTTCAAACAAAAACAAGTTTCACCTAAAGCTGTCGTTATATGCTATAAAACATGCTTGTTATCATTTAAAATAATTTAAGTACATACATTCGCAATCGCTTTATTAAAATACGATTTATGTCGGGCCTTCGTGCTAAAAACAGGAAAGATTCCTTATGGCGACTCGATGCTTTCTAAAATTACTTTTTAGCGTTACAACTCAATTCCTTATTCAATTCATTGATCACTGATTCATGAAACAGATTTTCTATTAAGTTAAGATCACGGAAAAGCGCTGGTGATTTAAAATATCGAATTTTCTTCCATTCAAACCAGCCCAAAACTCTTTGTGCATTGCCCTGCTGGAATTCCAACTCCCTACCAGCCATTTGACGTCCTATCCTTTGCAATGAAATTGCCCCACCCACCTCTGAGCAATCCGAATGAGCCAAAAGTAGGTATACAGCAATCAGTAGGTCGTGGCACCACCTCCAGCGGCGACGCATTGTTCCAGCCGCAGGTGTAGGCCATCATACAGGTGGCGAATGTCATCTTGAGGAACGTCTGCCGTGCGCGGTCTGGCGTTATCCTGCTGGAAGACTGCGCCGGATACGGGCTGCAGAATCTCTGTAACGTACAGGGTGCCTTGGATGGTGACTAAAGGCGTTCTAGTATCGTAGCCGATGGCACCCCAGATCATGATCCCGGCTGTTGATCCGGATGGCACGTTCCAATGGTCTGCACCACACCCGTCCGCGTCTGTCGTCGGTGTCCAAACAAAAGCGGGATTCGTCGCTGAAGACTACCGGGCGCCATTCCATTCGACAGCCCGAGCGGTGCTCAGGTGTCAAATGGACGCCTGGCAAACATTGTCGTCGCGTGTAACGGGTGCGCTTTTGTCGCTACCGACACTGGAGCAGTGCCGGGAATAGTGATGTTGTCGGAGCAGTTGCCGCAGGGTGATGGTTCTCTCCGCTAGCGCTGTTCGCAGTATCCGCCTATCGGTACGAGCTGACGTGCTTCTCCGGGTCCCAGAGCCTGGTCTTCTGGCACGTGTGCCTATCTCTCGCCATTGCCTCCAACATCGGCCTACTGTTCAAAGTCCGTTAATTGCGCGAACGGTTATTTGTCGTCGTCGCGGCATTGAGACCGTTGTGCGGATTACAGTACTGTACATTCACGAGGCAGTCAACCCATTATAGTCATGTCCCCACTAAACGGATGGTGAGCATGCATCTAATCGTTTACTAGTCGGAGGTAGACGACCCCCCCCTTCCCCCACTAAATATGGATAAGGTCGGATAACTCCTTGTTGGTGGGGCAATTTCATTGCATAGCAGTGTACATTAAAATTCACATTTTTTTCTGAATCCAATCGCCCCACAAATCATTACTGATTTGCTCATTCTCATGAAATAATAAGACAACCCGTCTGGACTATTTCATTTCAGAAGATGGTCTTTCTCCAACTCATGTTGTCGTTTCAAATTCCAGTCTTGCATCTTTACGGTGTAGGTTCAAATTTTATTTTCGTTTTATCTTTTTACTCTGCAAAGCTGGAATAGACGTCAGAAACCTCTGAACAGTATGCACACTTCTTGATAAGCCTGCTTCAATGGCAAGTTAGCGAGCTGTCCTCTGGGAGTTAGACGCTACTCTAACAGCAGAGTCCCCATCCCTTTCCACGCATCGTACCAACGCGTGACTAGTCGGGTGAACCCGTCGGAGAGGAATTCCGGGGTTGTCGTCGACACCAAGACCGAACGGCAGGTTTCACCTCGTCGTCAGAACGCAACTCATGCCCCCTTAAGGTGCTCTTCCCTCTTTGGGAAGTGGTGAAAGTCGCAAGGTGCAAAGTCTTTCACTTTTGAACTGCACTTTTTCATCTTTGAACTGTAGGCGCTGCAACCCCCTCTGATGTGTGGCGTTATCGTGCTGCAGAAGAGGATCCAAAGCTGCCATTCGATCCTCGTGTCGACGACAACCCCGGAATTTCTCTCCGACGGGTTCACCCGACTAGTCACGCGTTGGTACAATGCGTGGAAAGGGATGGGGACTATGTCGAAAAGTGACTAGTGCATTACATAGAGGACAAATGGGAGTATCAGATACAAAAAGAATTTTAAAAATCTAACCAATTCCCAACACGTGACATAGTTCCTCAGCTGGGCAAACCCCGAAGACAAACATAGGGGGTGGTCATAATAATTTGACTCGACCCTGTATATAAAAGTCAATATAAGAGTGCTATAAAAGTGTTGTTAGTCGAATCAGTTTAATGATTAGCCTTCCAGGGTTAATTTATTTATTTTAGGTGGTGAACTGTTTGTTATTTTTTTTATATAATTTACAATGAACTTGTATGTTTGTCGCTGACTGCACGCATTAAAAAAGATTTACGAGTAAAACTTGTACCTTAAAAGTCTTAACAATATTAAATTCTAAACGTTTATTAAAAGTGACTTTTATTATATCTCACATAATATATTTCAACCCTTTTCATATTCACAAAATAACAAAATGTAAGCCCAACGTCAATATTAGTGCAATTTAAACTTTAGAGCCATAACTCCCTGTAAGCACATTAAAAAAAAACAACAAAAAAACTCTTAAACTTTCGTAAGCGCCTCTTGTCACACCCTTTACATTAATTACATAGATTATACCTGACATGCGGAAAAGAAAAGAAAAAAAAAAAACATTCCTTCCCCCGTCATACATACAAAACGCCAAACTAAATTCAATTTATGCTGTTACTATCTTATTAACGATTTCTTTGCTCATGTTGCCAAGGGGGCCTCCCTTTACGAGACTTCGCCCCATAAAATACTTTGCAAAGGTAGCTCGATAAGAAGCCAACATAAAAGTGTTGTCACCAGTATTTCATTCCATGAGGAGATGAAGATCGGAAGCACGCTTTGGGATAAATAAAATAAAGAGAAAGACCTCCCCATCAATATCTTCCCTTTTATACGCTTAATCCTGTCCATTAGCTTTCAATGAACTTTTGGTTTATGACGTTTTCGAGGCGGCAACTGCCAAGGGAATAAATAAATAAACCGTGAGGAGGGAAAGACAACAACAACTTAGATGGATGCAGTCTTGAAGGAATCGCTCGAGTTGGGGGTGTGATTATATATATTTATATATATCTCTATGTACACATCTTCCCTCTAAAAAAAAAAACCCTATCCGCGGCCGTTTTTCAATGAAGAAGGGGCCGAACCTACCGCCGGTTGTAAAACATGGAAAAGTTTATTGATGCGAGGCTGGCGGATGGGCAAGGCTTCACCGCGAATGATGAATGAGCCGCATATCGCCCACCCCGTTCGCGGTTTTGGCTTAAAGCTTGTTCCTTCTCATTTTTTTTTTTTTTAAACTTAATTTTTTTTTTCATTCCTTCTTCCCCCCAGGAGGAAATTCAATTCCCGGTCGCATCTGTAAACACACGTGACTTCTGCTCAACTGTTATTAATTACGCAGGCGAATTAGTAAGACGATGAAACGCTAATAGAATACTGTGTACAATCAACAAACCATCGGGCATAACTCTCTCTCTTGCGCATCTTCGGTCGTTGTCGGCCGTGTGATTAAAAGTGATTTATGATGATGACGACGAAAGAGAAAAGGCAATTCTGCCCCAAAACCGTGACCTCAACCCTTTCGTACTCTCTTCAGTCTCAGCTTCTAATTATTGCTTGAGAGCTGAAGTAATAGAATTCAATAGGTAAGAATTGTTGTGTCTTCCTTTGAC
>JAHWFO010005096.1:3424-14764 GCA_023313115.1 Rhysida immarginata | reverse complement strand
CGAAATCTGAGGTAGACAGTGACCTTCCTCATGCTTTGAAGGTCATGTATGCGAAATTTTATCAAGATCGGAATAAAACTGTAGATTTGTATAAAAAACAGACCCACAGACAGACAGACCCACAGACAGACAGACCCACAGACAGACCCACAAACATCCTTCTTTATATATATAGAAGATAACACACTAGAGGCTACCGTCCTTGTATACAGAAATATGGTTCAAAGTGATCCACATGATTGGATAAAGAAATGACAAATACTGGGTGGTTATAATTAAAGTGACACCATTTAGACCCTTCTAGAGGCCATTCTGGTAATCAGATTTTGTCGAAACTTGAGATATGTTATACAGACCATAGGAAGAGAATTTTGCAATAAAAAAATTAGTTCACATTTTGACCACTACGTCAAAATATGACGCATGAGTAATAAAAAAAAACAAGTTAGAAGCAGAGAAATTTATAAAATCAGAGCATTTGTTCTATGTGCATTTTATTTGTGTCAATGACATTTTCAAAGTGGATTATTGCATGTTGCACAGTAGAGTGGAGGGTTTCCTGAGGAATCGCAGTGATATGGCGTGTTATGCTTGCTTTCAATTCAGGGACAGTCTGTATTGTTCCTCCATAGACATTATCAAATATCCCCACAACTAGCATTCACAAGGTTTTAAGTCCGGTAAACGAGGAGGCCATGCAGTTGGAAATGTTCTCGAAATCAGCCGATCATCTCCAAAATGAGCTTGAAGCAGCTCCTTCACTTGTCGTGCAATGTGGGGTATTGCACGATCTTGCATAAAAAGAGTAGTGTCTAAATATTGTCTTTCTTGTAAAGCATGAATGACTTTCTGCTGCAGAAGTTCGCAGTAACGAGTACCAGTGGTTGAACATCTTTTAGTGCCTTGAGGAGTGTTCTCTTCAAAGAAAAAGGAGTCAAGAATGAAATGTGAAGAGAATCCGCACCATAAAGTCACGTAATCAGAGTGCAAAAGCTTTTCATGCACAACCATAGGCTTTCAGTACCCCAGATGTGACAGTTTTGAGCATTCACTGCTCTGTCTAGTGTGAAATGCGCTTCATCTGACCATAAAATGTTCCTGGCCATGCATTATCGACGACTGTTATAGCCAGAAACTGGCAAGCAAAATCAGTGCGTTTTTCTGGATCTTCTGAAACAACTTTTGAACCACCTGGATCTTGTATGGATACCATTATAAAATGGAACGCAAAATCTTTTGTACCACAGGCCACGAAATAGACAAATCACGTGATACGACTTGAGCACTTGCTGAAGAATATTGGGAACTTGAAGCACTCTGCACTACAGCAGCAGCGTCTTCAACAGTCTCATTTGCAATTCGTTTCTGTCTTCTCTCTGGCAGCACATCCAACTCACCAGTTTCCTCAAATTTCTTAATCATCTTTTTTGAACCATTAATGGACATAGGCCCATTTCGCAAGTTTTTCAAATGTCGATATTCTCTTAGTGCAGCAGAAGCATTATTGCAGTTCTGGTAAAACAACTTCACCAATAAAGCTCGATCCTTTTCAGATAAAGCCATCATGAAAAATGACTTTACATTTAATTTCACTGTCATTTTAAAGCTTTTCTAATTTTACATCTCATTTGTATAACGTCTCTGATTGAGTAAAAATTCTCAGATAGTTTCTTACATGACCAGCGCCATATTTTGACGTAGGGGTCAAAATGTGAAGTAATTATTTTTATTGCAAAATTCTCTTCCCCATTGTCTGTATAACATACATCTCAAGTTTCGTCAAAATCTGATTACCAGAACGGCCGCTAGAAGGGACTAAATGGTGTTACTTTAATTATAACGACCCTGTATTTCATGCCCTGGAACTGTAGTTTGATTCCTTGAGTCTGGAGGGAGGAATGTGGTAGAGCCGCCTTGAAATGTGTTTCGTGGGTTATATGAAGGCTGTTGTCAACCTATGTCATTATAGAGCCGAAGGGAGGGAGTTAAAAGGGAAAACCTCCAATTTGGTAATCTATTAACGAAGGATTGCGATTCGGAATTAATACTCAGTTTACTGTAGTGTAGCTAATGTCAGGGAGGCTGCCTACGCCCTCCTCTGGGAATTAAAAGGGCGCCTGAGGTCTTCTGAACATTTTAGTGCAGTAGAAAACTACGTTATAGTGCATGGAAGCTGGGGTAACAATTTTTGTTATGTGATGATTTGGAGGCTGGCTGTTATTGACAGTTCAGGGATGATAATCTTTATAGGAAGGCCATAATTGGAGTGTGGGGTCAGTTGTTCACTTAAAGTTATAAGTGATTTTATTTTTATTTTTGTTTCTTGTTCTGATGTTGTGGAGTAGCTAATTATATAAAGAATCCATAACTTTGTTGCTTAATTTAGATGTTATTCTTATTATAATTTTCTGGGGCCCCATATTCTCATGTAACTCTTAATTATGTTTTCATCATTAAATGTTGTTTTTTTTTTGCAAATCACAATTTTTGGTGTATGCCTCATTCTCTCACTATCATCTGAGCGACCCGCCTTACTATGGGACCAACACCGCGCAGGCAGCCTGTCTGTTGGCTGAAACCTTCATAGGGCCTGCGTGTCTTTTGGTGCATTTGTTGCCTGAACAGGGGCCGCTTATCTGGAAATTCCGGATTTTGGAGGCTCGAGGAAAAGGTGCACTGAAGATTGCGAGAAGGATAAGAAGTATTCTCTACTGTAGGATAAGAGTGTTTGAGATACATGTGTGGGTTCTGACAGACTGGGTTTGGGTGAAGTGTGGTCGCTGATGATAGGAATTCAGATGCTAAAGATGTGCTTTGATCAGATAATATGTGCCGGAAGCAGTGCCCACAGGTAGCGGTACTTGAGATCTGCAAATCGATTGGGGATTTGCAAATTGGTCCAATTAGCGCTGAAAAGGCGGGACCATTAAATGAATTATTTACGAGTATGAGAATTGTTTTAGGAATGAGGTGACTGTTTTGCAGGGGGTGTGGTACTATTGTATAGTCAAGACACGACCAGTGTTTGTGCGTCAGTACAATATTTCCCCACGTCTATAAAGAAGCTAATAGACTAAAGCTTCTAGAGTTGGGGCAAGCGGGAATTATTCATCTGAGCAATAGTCCCTGGAACTCACTGGTTCATGTTGTACCAAAAAAAACGGAGAGGTGCGTATCACTTTTGATCTCCGTAAGGTCAACCTGTGCACCAGTCCAGTGGATTTCCCTGCACCCATTATCAAGGATATTCTGGAGAAATTACAGGGGCATATTCTCGGTTCTCGACCTAAATAATGGATATTTCCAGATTCCATTGGCTGAGTCACTGAAGGAATGCTATGCCTTTCAGTCTCCCTGGGGAAAATTCCAAATTACAAGAATGCCCCAGGGAGGGAAGAACTCCTACCACATATTTCAAAAAATTGGCAGGGAGGTCCACTCGTTCCTCGACTACATTTTAATTTCGACTTCAACTTTTGAGGAACACCTGGAGGTGTTAACATGGGTTCTCAACAGGTTTCGAGAGCAGAGGTTAGTTATCAAACCTTTTAAATGTCAATTTTGTCTGCCTCAAGTGCGATAGTTGGGTCATGTGATATCAGCCGAGAGATCAACCCCAGACTCAGATAACATAGAAGCTATCAAGAGCTTGAACATACCACGAAATCTGCAGGAAGTGAGGAGTTTGGTGGGCTCCTCAAATTTTTACCACCTATTGATGCCGGACCTCTCGGAAATTTTACAAAATATCACTGATTTGACTAAAAAGGGGGTAAGGTTTCATTGGCACTGCGAATGCCAGCATGCGTTTGACACAATCAAGGACGTCCTGTCTAAAGCGCTGGTGCTGGTGGTCCCAGATTATCATAATCCGTTTTTATGTGGCCATGGATGCTTCTGCCGGTGCAATCGGGGCAATCTTTCAGCAGGAGCTGGATGGGGCTATCCACCCAATAGCCTTTTTCAGCCAGAAGCTGAAGTAAGCCCATCTACGATACGCAGTTATAGAAAAAGAGGCTCTGGCCATCATATTTCGAGCACATCATTCTGGACACCATGATATTGATGGATCGCATGCCCCTGGTGTTAATCGCACAATGAAAGATTCAAACCAGCAGGTTTTGAGGTGGTCGCTCCAATTGGAATAATTTCAGCTAAAGTATCAACATATCCTGGGAAAGCTCAATGATATGCCGGATTTATTGTCTCATCAGTGTGACATGGTGCTTGTGTCCAGAGACAACAACGAATGGATTGCAAGGGCCAGGGCACTCCAGGCACTGGATGTGGGGCTTGGCAAACTTAGAAGCATCGAAAACACAAAAACAAGTCGTCCAGGAAGGTAGGATCTATAGCATTACAGATGCGGTAATAATGTGGTGGGATGCGAAGAAACCGAATGCGGATTACCGAAGTTACATGGATGTAGTCGGACCTGTCCAGCAATTAGTAAGAGGAAATAGTTACATCTTAGTCGGACCTGTCTCAGTCATTACATCTTAATTACACCGAGTCAATGGCATTATGTGACCAAAAGGCCAGCACTGTCGCGAAAGCATTTGACCAATACGGGGTCCCACACAGATCATCAGTGACCACGGGACTAATTTCATTTGGGAAGTTTTCGAAACGGCATGTACAGAGCTGGGAATTACCCATAACATAACCACCTCATATAGACCAACTTCTAATGGAGTCACGGAGCATTGGAATAAGATGCTCTGCGAAACCATTATGGCGTTGTGTGCTAATCATCCTTAAGTATGAGATGAGGTACTAGACTTTGCCCTATAATCATTACATACAAGTCATCATGAGTCCCTGGGGGAAGTGCCAGCATACCTCCTCTCTGGGTTTGACCCAGCAGGCCCCCTGGAATTAGAGCACGCTGCCATTGCTTCTAAAGTGGAAGGGAGTATGGATCAATACCGGTTTGAGCTTGTGTCCAGACTCATGCAAATTCGACGAGAGGTCCAGGAGGCATAGGAGGGAGGGAGACTGCAGAGAATTAATCGAGGGAGGAAAACTCGTTCTGTACAAGCGGGCAGCCAGGTATGGCTTTTGCGACATGGCGGTAAGAAACGGAAGTTTTCCTACAAATACTGGGGCCCGTTTCATGTAATCAAAAAATTTATAGACGTTAACTATAGAATTAAAGAGGGGTGCCACCATGATCAAATTATTGTCCATGTGGAATAAAACCATACGTCGCATTGCCGTCGCAGTACCGAAGTGATAGGGCAAAATGGACCATAAATAGGAGCAATAGACAGGATCAGAATGAGACGTCGGAAGATGAAGAGAAGGAAGATGTGTTGACTTATGTGACACAAGGTAGGGGTTGTCGGAGAGCAGAGATCCTCTTAAAATGGCAGGTCCTGATGGCCTTGAGGGGCCTGGGGGAGTATGTGAGCAGAAGGCTGCACCAGAACCGCGACAATATAATTTAAGGCAGCGACCGCGAGTCAACTACCATGATCTATGAGTGGGAAGGACATATCTCTTTTAAGAAAGGGAGGGGTACGATTGTTTAGTGATGATTTTTGTAAAAAATGGTAATTAATGATTAATTTAAGGGGGTCATATGTGACCTGTGGGTCAGTAGAGTTTTGTTTATTAATAATTTGTTGCCTTTTATTTCTTTAGGTGTTGGGTTTTCCCACCACTCTCAAAGAATAATAATTCGTTCATTAGCTGTAATTGAATTTTGTGGAAAAATTATTTCATTTAATTAATTTTTATTTTAAGTTTATCATAAATATTATTTTTTTAAGCATTAAGTTGCTAGCTCGGCAATAATAAGGTAGAAGCAGAGTGTTGCTTTGTTGCCATGAGTAATGCACGGGAGGGATGCAGGAGTACTGCAGATATTATTTTTTATTACTTGCATTGTATACATTGTTAAGCAGTGTTGAACAGCGGCTTGGCTTGAGTGGATGTGTTTTTTCATCCCTATCAATGCATGCACAACTGTTTGCGTGAAAACAAGCATGCTGCCCTTTTATCTTAAAATGTGTTTCTGTTATGAGACATGTAGGAATTTGTGAATATTTTTTTGTGTTTTGTTAGAACCATGAACACTTTTGTGCAATTTGCCTGTTCACTCCTATGAAAAGCTGTTTTTTTGTTATGGTCAACCAAGGTGAGAATATATAGCTTGTTGTCGGAATGTTCCACGTGAGCATTGTTCTTGCCTTTGAAGTATTGGTGTAGAAGATTTTGGGTTTCAATTTTGGTAAGGTGAAACATTACTATTATTTTTGTGAGTCTCCCGTCCAAACGTCACTGAAAAGTTCTGTCACATTTCCGCCGAGCCATTGATGTGCAAATATTGCACTGAGTTGAATAACATCAGGCCTGATTTCAAAAGTGCAATACCTCATGTCATATCTGTCATAGATAGGCAGTGGTAACTGATGTTGTATGTATTCTGCATACGGGATTTGGTCACACTGGATTAACTAATGTGTGTTATGAAAGTATTTTGTAGAATAATCTGCCAGAATTTGGTAGCCCTAAGCTGGGTGCAAGCAAATCCTTGCCCCATGTTGCGAGGCTGAGCATGGTATCTCATGCTCTGGAAATGTATTTTGATTTTTTGAGTCTGGAGGAAGTAATGTGGTAGAACCACCACGTAATGCGTTTTGTGGGTAATATGAATACTGCTGGTTAGTCTGTGTCGTTATAGAGCTGTGGTGAGGGAGTTAAAAGAGACAACCTCCGGTTTGGTAATCGATTAACGAAGGGAAAAAGTAGCATCTGGGGAGTGGTTCAGAGTTAATACTCAGTTTACTGTAGTGTAGCGAACGTTAGGGAGGTTACTGTGTCCTCCTCCAGGAATTAAAAGGGTCGCGTGAGGTCTTCCGAACGTCACAGTGCAGTAGAGAATTGCGGTTTTCAAGCCAGCATGGAAGCTGGGGTTTTGATTTGCCTTGGGTTACAATTTTTGTAATGCGATGATCTGGAGGCTGGCTTTATGGGCAGATAGGGATGAGTATCTATATGCAAAGACCATAATTGGAGTGTAAGTTCAGTTGTTCTCTTATAGTTATAAGTGATATTTTTATGTTTGTTTCTTGGTCTGATGTTGTGGAGTAGCTAAGTAGTATACAAAGAATCCTTAACTTTGTTGCTTAATTTAGATTTTATTTTTATTATAATTTTCTGGGGCCCCACAATCTCATGTAACTCTTTATTATGTTTATTATGTCATCATTAAATGTTTTTTTTTTTTGCAACTCACAATTTTTGGTGTATGCCTCATTCTCTCACTATCATCTTAGCAGTCCACCTTATTCTGGGACCAAACTGTGTAGGCAGCCTGTCTGTTGGCTGAAATTTTCATATGACCTGCGCGGCATTTGGTACAGTCCGATGCTCTTATGGAACTATGAACGACTACAGAGTTACAATTTTTTGAATGTATCTCATCATGTATTCATATATAATTTTCTGTAAATAATTTTTTTACCCTATTGACTGTACGCAGAGTCGAATATACCGTTTATAATCTTTTACGATTTCTGTTATTTGGATTCTCTATGTGTTTTCCTATCACGATTTACCCATCGCATTTGTTCCCTTATTGTGTGCTCAGCCAATATCTTCTTTTTTCTCTCTACATTGTGCAAATATATATAAATTGTTGTCTAGTATACATTTTATCATTTTCAGGATAATTCTATAATATTCTCCTTTTTTCAGAGAATTATCCTCCCTGCTTTGACAAAGGATAGACTCAATACAAAACGTCAGCTTCTAAGTTTTTATTTTTTTATTTTTTATTTATTTTATGTTGTTCTATTTTTTAATATCCGTTAATGTATCAAACATCTAATGTATCAAACAGTTCAGAATGACGTGTCGTGAATGGATATAACGTTAATTTAATGATAGTCGATATTGGTCTGAAGGTTCGTGATTTAGTGATACCATTATCGTTCACTGGAAACTTTCAATGCTAAAATAAAGCATTTAATATATCAAACAATTAGCGTCATAAGTAAATACAAAGTAAAATTAATGATAGTCGAAATTGATTCAAAGGTACGTTGTTTAGTGATTTAAATAACAAAGCAAAAAATATTGTTCACAATCATTAATCAAAAATCAATTGAGAAGAAATATTAAATCAATTTTATCATTAGATTGCTGTGTGGTGTACTTGTAATCCAAATACAGCAGAAAAACGGACATGCTAATTGACATCCGACCTCTAGTGGCAAAAGTAGTAAACGCTCATTTAAAAATATAGCACAAAGTGAGGGAGCTCTTTTTTGTCCATGACTGTACGTGTTTAAATGGCATCTATATCCTACTATTGAAAACTTTCAGTGTTAAGATATTGCATGTAATATATCAAACATCTTGGAATGGCATGTCATGAATGAATACACTCACTCATCAAAAGTCAAGGCACACCTGCCTAATAATGTGTTGGGCCTAATCTGGCCTGGATAACAGCAGTGACCCATCGTGGAAGAGAGTCAACCAGTACCTGGAACACATCCACAGCGACTGCAAGCCATAACTCTCCATAATGATGCTGTATTTACCAGTTGTATTGGTGACGACCTGACAGATCGTTCGATGACGTCCCACAAATGCTCAATGGGATTGCAATCTGGGGAACAAGGAGGCCAAATCATTATCGTGAAGTTGGTAGTATGTTCCTCCAGCCGCTGCTGTGTCATAAGGGCCATGTGTGGAGGCAGATTATCTTGCTGGAAGATGCCATCGCCCATGGAGTAAAAATAGTTTATGTAGGGTTGCAGGTGGTCCCCAAGCAGATTGACATAGGAGGTAGCACGCAGAGTGGATGTCAGATGCACCAATGGACCCATTGCATGCCACGAGAAAACACTCAAGACCAGTATGGAGCCTCCACTTGCCTGAGTGGTCCCCACCTGACATGCAGGGTCCATGGCTTCGTCTGGCCTGTACCTGACACGGACAGAGCCATCAGCCTGATACAGATGAAACCGTGATTCGTCGGACCGGGCAACCTTTCACTAGTCCTCAGCGGCCCAATGTCGATTTTGGTTGGTCCAGGCTAGGCATTTCCGACAATGTGCAGGTGTCAAGAGTGGCTCCCGTCGTAGCCTCCCACTCCTAAAGACACACTGCTAAGGTTCGCCGAATTGTCATCAAGGACATACTTGTGGTATGGCCCTGCTTGTACCACATTGTGATTTGGCCTGCTGTCACCCTCAGTCAGCAGTTTCTAGCCGGGTGACCCAGCGCACACCTCTAGCATCAATGAGGTGTGGGCGGCCCGTCTGCTGCCTTCGTTGGGTGTACTCTCGATAGACCCTTGCAACGATTGTGCGGGAAAATTGCAGAGTGTTAGCTACGTCTGACATTGAGGCACCCATCCATCTGGCAGCAACAATCATCTCCCGTTCAAATGCGGATAGCTCTCGGCGTGAAGCCATTTCTGCAGCTAGTTTTGTTTAGAATGATTGTGTGATATCAAGGAGTCCTGTGCACTTGCATTCCGAGAATGGAAGAAGCGGGATCTGTATCATTTCAGACAGGAACCTGATTGGAGGGGTGTGCCATGACTTTTGGTGAGTGAGTGTATAACTTTAAGTTAATGATAGTCGATATTGGTTCGAAGGTACGTGATTTAGTGATACCATTACAGTCCATTGGAAACTTTCAATGCTAAAATAAGGTATACAATATATTAAACAACTACAAATGACGTTTCTTGAATGAATATAACGTAAATTTAATGATTATCGAAATTGGATAATCAAGGGTGCATGGTCTGGTTATATTATTTATTATTATGGTCCAATGAAAACTTTTAATGCTACGATATAGTATGTAATATACCAAATAACTTGTAATCCTGTGTCATGAATAAGACGTAAAATAATGCTACTCAAAATTGGTTCAATGGTTCAATGTAATATTATCTACTAGTATTAAAGCCCGCCATACGACGGTGCCACAATAGGTAAATCTGTAAATTCCATTTTAATTATAAAACTTCGCCTGTGATAAGACTGTGATAATTGACTGGGCTGCCAATAATAATAAAAATGTTTACTTAGTTTTCAAACCTGCTTATTCGTTAAGGTCGCGCGGCAGCGCTCGAGATCTTCCGCCATCAGGTTCATGTTTTCAATGATAATAACCCAAGCGACTCGAACCCAGATGATCAATGTAATCTAGCCAAGTAGTTCTAGGCCGACCCTTGGTCTCTTATGAGACATACTTCTCATTTTCTTCGGCGACCTTCACGGTCACCTGACCTAACCCTATGATTTTTTTTCTTATGGGCTTACGGCCAAGTTCATGTTTTTGTTCCCCCCTACCCCCACCCAGCCCATTTCCACGTGACTTAACCCAACCACCGACTTGGAAAATAGCAACTGCCTAGGAAGACGGTTTTGCGGCATCCGTACATGTGGCCAAACCAATGCACCTGAGGCCTCTCAAGGCGAAGAAGGAGCGGTTCAGCACCTAAAGATACCTTATTGGGATGCTGAACAGTATCTGGTAGGAAACACCTGTTCCACCTCTCAGATTCTCATTTTGGCACTATTTCTGTCATTACCCAAGACTCATGACCATAGAAGGGAATGGGGACAAAGATTTGAAAACAGACAGCTTGAGTTTATTTCCTAGCTCAAGTTTTTTACAACGGATCACCACAGTTCGCGTCAGACACAGCCTACTGCACCGATCCGAGCATCCAATAAATAATGTTATTGCTTTTAATTTTATTCGAAAGCCCGGCGTACATAGGTTACTGCAATACTGGAAACTGCAAGTTCGATTTTATTTTTAAAAATTTTCATCTGTGACAGGATTGTCATAATTGGCAGGACCGCGATAATTGACAGTATTGCTAATACTAAAAAAAAGTCACTGTCAACATGAGAGTGATAACTAACACAATGTGTCCTGTTACAATGGGACAAAGTCACTATTGTCAATATGACAGTTATAACCTAACAAAAAAACACATTTACAACTATTAGATGTAAATTCTGCTCTTCAGTGAAAATGACTCGTCGGAAATGAAAAATGAGAAAAAAATGTTATTAGCTTTTGATTTTTTTCGATTTGGACCAATGAAAACGTGTAATATGGACAGACGAATCTCGCTACACACTCTGGCAATCCGATGGACGAGTTTGGGTTTGGCGCATACCTGGAGAACGCTTCTTACCTGAGTGCACAGAGCCCACAGTCAAGTTCGGAGGAGGAGGAGTCATGGTGAGGGGCTCACTTTCATGATACGGACTGGGCCAGCTCGTTCCTGTGCAAGGAATCATGAACTCCGACCGTTATCTGAATGTTTTGGACAACTGTGCACTTCCAATG